>CM044394.1:36397500-36742500 GCA_024322285.1 Musa beccarii
CAGACCAAGGAGATTGATACATCTGCGGAGGAGCAAGCCCCCAGGGTATCTTCTATAATCATCCATGCATACTAATGTTTTTTCTTTCTACAGATGTTTGACCTGGTCATTCTGGTTTAAATTTTTTTTCTATTTTTTTTAATTAGATGAGAAAACCTTACACGATAACGAAGCAGCGGGAGAGGTGGACAGAGGAGGAGCACAGGAAGTTTCTCGAAGCTTTACAGTTGTATGGGCGTGCCTGGCGCCGTATAGAAGGTAAATTGTGATACCCTTTTGTTGCATTTGGTAAAGATCTTGATGCTCTGTTTTTGGGACCATCGTCAACCTGTAGCTCCTCTTTGACTTGGGAGTTTAACTTGCAGAACACATAGGTACAAAGACAGCTGTGCAGATCAGGAGTCATGCTCAAAAGTTCTTCTCTAAGGTTTATGACTCTTCCTTTCATTAGCTATTTCTCCAACACGATGCGTCCCGTTGGTGATCGTCTCACTCGATGAAGTCAAATCATTCATGGAGAAGAGCTGGCCTTTTTTTTTTTACTTCCGGCTCAGTGTGTTGATATTTGGTTACAATTATAGGTGGCTCGTGAGTCTGGCAGTTGTGACAGCACAGGCACATTGAAGGCCATCGAGATTCCTCCTCCTCGACCAAAGAGGAAACCTGTCCACCCGTATCCACGCAAATTGGGCAACTTATTAAATAAGGGAACTCCTGCCCTGAAACAACTTCAAAGGCCTCCTTTGCAGATTTCTGCAATTTGCGAGCATGAGAATAGATCACCGACATCTGTTTTATCAGCTGTTGGATCAGAAACCTTGGAATCCACGCTTTCGAACGGCCAAATGGGTTGCTCCTCTCCAGTTACATCTGCTGCCGGATCAAATGACAACGACGATGGAGGACAATCACTAACCATGACGGTTGAAGCAGATAACAAACTTCCATATTCTGGTCCGGCATTTTCTGGGTTAACTGAGCAAGACCAGCCTCAGATGGTAACTCTCAAATAAGTATCAAAGTTACTACAAATTGTTTCGAACCTTAATTTTTCTTAACAGAGCTTCTAATAAAACATTTCAGGAGATAGATCAATGCCCTCATGCGCACACCTTAGATGAAGCTCAGATACCAACTCTCAAGCTCTTCGGAAAAATGGTAGTGGTGACCGATCCAAATAAGTCATCTTCTCCTACTGCTGGGGATTTGGCACAGCCTAACCTAATATCGTCGGTCGGCATCAAAGGTGACCAAGAGAAAAAGGCTGAGTGCTTGCCAAGTACTCGTGGAGTTTCTCCTGGGGATTTGACTGCAAGTGCAGGGAATGCTTACTCTGGTCTTGTACCCCCATTACTCTATTTTTTCCCATTATTTGGACATAACTCTACAGAGCCTGCGTTCCTTCCTCCGAGCTGGTGGGATACGCGTGGCAACCTGCCCATTGCACTAGTCCACTCTCCACCAGAGTGTCCTCAGCAATTCTCAACAATGGCTGCAGGCAATCAAGAGATGCAGAGGGAAGGTTCTTGGACAGGTTCTAACACTGCGTGTATCAGTGGAACAAGCCCAAGCAACCAGAACGCTGATGGGGTGGGCTCGAGGAAAGAAGCGAACTCGGCAGAGAATGGACCAATGCCTCTTTTGAGGCAACAGTTCAGCAGTGTCCAGGCTTCCACAAGTGGGACTATGGGCTCTGCAAGGGGTTTTGTCCCATACAAAAGATGTACGGTTGAAAATGAAGTGCAGCATGCTGTTGCCGATCCTGATGATGGTGGAAGCCAGGCAATAAGATTGTGTTTGTAGCAGTCACTGCCTACTTGTTGAACTTTGTTTGTGGAGATGGTTCGGTACTGCAAATTCCGAGTACGGTTGGAGAAGCATCAGTTAGATCTACCATCTGTCTCCTGTTGTATTGCAGGTCATTCTGTCTCAAAGGATCTGATTCATACCATCCGTCTCCTGTTGTATTGCAGATCATTCTGTCTCAAAGGATCTGATTCATTAATACTTGTGTCGATGAACCACAAGGTTTACATTTTGATTCCAGCAACATTTTTTCTTGCTATTGTTCTTCATCATTATGTTTGTGTCCACCATTTTCTGCATCTTATATACACGGTCAACGTAAAATGTGTTTGGATCTACAAAGCATGCATGCTGTTATTCTTGACATTAAGTGCTCAATTCCAGTTGTTGCCTTACAACGTGGTTGATAAAAATATCTACATAGAATCCATGCAACATTTTCAAGTTTCAAAGGATCTGATTCATACCAAACAACACCCCAAACCCCCCACACCGCACCACCACGCCCCCGCCCCACCAACCCCTCCCCGCCCTCCCTCTTTTTTATTTGTTCTGCTCTGTTTTGCTATTCCTAAAATTAACTTAACTTTAAATTATTTTATTTTTTTCTACAAATATATACATTTCTACCAAGAAACATTAACTTAGACTATGAAGAATTAGGGGAGGAAATGAGGTCATATTCATATCTTTTAGTCTTTTTCTCTTAAAAAATTATATTCAAAATTTACTGTAAAAAATAAATATATAGGACATCAAAAAAGATGCTACAGTCGATCAAACCACATGATATAATCATACTACAGATTTCATATAGTATTAATAAGTGCTTGGTTTAAAGTAATTATTTCTTAATTTTATTTATGATTAATAAACTATCTCAATCAGATCGACCCTTCAGCACTGGTTTGTTTGCACTGCAGTGCATTCTATGATGTCATAAAAGTAATGCTTTCATGTGTTTTTTTATGTTGATTGGACATATAACATTAACGATAAAACTTTCATTATCTTTTTTTAAGCAAACATCATCATTTAGAACTTCGAAAAAGAAATAAAATAATATTATAAGATTTATCATAAAAGCTAATTTAATTCAATTGCATCATCGATTTAATTCACGAACTTTATTATCATCTCTAAATCTATTTAAATAATATATTATGACAATATCAGTATAACTTACCTATACTCTAATCCAAAGTTTTTTCTTGCATGAAATATATTATCATCCACTTCGATTAAAATTATGATCTTTAACTAGTCAAAGGGATAATTTTATTTAGAAAATGACATACCTAATAGAATAAGATATTATATCAAAATAGAACTATCCTATTTCGAGTTATAAGATAGTTGTCCTTCGTTTTCAGTATGTTCTAAACTCAAACAAAAACGATAGAAGGAATCACCTAACTATCAAATGTTGCCCTATGTTAAATGGTCCCTGCAATTTATTTAAGTGATTAGAGGGATGATGACCTGTATAGTGCTACTCTCTAAAACATTCATCATATCAGAATACTTTATAGTTGACCGTGTGTATTACAATACCTTATATCCCAATTAAAGCATAAACGCATCTTTGTTGGTCAATCATAACCTATTATTCTGCCCAACAAAATTTGCACATTAGAAACAATGGTGATTGTAGCAACTGTTTCTCTTGTTTGTTCACAAATGATGATTCTTGTAATTACATTTACATATTTCTTGGTATACGATAGAGCAGGCATCAGCCTGTTGGTAGGATTGTCGTTCCGGCTGGTACAATTGTAAGGATATGATAATAATCATGTTGTCTATCGTTTAGTATAAGACCCTTCTAGCTGGTTAAATATGCATGTAGATGGGAAAGCATCTTGAAAATTATTATCATTATTCATATTTTTGGCAAGATATGTTTATTTTTAGCTTATGTTTGAAAAATATATGAAATATGTAACAGATTTACAAAGTTTGCTACATTGTCTGTTATGATTTTTTTGGTCTACGATCTTATTTTGTGATTATTCTTGTGTCACGGTAAACTTTTTAAAAACATCTTTCCATACAGCATCTTAAATTTTAGAAATTTTTACAGAACGTCAACTTTTCAAAATAACAAAAGTAACATCCAATAATTTTTTAATCTTTTTTTCTTAAAAGCTACATCTTCTCTTTTCACCTTTTTAATGAACTAACTCGTACAATTAAATCAATTCAATTAATCTATGTTGAATCTTCGAATTTGATGATGAAGTCAATTGGTGAAATATTTGTTCTAATATATATTATTGAGATAAGTATGCAGGAATAACTACGATGGGATAAAAACATAAAGCGATTTACCATGGTCAAATCCGTGGGGTGTTCAAGAGTTCATTGGAAGTCTGAGAAATCGTCGGAAGTATTGCTGGAACCAACCAAGATCAAATCAGGGACTTGTCGAAGTTTTCAAAAGTTCATCGCAAAGATCGTCGAAGGTTTGCGGAACTTACCGGGAAGATTCAGAAGCTAGCCGAAGACTCGTTGAGCTCACCATACAATCCGGAAGTATGCTGGAAGTCCACCGGAAGAAATCCGAGGGAAGTGTCGGAAGTCCGTCGGAATCTCGCCGTAAAGCTCACCAGAAGTTGAATTGAAGAATATCGGGTTAAATCACTTAGAATTATATTTTAAATTCATAGTTTACACGTGATTAGAGCAAG
Organism: Musa beccarii; assembly: GCA_024322285.1. Lineage (NCBI taxonomy): Eukaryota > Viridiplantae > Streptophyta > Magnoliopsida > Zingiberales > Musaceae > Musa > Musa beccarii. The sequence goes on from CM044394.1 coordinate 36,401,997, forward strand.
GATTTAGAAATAATCCTGCCTAAATCTGACAGGGGCCAACTGGGCTCTTACTGGGCCAACCAGGCTCTAACTAGGCCAACTTGGGCCTTAAACAAGGCCCATTCAGCCTTTGTTGAATGGGCTAGGCGGTTGAACCGCCCAGCCTAGGGTGGTAGCACTGCCTGGCTAGGGCGGTAGTACCGCCCCTGCATGTGTCAGCCTAGGGCGGTAGCACCGCCCTTGCTATGTCAGTCTGCTAGACTGACAGGCGATAGCACCACCTCTGACAGGCGGTTGCACCGCCCAACATCGGGAAACTAAAAAAAATTCAAATTTGGAGCCCAAATTTAAATCCATTTTGAGCCTATAAATATCACCCCTTTCTCAACTGAAAGGGTACCCTTGAGAGTTAGAATTTTGAGAAAAAGTCTTTGAAAAGTCTTGGCAAAATCTTGTCTCTTCTTTTGCTAAAGTGTTCACCTCCTTCTTCTCCTTATGAAATCTTGTAAGAGTGTGAACCTCTTGTAAAGGGTTGTAAGAGGGGTATTTGGTCCTTCCCCTTCAAAGGATTTGCTAGTGGAAGCGCGGAGCCTCATCGTGAAGGCTTCAAGAGTGGATGTAGGTCATTTGACCGAACCACTATACATCATTGTGTTCATGAATGTGTGAGTGTTTACATTTCTAAATTATTTCATTACTTAGCTGCAAATCGCTTAGTTCCTTTCTATTTCCTTTACTCAAGCAACTTCATTCAAGTTCTCTTTCGTCGAATCAAAATCTTCTTACGAACTTGCCTTTTTACGAAATCGATTTTAAAATTATGATTTTAATCCGCTGCACTAATTCACCCCCCCTCTCTTAGTGCCTTTCCGATCCTAACAATTGGTATCAAAGCAAGGTTTACTCTCATATTTGGTTTAAAACCCAAGAGAGATGGCCTACTCCGGTATGCAAGAGGGTCACTCCATTACTCGTCCGCCTATGTTTAATGGGTCGGATTATACGTATTGGAAGACTCGTATGAGGATTTTTCTCATTTCTATAGATTTTGAACTTTGGAACATTGTTGAAAATCGCTTTGCAAAATCTTCTCTTCCGATGTGTGAGTGGAATGAGTCAGAAAGGAAGATTTTTGCTCTCAATGCAAAAACTGTGAATGCCTTATTTTGTGCACTTGATAAAAATGAGTTTAATCGGGTTTCTATTTGCGAGTCGGCATTTGATATTTGGTGCACTCTTGAAATCACTCATGAAGGCACTAGCCGAGTGAAAGAGTCCAAAATCAATATTCTTGTGCATTCTTATGAACTTTTTCGGATGAAACCAAATGAGTCCATTGGAGACATGTACACCCGCTTTACGGATGTCATCAATGGACTTAAAGCTCTTGGTAAAGGTTTTTGTAACTTTGAGTTGGAAACTAAAATTTTAAGATCCCTTCCAAAAGAGTTGGGATCCAAAAGTTATGACCATTCAAGAGGCCAAGGATCTTAAAACATTTCCTTTTGAAGAACTTATTGGGTCTCTAATGATCTACGAGGTCATGAAGAGCTTGAGAACCCTCTTCCAAAGAACAGGAATGATATGGCACTTAGAACACAAGAAGACCACTTGAAAGGAACATCAAGTGATGAGGACAGTGACAATAACATTGCACTTTTAACTCGAAAGTTTAAGAAATTTATAAGAAAGAACAAATTTAAAAATGACACAAAAAATAAATTTGAACACAAAAAGGACCAAGTTATTTGCTACGAATGTAAGAAGCCAGGACACTTCAAGAATGAATGCCCTCAAGCCAAGAAGAAAACTTTGAAGGCCACATGGGATGATTCAAGTGACTCCAAGATTGAAGAAGCTAGCAACAAAGAGGAGGCCAACTTCGCGCTAATGGCCTTAGGAGAAGAGGTTAGTGAGTTATTTAATGAAGAGTTATCTTTCGATGAACTTTCTATCACTTTTCATGAGTTATTTGATGAATGTAGAACTATTAGTAAGAAGTTCAATTTGCTTAAGAAAGAGCATGCTTTATTACAAAATAAGTTTAATAGTCTCCAAACCCCTTCTCTACCCCCATGCTCTAAGTGTGAACACTTAGAAGCAATAAAAAGGGAGAACTTGCTACTCAAAGAGACCCTAAACAAGTTTAAGGTCAGTAGCAAGGGCTTGGACATGATCCTTGCTAACAAGGGTCACGTCGGAAATAGAAGTAGAATCGGATTTGTGAGTGGATCTCACCAAAATCCCACCACCTTCATTAAAGGACCGACATTGCATGTATCACCCCATTTGAAATGTAATTTTTGTGGTAAAACGAGACATGTTGCTTACAAATGTCCATTCAAGAAAATTAGTCCACAAAAATTGATATGGGTTCCTAAAGGAACCATAAACAATTCAATGATGAATTACAAATTAAGTAGATCAATTTGTAAGGCACCCAAAATCAAATGGGTACCTAAAAACCATTCTCTTTTGTAGACAAACTCACAAGCTAGGAGCAAGAAATGGTATCTTAATAGTGGATGCTCAAGGCACATGACCGGAGATCCATCTCATTTCTCTATGCTTACTAGTAAAGAAGAAGAGTATGTCACCTTCGGAGACAACAACAAGGGTAAAATCATTGGCAAGGGAACCATAGGTAACAAATCAAGTTTTTCAATTGATGATGTGTTGCTAGTTGATGGTTTAAAACATAATCTTTTAAGCATTAGTCAATTATGCGATAAAGGTTATATTATTAGATTTGAATCTAATGTTTGCATCATTGGAAAACCAAACAATAACATATCCATGATTTCTTTAAAACAAAACAATGTCTACACCATAAATATTGATGAATTAAGTAATGAAATATGTTTTTCGGTTTTGAATGATGATGCTTGGCTTTGGCATAGGAGATTAGGCCATACAAGCATGAAACTAATTTCTAAGATTTCATCTAGAGAGTTAGTAAGAGGAATCCCAAACATAAAATTTATCAAGGACAAGGTATGTGATGCATGTTAACTACAAAAATAAATAAAAACTAGTTTCAAATCAAAAAATCAAATTATCACCACTAGACCATTGCAATTGATCTATTTGGACTTATTTGGACCAATTGACATAACAAGCCTAGGAGGTAGCAAATATACCTTTGTAATTGTGGATGACTATAGTAGATACACTTGGACCTATTTCTTGGCTCACAAAAGTGATTGTTTCAAATGTTTCTCTAAATTTTATAAACTCACTCAAAATGAAAAAGGTTTTATGATTTCATCAATTCGAAGTGATTACGGAGGTGAATTTCAAATTCATGACTTCCAAAATTTTTATGAAATAAACAGATATAACCATAACTTCTCTACTCCAAGAAATCCTCAACAAAATGGAGTAGTGGAAAGGAAAAATAGAAGTTTGCAAGAAATTGCTAGAACCATGTTAAATGAATATAATTTATCAAAATATTTTTGGGCCGAAGCCGTGAATACGGCTTGCTATGTTATGAATAGAGTTTTAGTGAGACCATCCCTATCTAAAACTCTATATGAATTATGGAGTGATAAAAAATTCAATGTTTCTTATTTTAAAGTTTTTGGTTGTAAATGCTTTATTTTAAATGAAAAGGATGTCTTAGAAAAATTCGATGCAAAATCCAATGAAGGCATATTTCTTGGTTATTCTTTCATTTTTAAGGCTTTTCATGTTTTCAACAAAAGAATCTTAGTTATAGAAGAATCTTTTCATGTGGTTTTTAATGAAATTTTTGAATTTAAAAAAAAAGATTTTGATGATGATTTTGGCTTTGATAATTTAAATTTAAATGAATCCTCTCCTCAAAATTATAACTTGGATGCATCTTTTTCCCAAACTTCCTTACCTAAGGAATGTAAGTATGTAGATGCTCATCCCAAGGAGTTAATTATAGGAGATGCATCGAAAGGGGTTCAAACTCGCTCTTCTTTCAAAGATTTTTGTGCCTATGCCGCTTTTCTTTCTCTAATTGAACCTAAGTGCATTGATGATGCCCTGAAAGATGATTCTTGGGTTATCACAATGCAAGAAGAATTGAATCAATTTGAGAGGAATGAGGTATGGAAGCTTGTTCCTAGACCTAATGACCACTTAGTTATTAGTACTAAATGAGTGTTTAGAAACAAGCAAGATGAATGTGGTATCGTGGTTAGAAACATGGCTAGACTAGTGGCCAAAGGTTTCAACCAAGAAGAATGTATTGATTACGAAGAGACCTTCGCTCCTGTGGCAAGATTAGAAGCCATTAGGATGCTCCTTGCCTATGCTAGTAGTAATGATTTCAAATTATTTCAAATGGATGTCAAAAGTGCATTCTTAAATGGTTTTATTTCCGAAGAAGTGTATGTCGAACAACTATCCAGATTTGAAAATTCTCTTCTTCCTAACCATGTGTTTAAACTAACTAAGGCTCTAGATGGTCTAAAACAAGCCCCTAGGGCTTGGTATGAGAGGCTTAGTTCTTTTTTAATTTCAAATGATTTCACTAAAGGCAAGGTTGATACTATATTGTTTATTAAATATTTTAAAAATAATTTTTTATTGTTCAAATTTATGTTGATGATATTATTTTTTGTTCTTCTAATAAATCACTATGTGAATCATTTGCCAAGAGTATGAGTGATGAATTTGAGATAAGCCTAATGGGAGAACTAAATTTCTTTTTAGGATTGCAAATTAAGCAACTAAGTGATTGTATATTTCTAAATCAATCAAAGTATATATTAGAATTGTTAAAACGATTTAACATGGATGGATCAAAAGACATTAGCACTCCTATGAGCACCTCCATTAAGTTTGTCATGCCCCCCCTGAATCATCACATTCAGGAGGTGTGATCCTGTCTTAAATCCATAATAATATAATTCATCAACAATTCAATCCAGGATCTATTCTAACAATTTGAGGATTGTAAGAACCATTCAAATCAATATTCACAATTCATCAACCTATACATTTCATAATATCAAACTCCACTTCCCTCAGAGATTCATAAAATCCAAAGCCAACTCAACTAAACATCAACCACAACACAAATCCATAATCATAGAAAAATATACAATCACAAAACATAATATTTACCGCAAGTTCATATCCTTATGCAATTTAAACTTATCTTTCCATCAACATTACAGTCATTTAAACATTTACAACACATAAGTGTCAACATATCCTTAACATTTCATCAGAAGTAAAGTATACTATACAACAAAAGACTTATCAACTAACAAAGATTAGCCCAAAAATCTTCTAGCCTTTCTTTGCTTCAACCCAATTCTAGCTTTTCCGTGCGTGACAAGCTAACCTGAAAAAAATTATATATAGCAACGGGGTGAGCATAAAGAGCTCAGCAAGTGACTAACATATCCATGGCGATAGGAGCAATTCAAGTAGGCTTAGTATCAAAATACAGAAGCATAGCTACAAGTGTTCAATGAAAAGCATCTCATTTGATATAAAATCACAAGGGTTATCTCATTTGAAACCGGCATTATACATAACAATAGGAGAAAGGAAATTGGAGCATTTCATTAGCAAAAGAAGCATTTAGGTATATATCAAAGGTGTAAGAGTGTTTGGGAGCATAACAATGATATACGAAGCACTTCAAAGTATAACAAGTGAACCGAATAACAAAAACAAGCTTGTATGTCATTTTTGATGTAGCATGCATTCCATTTTTATCCAAAGCATAAATATAATCTCGTAGGCAAAGCTTTGGATATCATATCAAATAAACATAGAGGGTGCTGTGGGACCACATTCATAACGTGATTCATCCATTTCTGGATGACCACCAAACATTAGTCTCCTACGTCTGGGAGCTCCATCCACCCACGTCTGAGTGAAGTCAATGGGGCCGGCAGAGCAATCGCGGGCTCTAAGCATAACTCCCTTTACCATTTCTGACAAAGGTTCACATTATCCCACAAGACACCAGAGTACAAAAGGGTAGCATGAACAATAACATTGGCACATATCGGAAGCACATGCGGAACAACAAAAATATGTGTGTGCCTTTACGAAACAAGATAATGCAAGCATGAACATTACATATAGATTTCAGGTATATAAATAATTTTAGGATGAACAATACAATAATTTTCAAAGGACCATTATAAAACTCAATTGAAGAAGAATTTAGCAGAAATTAGATTTCCAATAGGATGAAACTTGAATAGGCAAAACTCAACTAAATTTCAGGTCTGATAGAAATTGAGTGGTATATTTCCTGAATTGTTTGAGTAACCAAATATAGTCCAATTCACTCATAATAGGTGTCATTAGAAAGCTGTATCAAACTATTTTCAGATGAACTCAGATCTGTAAATTTTTGAGTTTCTAACAGGAAGTTACAATAAATAGAGTAAAGAAAGGTCAGAATTAATCATCTCTGTTTTGCAGAATTGGTAGAATGAATTTAAACTGATGTTTCAGAGGGCAAAAATAATTCAAAATTTCCAAATTATATGTAAAAAGAAAGATACACGAATCTAGTTTCCAAAAAATCAAATTTTGTATAATTCAGAATTTTCATCAGAGAGTTATGAGCCATTTAGTAATAGAAGGTTAGGAGCTGTAGTATCTATTTTACCGAATACATGAGGTCTTTTTATGTCAAATGAAAGCTCTATAAGTCTTCTTTCGTATGAAAAAGGTTTCTCCTCAATTAGGCTTTATTACAAAAAGTTATGTCCATATGAGTGCTGAAAGGTTGAAAAATCTAAAAATTTTTAGATTCAACATTTGATGTATAAATGGCATAGATATCTTCAATGAAGCTATAATCTTCCAATTTTTCTCAGAATCAAGATGAAACAATGATCAAAATTTATCTCTAGGATGGGGTTAGAACACTTGCCTTATAAAAGTTTGATTCCCAACTATGGAGAGTTGATGTAAAACCTTGAGCTAAGATGAAAGTCCTTCCTCTCCTTCAATTCCTTCTCCTTCTCCTCTACGTTGGCAGCAAGCTTCTCATGTTAAGTTTTCCTTAACTCCTCATCTATTTACTTAAGTTTTAGCTAATATAAGGATAGGTGGCAAGCATGCATGAGGAAAACATGTGTCATCCACATAATTAACACAAGTGGCTCATTCTTATGTTAGCTAATGCCACTTGTCCTCTTTTTTTCTTTCTTTCTTTTTTTTTTAAACTGAATACCAATCTTTCATAAATCCTATATAATTGTTAATATTCACATTTTGGTCCCTAACACTCAACTTTCAATATAAAAATATGTAGTGCTAAAGGATTATTAAAAGAAACCCTCATATTTACAAATAAGTCCTTTTAAATTTTTTTCAAAAATGAGGGATGTTACAAAATTAGATATGGATGAAAATGGAGAAAGTTTTGATCAAAAAACATATAGGGGCATGATAGTAGCCTGCTTTATCTCACTGCAACCAGACCTGACATCATATTTAGTGTAGGACTATGTGCAAGATTCCAAGCTAATCCTAAGCTATCTCATTTCAAAGCCGTTAAGAGAATCCTTAGATATCTTAAAGGGACTCCGAATCTTGGATTATGGTATCCAAAATCCGATAAATTTGATTTAAAAGCTTATGCAAATGTAGATTTTGGTGGATGTAAAATAGATAGAAAAAGCACATCCGGAACATGCCAATTTCTAGGACATGCACTTGTTTCTTGGACTTCCAAGAAATAAAATTCGATTGCACTATCTACGACAGAAGCCGAATACATAGCTACAAGTGCATACTGTGCACAGGTTATTTGGATGAAAAATATACTAGAAGACTATGGAATTTATTTAAAGAACATTCTCATAAAATGTGATAACACGAGTGCTATCTGTCTAACTAAAAATTTGATTCAACACTCTCGAACTAAGCACATTAACATTAGGCATCATTTTATACGAGATCATGTCAATAGTAAAGATGTCACCCTTGAATTTATCGATACAAATCATCAATTAGCGGATATTTTTACAAAACCCTTAAATGAGAAATAATTTGATTTTATTAGAAGAAAATTAGGCATGTTAAATTATCCTAATAAATAAGCTTTATTGTATTAGATTTTTCTTCGAAAATTCAGCTTTCGTCAATTTGCTTTCCTCTCGGATTTTTTTTTGATCTAAGATATCATCCCATCCTTAAAACCTCTGAAAACAAATTTAGAATAAATTAAAAAAAAATTTTTGCTACCGGCGGTAGCACCGCTTGGGTAGTCAGACCCCAGGTGGTAGAACTGCCCGAACACCCCTTTATAAAAGGGGTGAGTTAGGGTCGGCGGTAGAACCACCCCCAACCCTTCTTCACCTCCCTAAAGCCCTCAAAACACTTCCAAGCCTCATTCTCTCCCTCTAGAAGCCTAAGAAGGGGATTTTTCCTTGATTCAAGCTCTCTACCTCTCAAGGAAACACATCTAAAGTAAAATCTAAAATTTTTCTCCCCTTTTCTTCTCTAGTTTTAGTTCTTTCCTTTAAATTGATTATTGATCTATCCTCATCTAAGATATGGCTCCTAGAAGATCTTCAAGAGACAAAGGGAAAAGGGTGGAGGTAGATTCATTTGATCAATTTCTTTTCAAATCAAAAGATGCATCCCTTAGGTTTTCAGATCTTTTTACTAGAACCATTCATAAAGGGAAATATGTTGATTTGGGTCAATTAGAGAACCTAGAACCCATTATGTGGTTTGCTAACTTAGATATCTTACCCATGTTACAAATTGATGAACCCATTTATCCACACTTGATTAAATTGTTTTATGCTAATTTAAGCGTGAATGATGATAGCTTATCTACCTATCTTCTAGGAAATGAAATCAAAATATTTGATAGTACGATATGCACACTAATTGGAATTATTGAGAAAGAGTTAGGATGCTATTTTAGAGAGAAATGGGACATGGACACAATTAAAGCCACCCACTCCGAAGCCTTAGAAACCGTCTTTGCAAATCCAAACTTAGACATAATTCCCAAGAGCTATGAACATTTGTTGTCTTTTAGCTCTAAAATTCTACATCACATTCTTACAAGCATTATCATTCCTAAACAATTTCATCATGATGAGATTAGTTTAACTGAGTTAGGTATCATATATTGGATCATGACTAGACAGAATTATTGTTTTGGATACCTAATCCGACAACACATGATAGAAGTCATTTCTAAAGGGTTAATGTTACCATATGGAGGATTGATAACTAGATTGTTGCATGCCCATAATATTAGTATTCCACCTGATGAAGAAGTAGTACAAGTGGACAAATATAACATCATTAATATAAAACTACTTAAGAGACTTAGGTGTACATTTGAGAATGAAATAGGGGTTAGACAACCAAGAAGGAGTGATATACCTCCCCCACCAGTAGAACATCCTGAAACACCAGTCTTTAGGGGAAGTGAATCTCCTCCTCCTGATCCCTTTGATACAGCTCCATCAGTACCAGCTTCAGCTCCACCTTCTGACGATCCGATCATGAGAGAATTAAATGAAGTTAAATTACAGCAAATTGAACTTTTGAAGGAAATGCGAAAGATGAACCAAAAGATAGATCACATGTATAGGCACTTTGGCATTCCTCTTTAGGAGTAGTTTGTTGTATTATATTTTCTTTTTGAACGTTGTAAACTTTTATGCAACTTTGACATCTATACAATTTTGAAATTATCTTTACTATATTTTATCTACCTTGGGCATTGTGGAATGATATTATCTATTCGGATTTTTAAATGATTTCTTTTCTCTCATTTGTGATATTTTTCGGATATCTTTTTATATATCTTTGGATGACGCACTCATAATATTTTTGATTTTCACTCGTATATGAATCCTTCTTTTCCCTTTTGTTGATGACAAAGGGGGAAAAATATGTGACTAGTGAATGCATTTGCCATGCTTTGCAAGTTATATGCATTTGTCATGCTTTGCAAGTTATATGCTTGAAATGCTTATTTAGGTTCTTGATATCATTTTTTTAATTGTGTATACTTCATTGATATCATTTGATACCTGTCTATTTGACATCTTTTGACTTAATGATAAATGTCTATAAGTGTCATACATCAACATTGTCATCATTAAGTAAACCATGAAGTTTCTCTTTCATATGATTAGACGATAAGTTAAACTTATCGTGTTGAACTTAAAAAAATTGAATTCAAGTAGTTTTTACTATCTATGGCATATAGATAGGGGGAGTTAAGTGTAACTCCATCATCAATTGATTGTCATCATCAAAAAGGGGGAGATTGTTGAATCTCAGATTTTGATGATGAAGTCAATTGGTGAAATATTTGTTCTAATATATATTGTCGAGATAAGTGTGCAGGAATAACTACGATGGGATGAAAATATAAAGCAATTTATCGTGGTCAAGTCCGTGGGGTGTTCAAGAGTTCATCGGAAGTCCGAGAAATCGTCGAAAGTGTTGCCGAAACCAACCAAGATCGAATCGGGGACTTGCCGAAGTTTTCGAAAGTTCGTTGCAAAGATCGTCGAAGGTTCGCGGAACTTACCAGGAAGATTCGGAAGCTAGCCGAAGACTCGTTGAGCTCGCCATACAATCTGAGAGTATGTTGGAATTCCGCTGGAAGAAATCCGAGGGAAGTGTCGGAAGTCTGTCGGAATCTCGCCGTTAAACTCGCCGGAAGTTGACCTGAAGAATATCGGGTTAAATCACTTAGAATTATGTTTTAAATTTGTAGTTTGCATGTGATTAGAGCAAGAATTTAGAAATAATCCTGTCTAAATCTGGTAGGGGCCAACCGGGCTCTTACTGGGCCAACCGGGCTCTTACTAGGCCAACTTGGGCCTTAAACAAGGCCCATTCAGCCTTTGCTGAATGGGCTAGGTGGTTGAACCGCCCAGCCTGGGGCGGTAGCACAGCTTGACTAGGGCGGTAGTACCGCCCCTGCGTGTGTCAGCCTAGGGCGCTAACATCGCCTGGCTGGGGCGGTAGTACCTGATGCGGGAGCATCCGAGACTACTAATCAATCCTTAAGTCCTGAGCTGATTCCTTCGGCAAAACAAACACTATCGGTACTTATTCATGCCAAAACTAACTTTGGTTACAACTTACTTCGATGGGATAAGGAATGATGATACCAATATCAAAATTCGTTGCTGATTGATGCTATATCAAAGGGGAGTTATTCAGGATAAGTTCCAAAGTGATTTAATGCTCTTTGGAAGTAGATATTTGCTGGTTATTGTTAGTGAACGAATTTTATCTCCTAGTCTTGTTAGTTTTGTTAGTCTTGTTAGTCTTGTTAGTCTTTATTGTTTGGGTAGTTCCCATGTTGTTTTCTGAGTCTAATATCTATATAATGAGACATATTGTCATTTGTAAGGGGACTGGTTGAATGAATGAAAATTCCTCTTGTGAGTTGAATTTTATCTCGATTCTTTATCCAACATCGTTGGTGGTGAATCAAACAGTTCTTTATCCTTGGCCGGTGGAATTTCCTTTAAGCCTTGGTGGTGAATTGCAATTATCTCGGTCCTTTTTTTTCCTTGATCGGTGGCTTTTGGAATCGGGTCAATTCGATCTGTATCGAGGAAGTTACGCCCATTTTCCCGAAATCGCGCAGTCCTGAAATTTTCTGTTCGGAGTCACTCGCCCACGCACGCATCAAGTTGGTATCAGAGCTCAAGGTTGAACTTATCTTGAGTGATTCCTTTGTGTTGTTATCTTCTACTTACCATGGGTGACGAACAAGTTCCACAAGGCTTGACTTTGGAGCAAGCGCACGACCTAAGGCGAGATCGTGCTATAGAGAATCTCCAAAGGCAAATGGAGTGAGTTCTCAATCTCCTAGAAAACTCGGAGAGACAAGAGCAACCAGCAAGGCGTCCCGATGATCAGCGACACCATGACGAATCAGATTCGCATCACAATTCTAATGATGATTCTGATTCCGTTGGAGGCAACTCTAGTGCTTCGAGAGCACCGAGTTCGAGAAGAAGAAGAAGATACCATGAGAATGACCGTGAGATTAAAGCGGATGCACTGAGTTCGAGGGTAGTCTCAATCTCGACAACTTTGTTGATTGGCTCCTTGCCATTGAACAAGTTTTTGACTTCAAGTCATACTCGGATGAGAAGAGGTGCAAGGTCGCTGTTCTGAAACTCACTAAATATGCTTCTCTATGGTGGGAGAATTTAAAGCGTCAGCGAGCTAGAGAAGAAAAAAGCCGAATCAAGTCTTGGGATAAACTCAAGAAACTTATGAAGAAAAGGTTCTTGCCCGATACCTATAAGCAAGATCTGTTTCTCAAGTTGAATTCCCTAAGACAACAAGGGATGAGTATTGAAGAATATATTCGTGAGTTCGAACAACTCATGATGAGATGCGAAGTTCCAGAAGTTCCCGAGCAAACCATCGCTCGATTCCTTGGTGGCATGAATCGGGAAATTGCTGATTTGGTTGAACTTCAGCCTTATTGGTCCTTCGAAGATGTTTGTAAGCTAGCAATGAAGGTTGAGAAACAACTAAAGAGTAGCAAGAGGTTTTCTTCCAGAACCTCCTCGAAGAGGACATCCTACTTTAGGGTGCTTCCTCAAGCAAATATGAAGGTGCTTAAATCGAACGCTAAGGGTAAAGAGAAGTTGGTGGAACCCATCAAAGAAACCAAAGCAAGAAAGTTGATGGTGACACAAGGAAGTGTTTTAAGTGTCATGGTTATGGGCATTTGCAAGCTAATTGTCCAAATCGGAGAGTTATGACTCTTCAAGAAATTGAAAAGATCGATTTGGAACTTCAAGAGACCAACGATGAACATGACCGAGAATGATTCGAAGTGAAGAATCCGAGAATATCGTTGAAAAGCGATGATGGTAAGTTGTTGGTGATACGGAGAGCATTACATGTTGAGATATCTCCCGAAGAGAATGAGCAAAGGGAGAACATCTTCCACACCCGTTGCACTATTAACGGGAAGGTGTGTATGATGATTATCGATGGAGGAAGCTGCACCAATGTCGCCTCAACAACCATGATTGAAAAACTGAAGCTACCAACATCAAAACATCCTCAACCTTACAAGCTTCAGTGGCTTAGCAAAGGAAGTGATGTGAAGGTAACCAAACGAGCCCTTATATCATTTTCCATTGGGAAGAATTATCAAGATGAAGTTCTATGCGATGTTATTCCCATGGATGCTTGTCACTTGTTGTTAGGTAGACCTTGGCAATATGATAGAAAGGCTGTACATGATGGGCATAAAAACATATACCCTTTTCACAAGGAACGAAAGTGCATTACTCTTGAATCTTTGAAACCGAGCATGATACATCGAAATCAACCTGGGAAGGTAAACACTAGTAAGGAAAATCTCTTCTTGAGTGAAACACAGGTTAAGAGAGCCATTACCAAATAGAAAAATGTATTTGCTTTGCTTATGGTTGAGAAAAAGAGTGAGAAAGAGAGACCTATACATCCGAAAATGTATTCCTTGTTAAGAGACTTTGCAGATGTGTTCCCCGAAGAATTGCCATCTGGATTACCTCCAATAAGAGGTATTGAGCACCAAATTGACTTGCTGCCCATTGCCCCTCTACCAAACAAAGTAGCATATAGATGCAACCAGGAGGAAACAAAGGAGTTGCAAAGACAAGTCAATGAACTTATTGACAAGGGATATGTTCGAGAAAGTATGAGCCCATGTTCATTCGGCTCTACTCGTACCAAAAGAAGGATGGAACATTCAGAATGTGTGTCGATAGCCAAGCCATCAACAACATCACTATTAAGTACAGGTATCCTATACCTAGACTTGATGATATGCTTGATGAATTATAGAAGATAGATTTGGAAGTGGCTATCACAGATCGAATGCAGAAAGAAGATGTGTCAAGACTAAGGGAGGTTTATATGAATGGTTGGTTATGCCATTCGGACTTTCTAATGCCATCAAGGCTTAACATCACGATTTGTTATGTATAGCGATATCCTTGTTTATATCATATTTCTCATTTGAAACAGTCTTTAAAGCCTTGAGATAGAAACTTTATGCCAAAATGGAGAAGTGTGAGTTCTTCTTTTGCATTATATTCCTTATATGATATGTTTGAAAGATGGAATTTCTGTTGATCAATTGAAAGTGGATGCAATAAAAACCTGGCGGTTCGAAATCCATCACCGATGTAAGGAGTTTTCATGGCCTTGCTTCTTTCTATCGTCGTTTTGTGAAGAACTTTACAATCATGGCTATCACCGAATGCATGAAGAATCTTTTGAATGAGTCCCCTTTTGTGAAGCTATGTGAGTCCCCGTTCTTGCCCTTCCTAATTTTGATAGAGTATTTAAAGTTGAATGTGATGCAAGTGGAGTTGGCATTGGAGTTGTTCTTGTTCAAGAACAAAGGCCATTGGCATATTTCAGTGAAAAGTTAACCGATTCGAAGAAGAACTACTCAACTTATGATAAGGAGTTCTACGCCATTGTGAGAGCTCTTGATCATTGGAGTCACTATTTAAGGCCTAAACAGTTTGTACTTCATTCTGACCATGAGGCTTTGAAGTTTATTAGTGGCCAACGCAAGCTCAACTCAAGGCATGCCAAATGGGTAGAATTTCTTCAATCCTTTTCTTTCGTTTCGAAATATAAACCTGGCCATACTAATGTTGTTGCGGATGCTTTATCAAGAAGATACTCTATGCTTGCTGTTCTTGATTCTAGAATTCTTGGTTTTCAATCCATGAAAGAACTATATTCTGAAGACCCGGAGTTCTCTACTATTATTGATAGTTGCAAACATGGAATTTAAGGTACATATTCTGTCCAAAATGGTTTTCTTTTCAAGGGAAATCGATTATGTGTGCCGAAGAGTTCATTTAGAGAATTGTTGATACGAGAAGCACATGGTGGAGGTCTGGCTGGTCACTTCGGCATGAACAAAACTCTTGAAATCCTTCAAGAGCACTTTTATTGGCCAAAGATGAGTGGAGACGTACATGCTATCATCTTGAGGTGTGCAACTTGTCAAAGAGCAAAGAGTCATTTCCACCAAGGGCTGTATACTCCCCTTCCAGTACCATTACAGCCTTGGGAAGATGTGAGCATGGATTTTATTGTGGCTCTTCCAAGAACTCAGAGGGGAAAAGATGCCATTATGGTGGTTGTTGATTGGTTTTCTAAAATGGCCCATTTTATTCCATGCCACAAGACGGATGATGCATCTCATGTGGCTGATCTTTATTTCAAGGAGATCATTCGCCTTCATGGAGTACAAAAGACCATTGTATCTGATCATGATTCTAAATTTTTAAGTTATTTCTGGAAGACCTTATGGAGAATGCTTGGAACCAGACTTCTATTCAGCACCACTTGTCATCCTCAAACCGATGGCCAAACGGAGGTAACCAATCGCACTCTCACTACGTTACTTCGAGGAATGGTTAGTAAATCCCTAAAAGATTGGGATTTGAAGCTTGCACATGCTGAGTTCACTTATAATCGATCGTCGAGTTATACTACTGGTCGATCACCCTTCGAAATTGTGTATGGAATCAATCCGCTCACACCGATTGATTTAATTCCTATTCCATCCAATTCACAAGTGAAATTTGATGGCAAGGAGCGAGCTGAATCAATAAAAAAACTCCATGAGCATATTCGAAGTAAGATCGAGAAGGCTAACGAGTCTTATAGGAAGAAAGCTAATAAACATCGGAGGAAGACTCATTTCCAACCAGGTGATCTTATATGGTTACATTTAAGGAAGGAAAGATTTCCTTCTCAGCGGAAGAATAAGCTTATGCCCAGAGCTGACGGTCCATTTGAAGTTCTCGAGAGAATTGGCGAAAATGCTTACAAGATTGATCTTCCTGGAGAATATGGAGTTTCGACAACTTTTAATGTAGGTGATCTTTCTCCTTACTTGGACGATGATGACTTGTCAGATTTGAGGACAAATCTCAAACAACCCGGGGCGAATGATGCGGGAGCATCCGAGACTACTAATCAATCCTTAAGTCTTGAGTTGATTCCTTCGACAAAACAAACACTATCGGTACTTATTCATGCCAAAACTAACTTCGGTTACAACTTACTTCGATGGGATAAGGAATGATGATACCAATATCAAAATTCATTGCTGATTGATGCTATATCAAAGGGGAGTTATTCAGGATAAGTTCCAAAGTGATTTAATGCTCTTTGGAAGTAGATATTTGCTGGTTATTGTTAGTGAATGAATTTTATCTCCTAGTCTTGTTAGTTTTGTTAGTCTTATTAGTCTTGTTAGTCTTCTTAGTCTTTATTATTTGGATAGTTTCCATGTTGTTTTCTGAGTCTAATATCTATATAATGAGACATATTCTCATTTGTAAGGGGACTGGTTGAATGAATGAAAATTCCTCTTGTGAGTTGAATTTTATCTCGATTCTTTATCCAACATCATTATTGGTGAATCAAACAGTTCTTTATCCTTGGCCGGTGGAATTTTCTTTAAGCCTTGGTGGTGAACTACAATTATCTCGGTCCTTTTTTTTCCTTGATCGGTGGCTTTTGGAATCGGGTCAATCCGATCTGTATCGAGGAAGTTACGCCCATTTTCCCGAAATCGCGCAGTCTTGAAATTTTCTGTTCGGAGTCACTCGCCCACGCACGCATCAATACCGCCCCTGCATGTGTCGGCCTGGGGCAGTAGCACCACCTGGCTGGAGCGGTAGCACCGCTTCTCTTTGTGTCGATCTGCCAGGATCGACAAGCGCTGCACCGACCGACAGGAAACTAAAAAAATTCAAATTTGGAGCCCAAATTTGAATCCATTTTGAGCCTATAAATACCCCCCCCCCTTTCTCGGCTGAAAGGGTACCTTTGAGAGTTAGAATTTTAAGAAAAAGCCTTTGAAAAGTCTTGGCAAAGTTTTATCTCTTCTTTTGCTAAAGTGTTCACCTCCTTCTTCTCCTTGTGAAATCTTATAAGAGTGTGAACCTCTTGTAAAGGGTTGTAAGAGAAGTATTTGGTCCTTCCCCTTCAAAGGATTTGCTAGTGGAAGCGCGGAGCCTCATCGTGAAGGCTTCAAGAGTGGATGTAGGTCATTTGACTGAACCACTATACATCATTGTGTTCATGAATGTGTGAGTATTTACATTTCTGAATTATTTCATTACTTAGCTGCAAATCGCTTAGTTCCTTTCTATTTCCTTTACTCAAGCAACTTCATTCAAGTTCTCTTTCGTCGAATCAAAATCTTCTTACGAACTTGCCTTTTTACGAAATCGGTTTCAAAATTATGATTTTAATCCACTGCACTAATTCACCCCCTCCCCTCTTAGTGCCTTTCCGATCCTAACAATCTAAACCTTAGATCAGATAAAAAAATTACTAAAATATATTAATTTATATTAAATAAAATAATAAATATTAAATAAAATATATTATATTATAAAAATAATAAATATATAATAATAAATTTTAAAATAATTTTATCAACTATAAAATAAAGAATAATATAATAAAAATATTTATATATTTATAAAAATAAAAATAAAATATTTTAAAATATTTATAAAAAAATGAAAGTAAATTTGAAAAGCCTATATGACCATTATTCTTTATTTATAAGTTTTTAAAATATTTGTTTACTGATTTTTATTCCTAAAAAGTTAAATTTATCAAAAAATAAAACATTATTATTTAAATATCTAAAAAATAGAAAAATTTATATATATTTTTTATCTGACACTAATTCAAATGTTTCAAATTTTAAAAATAATATTATTTAAAATTTTAAAAATAGAAACTTTTGGTTAAATTTCTATTTAAAAACTATTATTTAAATTTCTAAAAAAGTTAATTGATACAAGGCCTGGTCAAAATACTGAAAAATTTTCATGAAATCTTTGAATGACACCCAGATGGATATTTTTGATACTTTTTATTTTATAGAATTATTTTGATATTTTTCTATGTTATTCAATATATGAATAATCTATCTTTTGGCTAATTTTTTTATTTTATTATTTCATCAAAATATGATGGATCCATGCAATATTTTATGACACTTTTCCATATAAATAGGTGAAAAACCTATGATAAAAATTGGATCTACAAAACCTAAGCCCTGATATTAGTTACATCGTGTTTGGGCTCATTTCAAAAATAGTGTAACTAACATAAGGACTAGTTAAAATACTATAAAATTTTTATAAAACCTTCAGACAATACCCCGATAGACATTTATAATACTTTTCTATTTTATAGTGTTTTTTTGATATTTTTTTAGGTTATTCAACATCTGAACTGTTTGTCTTTTTTTTTTTTTCTCTAATTTCTCCAAGTTGTTTCATTTCCACCAAAATGTGAGGGATCCAAGATTCTAAATAGGTGAGAAACCTTTGGTCTAAATTTGGTCTACAAAACCCAAAGCCTTGGTATCAGTTATACTATTTTTGGGCCCATTTCAAAAATAGTGTAGTTGACACATGGACTCCAATTTTTTATGAAATCTCTAAAGAGCAACTAGATTAGCATTAGATATTTTTCATTTTAAATTTTTTTAAATATTTTTTAGGTTATTCATCATGTGAACAGTTTGCCTTTTATTCTAATTTCTCTATTTTTTTATTTTCATCAAAATATGATGGATCCATGTAATATTTTTTTTAAAACTTAAGCTTCTAAATAGGTGAGAAATCTATAGTAAAAATTTGGTTCACAAGAAATCTATAGTAATAATGTATTAGATACATTATTTTTGAGGTGAAACCAAAAATAATATATCTGATATAATGACTAGTCAAAAATACTATGAAATTTTTATGAAACTTTCGAATGACATCCAAATGGACGTTTATGATTTTTTCTATTTTGCAGAATATTTTTGATTTTTTTAGGATATTTAACATCTTAACAATCTATATTTTTTATAATTTCTTTTATTTTTTATTTTCACCAAAATATTATGGATCCATGCAATATTTCTTGACACTTAAGCCTTTAAATATGTGAGACACCTATGGTAAAAATTTGGTCCATAGGACCTAAGTCTTGGTATCATATACACTATTTTTTAGATGAAATAAACATAAGGTATCTAATGAGAAATTTTCATGAAATATTTAGATGACACTAAGATGGACATTTATGATATTTTTTACTTTATAAAATTTTTAAATTTTTTTGGGTTATTTAGCATTTGAATCGACTTTTTTTATTTTTTTATTTCCACCAAAATATGAGGGATCTATATATCATGCTTTTTGGACACTCGAGCTTCTAAATAGATGAGAATCCTAGAGTAAAAAATTTGATTCAGAAAACTTATGCCCTAGTATCAATACATTGGAAAGAGTGTGTTTGATACCAGGACGGGTGAAAATGCTAATTTTTATAAAATCCTTAAATGGCAGCTAAATGGACATTTATGATGCTTTTTCTTGAGCTTCTAAATATGTGAAAAATCCGTGGAAAAAATTTGGTCCACAAAATCCAAACCCTAGTATCAATTATATTATTTTTCAGTCCATTTCATAAATAGCATAATTGATACAATGACTAATCTAAATACTATAAAATTTTATAAATACTTGAATGGTACCTAGATGAAGATTTTTTATTTTAAAGAATTATTTTTGTTAGGATTTAGGGGAGTATGAATTAGTACTATAGTAAATTTTAATCGACTTTAAAGCTTGATAAAAAAAAATCTATATTGAAAACATGATTAATCAAATATTGAGTTTGAATAAGGGTTACAAGTAAAGTCAATAATAATAAGTAAGCAATCACAAATAAAAATTACAAGCAAGAGAATAAATGTAAATTGATTTATAGTAGTTTGATTTTTTCAACCTATGTTCACTCCTGAATCCTCTTCCCTCGAGGCTGTTAACTTTCGCTACCAATCTTCTTTCTAATTGGCAAAGATCAACTATTCTTATTATAACTTTTTTTTTCTTTTATAAGCTTGGGAGGAAACCTCGACACTCACTTTTATAAGAGATCTTTTACCTTCTACAACTTAGTATTATAAATAAACTCAAGAGGGAGGAAAAGACTCAAACAATGCTCAAAGAGAGAGCTACAATACTTCACAAACTTAAGAATAAATACTCCATCAACTAAGTCTGAGTGGAATATTTACAGGTCTAAAAGGAATTCAAGAATAGAGCTAAAAAATTAAAATCTCTTAAATTTTGAGGCATGGGTTGTATTACCGTTGGCACTAGTTAGTACCACTATCGTAACTTTTGATATGATAATTCTATACTTAATGGTACTTTTATTATAAAGTTTAAATTCTAGGTGGTATTACTGCCACCATAGGCGGTACAAACATTAGAAAGGTTGACAAGTATAAATAGTGCTTATCGACCGACTAAAGTAGTACTACCACTTGAGCATGACGGTATTACCACTTAGGCCTACTTTAGGCTACTAGTTTGGCTTTCTAACGAGCCTGATTTAGCCCAACTTCAAGTCCAATGACTTTCTTGATAAGTTAACATTGTTTCAACCCAATACTAACTCAAATTGATCCAAAATGACCTTGATTAAGACTTTAATAAATTAACTACATATCCAGCATATTTATGAAACTTTTAACATGTACACTCTTCTAGCATGTCATCTGATCTTTTAACATAATATCTAATCCTTTCGACACAATCCTTGAACTTATAGCACAAAGTATGATCTTTGATTCGACTAATCCTTCAGATTGACATTTAATTTTCAATACAATAATTTTTTGGCATAACATTTGACTCTCCTTTTCGATAATTGTGCTAGTTATAGGTGCCTTGTAAGACAATCATATGAGTGATGACATATGTGACATGCTACATAATCTTTTTGTTTATTATTATTATTCATATTTTTTCACTTTATGTTGCATGCTGCATATATTGTGATATACATAGATTTGTGGAATGAGAATTGGATCATAATGAGATCATGATAATGAGACCGATTTACCTTTTAACACATACCCTAAATAATCCCAGTCATAGGTTACTCAAGAGGAGCATCAGGATAACCAAACAGACTAATGTGTTATATATCTATCTATATAATGGAGACGATTATTCTTATAGTTGCTTGTGTGGGAATACTAGAGATATAATGTAGGTACTCATTGGAGAATAAGTTCACTAATTGATCCATTCATGGAATGCTGGATGGTTGTGTTGAATCTCGAATTTTGATGATGAAACTAATTGATAGTGTTTTTATGATCTAACTATATTTTGAGTTACATAGGTCTACTCGATCAGGATTAGATAGTTGACACAGAAGGAATTGACGTTGTACCGGAAGTGATCATGTCAGGATATAGGATGTTATGCCGGAGGTCCGATTGACAATCGGTAGAAGGCTTCAGACGTCGGGCATCGGGCCAAGAAGAGTGGTGTTGTACTAAGGATATCGGGGTTACGGAGGTCAACCGCCGATTGGGCAACGAACCACAAGAGAGGACAATGTGCCGAAGAATTAGACGAAGCGCCAATAGGCCAATGATGTGCTGGGCAACAGAATGTCAATTCACGTTGTAATTATCTAGATCGAAGTAGAGTTTTGTCTTATGTGTGTAGGATTAATTACGATAACAATAAAGACATAAAGCAAAGCAAAGTGTCGGAGTCAAGTACGATGGAATCACTAAGAGTTTGAGAGTTTGACGGAAGTCCGAAGATTAGTTGGAGTGCTGCCGGAATTGGCCGAGAACGAGTAGTGAGCTTGCCGAAAGGTTTTCGGAAGTTTACCGGAAGGTTCATCAGAAGTTCGTAGAGCTCACCGAGAAAGATCGGAGCTTACCGAAGAAGCTCATCGGAACTCGCCAACGACTCCATTGAGAAGTCCAAGAGCTTGCCGGGTGTCCATAGAATGGTGTCCGAGGATTCATCGGAAGACCGCCGGAAGTTCGCCAGAAGCTCACCGGAAGAAGTCTTAACTTTTTATACTTTATAATAGCTTAGGAATATCTTTAAAATTCATAATTAGTATGTTAGTTTGGGTTAGGATTAAGTGTTAATCCTATAACCCAAGTAGGGGGCCAACTAGGCTTTATTTGGGCTGATTTAGGCCAAAGTTAAGGCCCATTCAGCTTGTTGGAATAGTGCTAGAATAGTGCTGGCGGTGGCACCGCCAGACCCATACAGTGGCATTACCCAGGGATTAAAATCCTAGGTGTTCTGGATGGTGACACTGCTGCCTTAGGCAGTGGCATCGCCTAGTACATTGACAGTGTCAGTGTCAGACTGGCGGTGGTACCGCCAGTGTTAAGCGCTGGTACCGCCAGAAATCAGGTGATTCAAATTTGGGCTCCAAATTTGAATCCTCTTAGGGTCTATAAATACCCAAAATGTTCTTGCTTAGAAAGTAAGAAGTGTGCAAGAAAACTAAGGGAAAACTCTATCATTTGAAGTAGAAATCCCTCCTCCAAAGTTTAGAAATGTTCTTAAGAGAGGTGTCGAGGGAAGCTTTGTAAACAGAGTTTGTAAAAGGGAGTTTCGTCTTCACCCATTAGAAGGAAGATAGCTAGTGGAAAGCCGATGGCCTCAAGCGAAGAGGAATCGGGAGTGGACGTAGGTCGGATGACCGAACCACTATAAAAATGGTTTGCGTTTATATTCTTGCATTTACCTTTTTGCAAACCGTCTTTTCTTCGCTGCTCAACTTACTTATCACTGCCCTTCTTCCTATCTAAAACACTCCCTACTTTAAGCACTTTCCAATATGTGTCAATTGAAACTGGGTTTTAGTCGAAATGAAGTTTTCAACGTACAAAGTTTCTGAAATCATTTTAAATCATCAAATTTTATCGTTGTTCAACCGCTGCACTAATTCACCCCCCCCCTCTTAGTGCCACTCTAGATCCCAATAATTGGTATCAGAGCCTCATTATTTCTCATTCGGATTTACCTCACGAGAAATGGCTCTTCATGGCTTTCAAGAGGGTTTTTCAATTGTTCGTCCTCCGTTCTTTAATAGATCGGACTACACATATTGGAAAACTCGAATGAGAGTTTTCTTGATTTTTCAAGATTTAAACTTATGGAATATTATTGAAAATGGATTTTAACTACCTTCTAAACCGATGAACAAATGATCAGACTTAGAGAAAAAATCTTTTTCTTTAAATGCAAAGGCTTTGAATACATTATTTTGTGCTTTAGATAAAAATGAGTTCAATCGGATTTTTATGTGTGAAACGGCTTTTGATATTTGGCGGACACTTGAAATCACACACGAGGGAACTAGTAGAGTCAAAGACTCGAAAGTAAACCTCTTATTGCATGATTTTGAGCTCTTCCAAATGACACCAAGTGAGTCTATCGGCGACATATACACCCGTTTCACGGATATTGTCAATAGCTTGAAAAGTCTTGATAAATGTTTTTCGAATTTTGAACTCACTAACAAGATCTTAAAATCCCTTCTAAAAAGGTGGAATCCTAAAGTAACTACAATACAAGAGACTAAAAATTTAAATAATTTTTCATTGGAAGAATTAATCGGGTCATTAATGACCTATGAAATGACACTTTTGGAACATTTTGGACTCGATAAATACATGAACCACCTTCCAAAGAACAGGAAGGATTTAAAACTCCGGACTATAAAATGCCACTTGAGTGATGACTCAAGTGATGAGGAACAATGAAGAGGACATTGAACTTTTAATGAATCTTAATAAGTTCATTAAATAAAAATCTAAAAATAAAAATGAACTTGAACCGAGAATAAAGCTAAAGAAGAGGAAGGCACCCAAGGATGAATCAAAAACTTCCAAAGACGAAACGGCGAATTGGCTTTGATGGGCTTCGTCAACGAGGTAAGTATCTCACCCGAAATGCTTTTAACTTTGCTTTATGAAATTACATAATCCTTTCATGAGTTGCTTAATATAGTTGGTAGGAATTTTTTTTTATGTTTGTTCCTTTTTTTAATTAAAAATATGAATGATGATTGTATGATGTGTGATAATATGTGTACGCCTAATAGAATTAATCCATGCATGTATCTTGATGAGTTACATTGGTTTTCTTTTCATTCTAAACATGATGCTTGACTATTTTATATCATGCATGAGATTTTTAAATAATATTGATTTGAAACTCTATGTTTTGGATTAACGTGTTTTTGGATTAATCGTTCTCATGACCAGCTAAGATGACATAATGCATGAACACCTAAAAAGATGAATTCCATGTATGCTTTTCTATATCGATTTTCAATTTTAAATATAATACATATCCATGTATAGATTTCGTTAAAGTCTTTTGATAATGGATGTTTGTATCATGCTTATGATTTGAAAACCTCTATATTGGATTAATGGGTCTTAATCGTTTTTATGATGAAATCATTTCTAAATATAATGATGCTTTCGATTTAAAATAAGATGCATTGTTTTTTGACATAAAAAATCAATTATCATGATAATCGTATAATTCATGATAATGCATGCACACCAAATATGATTAAAAGATAGAAGCAAGCATATTAATGATTTTGTTTTACATGAAAATTTGAACATGCTCAACTTAATTGAAACACAAAAAGGGGAAAAGTAAAATGTATTATCATGATGAATCAAGTCTTTTGCTAAATGATAATCCATATATATTTTTAATCATTTTTATGACAAATCTTTTGATGACGTATCATATTTTTGGTCTTAATGACAAAACGTGTATTTTGATTTTATACATGATACACATATATGTATGTTATGAATCTCTTGAATTATAAAAGAAATTTTGATGATGGTTTGAATGTATGAATCAAAAATCTTTATCCTTTATTTGACACATGAAATTTCTTGATGACTAAATAATGCTTGAATGAGTTAAAAAGATCAATATCTTGAAAATAAAAGAATTATCATTGGAATTAGAATGATGATATCATGCTTGATGATCTTTTTGATGAAGTTTACCTCTTGCACTTAAACATAGATATTTGTATTAATTTGGTAAAAAACTTGAACATACCTTATGAATACAATTTGCATGAAATGAAAATAATAAATGTATGTGATGATTTCAGTTTTTGATATATTGCTTAGTCTTTGCATAAAAATCAGAACATGTTCACTTAGATTGAAACACAAAAAAAATAGGAAAATGTACTATCATGAGGATTTGAAGTTGTTATATCTTGCTGACAAACTCATGTTTTGGTTTTAAAATTTGATACTCATCTTTTGAAACATGAGTACACATATATGAAACAAATAACTTAAATGAAATACATTATCATGATAAAGTGAATCTCTTGAATCGAATCTTTTGAAAAATACCACATGCTTAATGTGATTCGACTTAATGACAATTTACCATTTCGTCTTGAATATTGACATTTGTTTTTATTAAGGGCAAAGGCATGGTTATAAGAAGCAAATCACATATAAAAATAAAATGCAATTCTCTATCTAAATCTTATCAATTTTTCTATAGGAAATTCATGAATCCATGCTTATCATGTATAAATTTATTGAATGTGATCTTGAGGATGATTCCGGATTTGACAAATGCTTGATTCGTAATTATGACATAAGATATTTTAAA
The DNA here is from genome assembly GCA_024322285.1 of Musa beccarii. Lineage (NCBI taxonomy): Eukaryota > Viridiplantae > Streptophyta > Magnoliopsida > Zingiberales > Musaceae > Musa > Musa beccarii. The sequence goes on from CM044394.1 coordinate 36,427,508, forward strand.
AAAAAAATGAATCATGCTTCAATCATGTTCTATCTCCCTTAATTCATTTTGTTCTTCTATATTTCCTTTTTATTTACCATAAAGGAGAACCTTCTAAATGAATTATGAAATTGATGATTTGATAATAAGTGTTTATCAAAAATCTATTTATCATTTTGTAATCTCTAAAAAGTTGGTAATCACTTCATTCATATTATGAATCTCGAAAATGTTTTTGATTTGATTAGGAATTTCGAGTTGACAAAATGAGTTTGAATGATTTTATGACTCCTCTCTTGATCACTTGAATTCTTGACTTGAGATATTTTTGCGAATCAAAATATTTTCCTCTATGACTACTTCTTTTTATCATTTACCAAAGAGGAAAACAATTCAAGCTTATGTCATTTGTGAATCTCATAAACTATGTTAATGATTTTGATGATTCGAACTTGAATGAGCTTTATCACAATCCATGTCTTGATATCTTGATATTTGATACTTGGAATTCCTATGCATGAATCAAGTAGTTTTGCACTCAAATGAATAACTTATCGATATTTACGATTGTGATATATTTTATCCTTCAAATGTGATCTTGTTGGCTTGAAATACTTTTTGAAATTTTTGGCAAGATTTTTCTTTGCCTTGATGTAAGAGAAATTTGCTTTATGATGAATCATTACTAAAAGAATTTGTTAAATGAATAATGTCCCTCTTGATTTTCTTGAACTTTGTTTTCATATCTTTTATGACTTAGAAATGACATGATTACTTTGGCTTGCTTTCATGAATTCTTTGCATCTATAGCTTGTATGCATCATGTGAAAATTTAAAATATTGGTTGATGTAAAATAATGATTGAAATTTTTAGCCATTGAGTCTTCTCTTCTTTTCGACAATGACAAAGGGGGAGTTAGCATGCTAGCTTGGATATTACAAGTGAAAGTGGCAAACATAGCTAGCTAAAAATTACAAAAAGATAAAACTTTCATTTCTCAAAATGAGAAGAAAGAAATTACAAAGTTATATTATTTTTTAAACTCATGAGATTGCATGGTTAAAAATGTTGTAAATTTTACAAAAATTACTAGCTCATTGCAAACAAAAAGTGATAGCTTACAAAGGCGAAACTTATTTACAAAAGAGAAAAATTGAAAGGAAGCTAGCTTGCGAATCGTAAAATATGTTAGCTTGCTTATCATTATTGATTGCTGGCTTATCATCTTTTTCCCTCATATCATGATTTTTGACTCCCTTGAATTCATGACTTATATATTGAAAATTCATGTTGCAAATTTGTTATTTTGTCATGATCAAAGCATTGATGTAAAAGACTATTTGTACTCTACTTCTATTTGTCAATGACAAAGGGAGAGCAACGAAGCAAGTGATGGATTGCTATGGTTGGACATTCTTAAAAAACTTGCTATGAATGAATATTGTAAATCTAGCTTATATGTTGACTTGCATATCTTTTAAAGTAGCTAGAGCAACTTTTCTTTTTTATTGATGAGAGGGAGAAGTAGATTGATGAGTTCATGCAATGTAATGTTAATTGAATATTTTATATATTTACATGATGTTTTTGTTGATATTAATGATACATGTTGCTTAGATTTGGGATAATTCAAGTGTTCTATCAATGACATATTGATAGGGAGAGTTTGGTTAAACTTCGGGAGTTAAGATTAACTCCGTCAGTCGTCAATTAGTTATCATCATCAAAAAGGGGGAGATTGTTAAATCTCGAATTTTGATGATAAAACTAATTGATAGTGTTTTTGTGATCTAACTATGTTTTGAGTTACACAGGTCTACTCGATCAGGATTAGATAGTTGACGCAGGAGGAATTGACGTTACGCCGGAAGTGATCATGTCGGGATATTGGATGTTGTGCTGGAGGTCCGATTGACAATCGGCAGAAGGCTTCGGATGTCTAGCATTGGGCCAAGAAGAGTGGTGTTGCGCCAAGGATATCGGGGTTACGGAGGTCAACCGTCGATTGGGCAACGAACCGCAAGAGAGGACAATATGGTGAAGAATCGGACGAAGCGTCGATAGGCTAATGACGTGCTAGGCAATAGAATGTCAATTCACGTTGTAATTATCTAGATCGAAGTAGAGTTTTGTCTTGTGTGTGCAGGATATACTACGATAACGATGAAGACATAAAGCAAAGCAAAGTGCCGGAGTTAAGTATGATGGAATCATTGAGAGATTGAGAGTTCGACGGAAGTCCGAAGATTCGTTAGAGTGTTACCGGAACTGGTCGAGGATAAGTAGTGAGCTTGCCGAAAGGTTTTTGGAAGTTTGTCGGTAGGTTCGTCGGAAATTCATAGAGCTCACCGAGAAAGATCGGAGCTTGCTGAAGAAGCTCGTCGGAACTCACCAACGACTCCATTGAGAAGTCCAAGAGCTTGCCGGGTGTCCACAGAATGGTGTCTGAGACCACCGAAAGTTCACCGGAAGCTCATCGAAAGAAGTCTTAACTTTTCAAACTTTATAATAGCTTAGGAATGTCTTTAAAATTCATAGTTAACATATTAATTTGGGTTAGGATTAAGTATTAATCATATAACCTAAGTAGGGGGCCAATTGGGCCTTATTTGGATTGATTTGGGCTGAAGTTAAGGCCCATTCAGCTTGTTGGAATAGTATTGAAATAGTGCTGGAATAGTGCTGGCGGTGGCACCGCCAAACCTAAGCGGTGGCACTGCACAGGGATTAAATCCTAGGTGTTTTAGGCGATGGCACTGCCCAGTACACTGATAGTGTCAATGTTAGACTAGCGATGGTACTGCTAGTGTCAGGCGGTGGTACCACCAGAAACTGAGGTGATTTAAATTTGGGTTCCAAATTTGAATCTTCTTGGGGTCTATAAATACCCTAAATATTCTTGCTTGGAAAGTAAGAAGTGTGCAAGAAAACTAAGGGAAAACTCTATCATTTGAAGTAGAAATCCCTCCTCCAAAGTTTAGAAGTGTTCTTAAGAGAGGTGTTGAGGGAAGCTTTGTAAACAGATTTTGTAAAAGGGAGTTTCGTCTTCACCCATTGGAAGGAAAACAGCTAGTGGAAAGCCAATGGCTTCAAGCGAAGAGGAATCGGGAGTGGACGTAGGTCGGATGATCGAACCACTATAAAAATAGTTTACGTTTATGTTCTTGCATTTACCTTTCTGCAAATCATCTTTTCTTTGCTATTCAACTTACTCATCACTGCCCTTCTTCCTATCTAAAACACTCCCTACTTTAAGTACTTTCCAACATGCGTCAATTGAAACCGAGTTTTAGTTGAAATGAAGTTTTCAACGTACGAAGTTTCTAAAATTATTTTAAATCATCGAAATTTATCGTTGTTCAACCGCTGCACTAATTCACCCCCCCCCACTCTCTTAGTGCCACTCTAGATTCCAACAGGTTGATAATACTTTATTATTAGACAAAGATTTCATTGTCTCAATTGTATAACTAATCCTTAGACTTAAGATACTAAGGATATTCTATATAAGTACTCCACTCATTGATGTCAGATTTATAGGTCTAGAAGTTCTAGATCTAGCATAGCGAATCATTGGGAGGGCAATTGAGTATCGATAAAGGATCATCTTTTCTCAGTGTCATGAGAGAAATATTTCATGTGTTCTTGCTCAAACAAATCCCTAGCCATGGTCATTCGGATTGAGAAAGAAAGAGTACTCCGGGAGAATCCAATTAGAGTGAGACTCGAGTAGATTTCGTATGGACCTGATAGCACTATGCCCGATATACGATCTTTGAGATATTAGATAGATGAGGGACTATAGATACATAGTAACTAAGGACAGATAGGTCCAATGGATTAGATCCCCCTATATCATTTAGGGACTATGACATAGTGTTATTGTACATTTATAGTTGATGAGTCGAGTGAATTATTATAGAAATAATAATTCACTAAGTCATAAGGAGTTCTGATATGTATGATTCAAGGCTAGCTCGATATTGAGCCTAGAGGGCCACACATATATGGTAGTTGTTACAATGAGTAAAGATTCAGATATGAGATATCTATTTGAGCTCCTATCTTATTAGATATCCAATAAGCCCCTGAATTATTAGATCTTGTGGATGAGATCTAATAAGTATTGAATCTCAGCTTTTGATAATGAAATTAATCGATAAGTTTATGTACTAATAAGTATTTGAGATAAGTGACGCAAAAGAAACTTCGATCATAGTCTTAAATTGTTGAAGTAGGAGAATCAGACGTTAGGCCAAAAAGCATCATGTTAGAGATTAGGCATCGGGCCATAAGGATTGAATATTACGCTAAGAAAATTAGATGCTGTAGGAGGTCAACATGTTGATGGATAAGGCAATATGCCGAAAGAAAGGACAATGTGTCAAATGCTTAAATGAAGTACTGGAAGAATAGATAGCAAGCTAGACAATGTGCTGAAGGCTTCATAATTGTAATTGTTAAGTCTTGATCGAAGTCACTTAAAGTCTAATTGAGTTATTTTTGGGGCGTAACTATGCCAACTTGGTTAGGAAGCAATTGGGCCTGAACTAAGGTCGAATTAGGCCTGTTGGAAGGCCAATTCAATGACATGGGATTAGGTTGGGCAGTGGTACCACATAGGAGCTAGAAAGCATATATTGTACTTTTCTAAAAATAGTTTAAAAATATAAAATATACTTTTTCGAAAATCTTGATGGTAATACTGACCAAGCAAGCGGTGGTACCACAAGAGCCCAAGTTCTCAAGCTCTGTCAGGCGGTGGTACCACCAGAGCCTAGGTTCACAAGCTTTATACGATAGTAGTACCACCCGACGCAAGCGATAGTACCATTAGTACCCCGAAAATTCGAAGATTTAAATTTTTTGCTCTAATTTTGAAGTCATTTGGGGTTTATAAATACCCCATTCGTGCTTGCTTAGTAAAAGCATGAAACCTTGATTTGAAGTGTGTAAATTTTTTTGAAAAATATTAAGTCTCTTCCTTCTTGAGTTTAAAAGTTATTCTAAAAAAGGTATGAGGTTTTCTTGTAAACAAGAGATACGAAGGTTCTCTTAAACATGTGAAAATGAGGAGTTGTAATAAGGGTAGTTGATGTTTACCTATTGAAAAGAATATCAATAGTGAAAGCCGATGATCTTAAGAGAAGAAGAATCGGGAGTGGACGTAGGTCGAGATGATTAAATCATTGTAAATCTGATTTGCATTTCTCTTTATATTTTTTTTTGTTATTACTGATTGATTTAGTTATTAACTACCTTTACTCACATTGTATATTAAATATATTTTAGATTTTTTTGGTAGGTAGATTCAACTTATTTGTAGGCTATAACTCACACACTATGCAACAACTTACAACCTACTTTTGTTCCACTGCGTTTATTGAAAAGGAATGTCATGTAGCTTTTGCATCATTTTTATTTTTATACATCCTATTTTATATTTTCTTATTATCAACCTAACGGTTTGTCTTTTTATGTAATTGCATAACTGTGATCTCATTGAAGATGAGAAAGAAAATATAGAGGAGAATGCTGAAGAATGAAGCCGTAAAAATATATTTTATATCTTTCATGTATGATGAGAAGACGATATAGTTTTTGTTTTCGATATAAGATAGACTTTGTGATTATATCAATTTTAATATGACTTTTGGATAAAATGATGTGGGCTTTGTGATTATATTATCTTTAATATTGATGTCAATTTTTTTATTATTAAAAATTTTGGAATGATTTTAAAATTATTAAAAATCAATAGGTTGTTAAGAAAATTATTTTTGACGAGATAGTCATGTTGTTTTGGTTGATAGTCTGCCCGTTAACATAGTTTGAATAATATTATTTTTGTCTAAATAAGTATTATTGACATATTCAAGTAGTTATCACTAAATTTTTTATCTAATATTTTAGTGATAAGTTAGTTCATCATTGAATTATTATCATTCTTTTCATTTAATCAGAATTTAGTGATAATATAATTTGTCACTGACAGAATCGTCCTTCACCAAATGTTATTATAAAATTATTATTTTATTTATTTATTTTTAATGATAGAATTTGAGTGTATTAGCTACAAAAATAAGTCGTTACTAAACTTTATAATTTATTGACAAATATGTCTTTTCTAATTATTAGAGCATTTAACCATGAGACCTGAGCCAATGGAAGTTAGTGACAACTCACTAATTCTTTTAGTGATAATTTTTCTATTTTTGATTATAACTTTTATTAGTCACCGATGACTATTTTTCTTGTTGTGAATTTTTTACTTTGTTAATAATTAAATTATCACACGTCAATTATGTATATCACATGCTCATATTTCTAACCAATTAGTAAACTCCCTAACGAAGTCAATTATTCATAAGATATTTTAATTATATCAAGCTCAATCTTATTATGACATGATAAACGATTATTGACTGAAGTAAATAAAAAAATCGTTGACAAGTGTAAATCAGGATACAAATGATTGATAATAATTAAATTCAAAATATATGATATCCTCAGTCAATTCATGATTTGAGGATTAATTATTCTGATTTATGCATATAATTTAAGAGGATTCAAGCCCTTTTCAATATATATAAATACACATCAATGAGTTACATCATAATCTTTAATAGTGCAATTCTCATTAAAAAAAGATGTCGGTTAGGGATTTATGATACGGCACTCTATAGGTTAATTTTTGGATGTACGAAACGATAATCATGGATTAAAGTTCGGGTTCGAAACTCAACTGAGATATATATATTTTTTCTTATAGTTTAATATCTGATAACCATGGATGAATGGATATCCCGGACAAGGAAAATTCTATAAATGTCATCATTTAGTTTGGATGAATGGCTCTGGAGTGCCCTTCGTTTGAGTGGGTTTCTCCGGCAGAGGATCGACTTTAATTTATCATGGTTTCTTCACATTGTTTACGTAGCCGATTGAACGGCGATTGAACGACAACTCGCCACACGCACCATCTTACGGGGCTTTTTGGCGAACGCATGCACGGACACGCGTCTCTAGTCTATCCACGTGGCAACGCAGCACAAACTTTTCATATTCTCCATTCGGGCATGGCTCGATCACCTACGTTTTAAAGCGGCTCCTCGCCGGTCTTGACGACCATGGCGGACCGAGGCAGGGAACGGGCGCGGGCGACGGCGTGCAACGGCACCTGCGGCTTCGACGTGCCGTGCCCCGGAGGCAGCGGCTGAAGGTGAGCCACTTTATATCGCACCCATCCCCCCTCTGCGTATCTTGATTTCTTTTCCTCATGGGTGGAAGATCGGCAGGTGCGAGACGATGGTGGAGGTGACGCACGCGCTGTGCACCTGCGGGGCTCACTGTACCTGAGCCGATTGCACGTTCGGAGCGGTGCCGGCCGACGCGGCCGTGGGGAAAGAGGGCTGCATGTGCGGTCCCAGCTGCACGTGCGCGGTGTGCCGCATGTGACGGGGCACGATGCTCTCTCTCGAGCCGCATGAGTGGAGTGGACACGTGTGGCGCAATAAGTTGTATGTTCGCGATGGTAGCTAGTCATGATCCGAATCTGTAACATATGTATGTTTATGGTTTGATGATCCAGAGACTCGTACGGTTGTACGATGTTTTCATGTGTTAATAATGTGGTGCCGGATTATAGCTGTAAACTTCCTTATAATGGAACCTTAACGTAGGAAGTTTCCCGTGCGATAGAACAGGAACCGTCGCTTTTCCGCCCCTCCATCTCAACCAAGGCCCGTATCGATGCCCTGTCGGGAGCATGCTCTAATATAAGTTTAGCATGGCTTATCATAAGGGAAAAAGGAAAATTTAAAAAAAGAAGAAAATGAATTCACTGATCTAAAGTCCCAATGGTGCCTTCTACAATTTTCTTTTTAAGCTTGTTTCGGCAATAAATTTGATGCGTGAGTCAAGCCCTAACATGAATTTGAATGACAACGACTATTAACAACTGATCTGTCGATATAATCACAGCAATAAGTCAATGGGTTAAAGCGAGATTTAGTGTTTTTTTTATTTTTTTTCTTTCAAAGAAAAAGAAATAGGGCGATAAAAGATATCACTTGGGGGCAATCAGTGTAGTTCAATCTTGATCAATATTTGATCTATTGAACATCTCTCAATAAATAAGACAAATCGTGTTGGTTTTAGAAAAATAAATGAGGCAATCGAGTTGGTTTTAGAAAAAAAAATCTCATCAGTTTATGTCATTCGGTTTAGAAAAAAAACTTATGAAGTTTATGTCATTCGGATTTGGAGGGATTCCGAGAAATGAGTCTAGAGAAAAAAAGTATCATCGTATGAATTATTCATCGTATGAATTATTTTTTAACTCTAGACAAAGATGTGAAGAAATCGTATGAATTATTTTTTAGCCCTAGACAAAGATGTGAAGAAAGATAAAGATTATAAGTATAATGTTTTCTTAGATAATAATTACAAGATACTAGTCTAAGATCAAACCAAATAAAAAAAATCAAGATGAATAAAAAAAATATTGAACTTTTCAAAAAGAGAAAAAAAAATTACGAGACCTTGACCTACACTTTGACTTGAGTAATATAGATTTAAACACTTAAGACTTCAATGGATCTACTGAACACTTAGACTTAGATGGATCTAAGTATGTAAATATCATCCATTTATAAGTATTGAATAGTAATTTAAATCAAAAGAAGTTTATCTCTAAGATTCTATATAATCATCTTATTTAAAAGATATGATAAAAGATATATTTTAAATCTTAATATTCTCCTTTAAAGTATTCTCTTAGAGATAAGTCCCAACTGACATAGAAAATATTCAAATGATCCTTTGGAGAGGGATTTGGTAAAGATATGTGTCACATTATATTTGCTCTTAGTCTCCACAACTTCAAAATTCCATAAAGCATCTTTTCCTAAATGAAATGATATTTAATTTTAATATGTTTAATTCTTTCATAACAAATTGAATTTATAGTCAATTTTAAAATATTTTGATTGTTATATTATAAAATAATGGATTTATTAATTTGATAGTAAATATCTTCAATTAAACATCGATAATTGCTTGTCAAAGTAATACAATGTGATCAATCTTAGACGATCGATCAAGAAAGGACAAAAGAATATGATGAATTTGATAGACAACTATGATCAACAACCTTAAGAAATGGTATACACTAAAAGCAAACAGTTAATTCTGAAACTAGTGATTTAAGATTTAGGATATTCCGATATAATCACAGAAATTTAGCAAAATTTAGCTTTTAGTTTCTTTAATATTTTTTTCTTTTAGAAGAAAAAAATAGGGTGATATAAGATATCCCTATGGAGTAATCATCGGTGGTCAATTTTTGTCAACATTTGATCTATTTATCGAGACATCCTTTAACAAATAAGACAAATCGAGCTGGTTTTAGAAAATAAATCACATGAAGTTTATACCATTCGGATTAAGTGGTACTCCAAAAAGTGGGTCTAGGGAAAAAAAAATCATCGAATGAATCGTTTTTTCACCCTAGATGAAGACGTAAAGAAAGGCAAAGATCACATATAAGTATAATCCTTTCTCGAATAGTAATCACAAGATACTACTAGCCAAAGATTAAACTAAATAAAAAATCAAGACAAAAGTTATATATATATATATATATATTTTGAACTTCTCAAAAAAAAAAAAAAAAAAAAAAGGCTTACCACCTACACTTTGACTTGAGCCCTATAGGCTTGGACACTTAGACTTAGATGGACCTACATATGTAAATGTTATCTATTTATAAGTATTGAATAGCAATTTAAACTAAGAGACCCTTATTATAAGACTCTATCTAATCAATTTATTTAAAAAATAAAATAAAAGATATACTTTAAATCTTAATACTCCACCATAAAATATACTTTTAGAGATCAGTCCCAACTCAAATCAAAGAGTTTAAAGATCTTCAAATGATCATTTAGAGAGAGATTTGGTAAAGATAGAGGAATGAATTATGCTTTTGATAAGAAGAATCATTTCAAAAAATTTTATTCGATGAAACCGATATAAAAAATGAGCTTAACTTAAAATATGAGTAAGAGCAGTAAGTAATTAAGTTAGTAAGCAATAATAAGGAAAAGCATAAAAGGAAATGTCTATCGGACTTATAGTGGTTTGGTCATCCTAACCTATGCTACCTCTCGATTCTTTTTCACTCGAGGCTACCGACTTTCACTATCGATCTTCTTTCCAATGGATGAAGATCAACCACCCTTGTTATAACTCTTTCTCCTTTTCACAGGCTCAGGAGAGAATATTTACACCCATCTTTTACAAAGAAATTCTCATAACCTCCCTTAGAATAACTTTTAAGCTCAAAGAGGAGAGAACTCAACTTTCTAACAGAGTTTTTACACTCTAAGCCACAAGTTTTCATTCCTTTTTCTTACTACACCTAGCAAGCATGTGTGTGATATTTATAGGCCTAAAATGGCTTTAAAAATGGAGTCAAAATTTTAATCTTCGGATTTTTAGGATATTGGTGGTACCATTACCTGTATTGGATAGTACTATCGCTTGACAATCTCTACACTAGTGGTACCACCATCTGCTTGAGCGGTACTACCATAGTTTGGGCGATACCAACGCTAATCTTGGTGGTACCACCATCGGGTTTTTTTGAAAATGTACACTCTATACTTTCCAACTCACAAGCGGTACCATCGCTTAACCATTACGCCTTCTAATATGCCTAATTCAGTCTTGATTCAGGCTTGGTTCAAGCCCATTGGGCTCCTAATTAAGTTAGCCTAGTTACACTCCAAAATCAACTAATTATACTCTAAATAACTTTGATCAAGATACAACAATTACAATCATGAAGCCTACGTTATCTGGCATGTCATTTTTCATCCGGCACTTCATCCTCCAACGCATCGTTCATTTCTTCGGCATGTTGCCCGACCTATTGGCGTGTTGCCCAACCTATTGGCGTGTTGGCCTCCCACAATATCCGATCTTCTTAGCATAATACCCAATCCATCTAACTCGATGCCCAAACTCATGGCACGAAGTCCGTCCTTTGGCACGTCGACCAATCCTTCGGCCTGACGTCCAATGATGCTCTCCGGCCCAATGTTTAATTCTACTTTAATTATTTGTTTATCCGTGATTGAAGTTTGTCTTGCGTCACTTTGCTCATACTCTTATTAGTTTATAAACTCATCAATTGAATTTATCATTAATATTCGAGATTCAATAATCTCCCATCTTTTTGATAATGACAACCAATTAATGACGGAGTTTAACTAAACTCTCCATGTATATATGTCATTAAAATAAACATGAATTTAGAAAATGATAGCCTTCTAATGCTATACTAGAATTCAAGTTGAAATACAACTTTCGTCAATTCAAAAACTTCAATGATTTGAAAAAGCTTGATTCGATGAAACTGTATAAAAAATGATATCGAAGTGTGCTTGACTTAGAGTAAATGTAATAACTAGTTAAAGTAGAAAAATAATAATAATGAAGAGCAGAAAGAAGATGCATATCAAATTTATAGTAGTTCAATCATCGTGACCTATGTCCACTCTCGATTCCTCCTCCGTTGAAGCCATAAGCATCCACTAATGGTCTTCTTTTAATAGGCGAAAATCAACTACCCTCTTATAGGGAATTCTTAAGGAATTACAATAGTGTTTTCACACTAATTTTCATTCAAGATCTTATGTATGCTGAGCAGGGATGAGAGGAGTATTTATAAACCCTAAATGACTTAAAAAAATGGTGCTAAAAAATATCTTATCCTAGGTTCTTGAGTTGTTGGCAGTACCACCACTAATATTAGGTGGTACTATCACTTGATACACCTTGCACTAAAGGTATCACTACTCAGTCTGAGCAGTACTACCACATGGCAGAGTCTTGGAGATGTTGAATCTCAGATTTTGATGATGAAACTAATTGATTGTGATTTGTGGTCTAACTACATTTTGAGTTACGCAGGTCTACTACTGATTAGGATTAGACAATTGACACTAGAGGAATTGACGTTGCATCGGGTGATCACATCAGGATATTAGATGTCGAGCTGAGGTTCGGTCGACAATCGACAGAAGGCTTCGGACATCGGGCATCGGGCCAAGAAGAGCGTAGTTGTGCCATAGATATCGGGTTGCGGAGGTCAACCATCGATTGGGCAATAAGCCACAAGAGAGGACGATATGTTGAAGAATCGGATGAAGCACCGACCATTGACGTGCCGAGCAACTAAATGTCAATTCGTATTGTAATAATTGTCTAGATCGAAGTAGAGTTTTTATTTGTGTGTGTGCAGGATTAACTACGATAACGATGAAGACGTAAAGTGAAACAAAGTACCAAAAGACAAGTGTGATGGATCGTTGGGAGTTCGAGAGTTCAACGGAAGTCCGAAGATTCGTTGGAAGTATTGCCGGAATTGACTGAGAACGAGTAGGGAGCTTATTGAAGGGTTTTCGGAAGGTTCGTCGGAAGTTCGCAGAGCTTGCCAAGAAAGATTGAAGCTTGCCAAAGAAGCTCGGTGGAACTCGCTAAGATCATCATAAAGTCCGGGAGCTTGTTGGGAGTCCGCAAAATGGTTTCCGAGGGTTCATCAGAAGACCACCGGAAGTTCGCCGAAAGCTCACAGAAAGAAGTCTTGCTTATGGACTTTGTAATAGCTTAGAAAATTTCTTTAAAATTCATAGTTAGCATATAATTTGGTTTAGGATTAGGTGTTAATCCTATAAACCAAATTTGGGCCAATTCGGACTTCATTTGGACCGGTTTCGGTCAAGTTTTCGGCCTAAACCAGTGTGCTGAAATGATCTGGGTGGTGGCACCGCCCAGTGGCCGAACCTTGGGCGGTGGTGCTAGTTATAGGTGCCGTACAAGTCAATCACATGAGTGATTACACCTGTAACACACTACATCAATCTCTTTGCTTATGATTATTGGCATTATCTCACATTATCTAGATGTATATTGTGATGTTCCTAGATCTGTGCAATGGGAATCGGATCGTGATGAGATCATGATAATGAGATCGATTCACCTTTAAACACAGACCCTAAATTATCCTGGTCATAGGTTACTCGAGAAGGACATCGAGATAACCGGATAGACTGGTATGCTGTATACCCGTTCATATGATGGAGGTAGCTGGTCTCATAGCTACTCGTGTGGGGACACTAAGAGTACAGTGCAAGTGCTCATTGGAGAATGAGTTCACTGATTGATCCACCTATGAAATATTGGATGGTTATTGATACCTCACGTCAGGCAGCGATTCCGTAGTCCCAGTAGTGTATCTGGTCCTTAGACTTGAGACACCAAGGATGTCCTGTATGAGTACTCCACTCTTTGATATCAGACTTATAGGTTTGGAAAGCTCCATATCTAGTACAGCCGGTCATTGGGAGTGGTAGCCAACCTTACGAGGGCTATTGAGTGTCAATAGAGGATCATCTGCTCTCGGTATTATGAGAGGAATATCTCATGTGTTCTTGCTCAAACAAATCCTTGACCAAGGTCATTCGGATTGAGAGAGAATAATAATTCACTAAGTCAGAAGGAGTTCTGACAAGTATGACTCACGGTCAGCTCGATATTGGGCCTAGAGGGTCACACATATATGGTAGGTGTTGCGACGAGTAGAGGTTCGGATATGAGATATCTGTTAAACCCCCTATCTTATTGGATATCCATTAAGCCCCTGAATTATTGGATCCTGAGATGAGATCCAATAATTGCTAATAAAAGATTATTGGGTAGAGGCCCACTAATCCAAGAGGCTTGGGTAAATGGATGGAGATCCAATACCTAATAGGGCAAAAGATCTATTAGGGTTTTTCAGGGGAGGGCCTCTATAAATAGGAGGGGACCAAAGCTCTATAGGTTGAGGGTTTCGTTTGGTAGCCACCTCCTATTCTCCTCCCCCCTAGTGAGAGAGGAGCATCGTCGCAATCCCTACTGTGTGGATACCGCTAGAGAGGAGGACACTTGACTTCCTTCATCCTCTCCCACAGATCTATAGGAATTCAGGGATATACGATCTCCCTAGGTATCTTCTTTTACACATGCAGTTTTCGCGGATTTATTTTTGACGCACCGATCTTTGCATGACGACGGAAAATTTTTATGGGAAATCTGGGGTGTTTTGTTTTCTGTTCTTTCGCTGCGCATGTGATGTCGCTCCCCTTGATGGATTTCCCAACAGTGGTATCAGAGCCAGGTTGTTCGTGCGAAGATCGGATCTTAAATTACGTGTGTTGTGTTAAATCTCAGATTTTGATGATAAAATCAATTGGTGAAATATTTGTTCTAATCTATATTGTCAAAGATAAGTGTGCAGGATTAACTACGATGGGTTAGAAACATAAAGTGATTTACCGAGGTCAAGTCCGTCGGGTGTTCAAGAGTTCATCGAAAGTCCGAAGGATCGTCGGAAGTGTTGCCGGAACCAACCAAGATCGGATCAGGGACTTGCCGAAGTTTTCGGAAGTTCATCACAAAGATTGTTGAAGGTTCACGGAACTTTGCCGAGAAGGTTCAGAAGCTTGTCGAAGACTCGTTGAGCGTGCCATACAAGCCAGGAGCATGCTGGGAATCCGTCGGAAGAAATCCGAGAGAAATATCGGAGGACCACCGAAGTCTCATCGTAAAGCTCACCGGAATAAGACTTAAAGAATGTTGATTTAAATCACTATTAATTATGTTTTAATTTCGTAGTTGGCACATACTTAGGGCAAGGATTTTGAATTAATCCTGCTCTAAATTGGTAGGGGCCAACCGGGCCCTTACTGGGCTTTTTGGGCCTTGAATAAGGCCCATTCAGCAAAGCTGAATGGGCCAGGCCGGCTACAGTGTATAGTGGCGGTAGTACCGCCTGCTCCAGGCGGTAGCATCGCCGCTCAGCGGTAGCACCGCCACTTTGTGCACTGTCGATCGATGAATGACAAGCGTAGCACCGCCAAAGACAGGAACTCAATTTGATTTCAAATTTGGAGCGCAAATTTGAAACCATTTTGGATCTATAAATACCTCCCCTTTCTCAGCTGAAAGGGCACCCTTTTGAGAGATAGAATCTTGAGTTAAAGTCTTGAATAGTCTTGAAAATTCTTGTCTCTTGCTAAGTGTTCACCTCTTCTTCTTCTTCTTGTGAAATCTTGTAAGAGTATGAACCTCTTGTAAAGGGTTGTAAGAGGGGTATTTGGTCCTTCCCTTTCAAAGGATTTGCTAGTGGAAGTGCGGAGCCTCATCGTGAAGGTTTCAAGAGTGGATGTAGGTCATTTGACCGAACCACTATACATCATTGTGTTCATGAATGTGTGAGGGTTTACATTTCTGAATTATTTCATTACTTAGCTGCAAATCATTTAGTTCCTTTACTCAAGCTATTTCATTCAAGTTCTCTTTCGTCAAATCGAAATCTTCTTACGAACTAGTCTTTGTGCGAAATCAACTTCAAAGTTACATTTTTTATCCGCTGCACTAATTCACCCCCCCCCTCTCTTAGTGCCTTTTCGATCCTAATAATTGGTATCAGAGCAAGGTTTACTCTCATATTAGTTTAAAACCCAAGAGAGATGGCCTACTCCGGTATGCAAGAGGGTCACTCTATTACTCGTCCGCCTATGTTTAATGGGTCGGATTATACGTATTAGAAGACTTGTATGAGGATTTTTCTCATTTCTATGGACTTCGAACTTTGGAACATTATTGAAAATGGCTTTGCAAAATCTTCTCTTCCAATGAGTGAATGGAATGAGTTGGAAAGGAAGATTTTTGCTCTTAATACAAAGGCTATGAATGCCTTATTTTGTGCGCTTGATAAGAATGAGTTTAATCGGGTTTCTATTTGTGAATCGACATTTGATATTTGGCGCACTCTTGAAATCACTCATGAAGGCACTAGCCGAGTGAAAGAGTCCAAAATCAACATTCTTATGCATTCTTATGAACTTTTTTGGATGAAACCAAATGAGTCCATTGGAGACATGTACACCCGCTTTACGGATGTCATCAATGGACTTAAAGCTCTTGGTAAAGGTTTTTCTAATTTTGAGTTGGTTACTAAAATTTTAAGATCCCTTCCAAAGAGTTGGGATCCAAAGGTTACGGCCATTCAAGAGGCTAAGGATCTTAAAATATTTTCGCTTGAAGAACTTATTAGGTCTCTAATGACCTACGAGATGACGTGCAATGCTTATGAAGAGCTTGAGAACCCCCTTCCAAAGAACAGGAAGGATATGACACTTAGAACACAAGAAGACTACTTGAAAGGAATATCAAGTGATGAGGACAGTGATAATGACATTGCACTTTTAACTCGAAAGTTTAAGAAATTTATAAGAAAGAACAAATTTAAAAATAACATAAAAAATAAATTTGAATACAAAAAGGACCAAGTTATTTGCTACGAAAGCAAGAAGCCGGGACACTTCAAGAATAAATGCCCTCAAGCCAAGAAGAAGCAATTCAAGAAGAAGAAAGCTTTGAAGGTCACGTGGGATGATTCAAGTGACTCCAAGGTTGAAGAAGCTAGCAACAAAGAGGAGGCCAACTTCGCGCTAATGGCATTAGGAGAAGAGGTTAGTGAGTTATTTAATGAAGAGTTATTTTTCGATGAACTTTCTATCACTTTTCATGAGTTATTTGATGAATGTAGAACTCTTAGTATGAAGTTCAATTTGCTTAAGAAAGAGCATGCTTTATTACAAAATAAGTTCAATAGTCTCCAAACCCCTTCTCTACCCCCATGCTCTAAGTGTGAACACTTAGAAGCAACAAAAAGGGAGAACTTGCTACTCAAAGAGACCCTAAACAAGTTTAAGGTCGGTAGCAAGGGCTTGGACATGATCCTTGCTAACAAGGGTCACGTCGGAAATAAGAATGGAATCAGATTTGTGAGTGGATCTCACCAAAATCCCACCACCTTCATTAAAGGATCTACGTTGCATGTATCACCCCATTTGAAATATAATTTTTATGGTAAAACGAGACATGTTACTTACAAATGTCCATTCAAGAAATTTAGTCCACAAAAATTGATATGGGTTCCTAAAGGAACCATAAACAACTCAATGTTAAATTATAAATTAAGTAGATCAATTTGTAAGGCACCCAAAATCAAATGGGTACCTAAAAACCATCCTCTTTTGTAGACAAACTCACAAGCTAGGAGCAAGAAATGGTATCTTGATAGTGGATGCTCAAGGCACATGACCGGAGATCCATCTCATTTCTCTATGCTCACTAGCAAAGAAGAAGGGTATGTCACATTTAGAGACAACAACAAGGGTAAAATTATTGGCAAGGGGACCATAAGTAACAAATCAAGTTTTTCAATTGATGATGTGTTGCTAGTTGATGGTTTAAAACATAATCTTTTAAGCATTAGTCAATTATGCGATAAAGGTTATATTGTTAGATTTGAATCCAATGTTTGTATTATTGAAAAACCAAACATTGACATATCCATGATTGCTTTAAAATAAAATAATGTCTACACCATAAATATTGATGAATTAAGTAATGAAATGTGTTTTTCGATTTTGAATGATGATGCTTGGCTTTGGCATAGGAGATTAGGCTATGCAAGCATGAAACTAATTTCTAAGATTTCATCTAGAGAGTTAGTAAGAGGTATCCCAAACATGAAATTTGTCAAGGATAAGGTATGTGATGCATGTCAACTAGGAAAACAAATAAAAACTAGTTTCAAATCAAAAAATCAAATTAGCACCACTAGACCATTGCAATTGATCCATTTGAACTTATTTGGACCAATTGACATAACAAGCCTAGGAGGTAGCAAATATGCCTTTATAATTATGGATGACTATAGTAGATACACTTGGACCTATTTCTTGGCTCACAAAAGTGATTGTTTCAAATGTTTCTCTAAATTTTGTAAACTCACTCAAAATGAAAAAGGTTTTATGATTTCATCGATTCGAAGTGATCACGGAGGTGAATTTCAAAATCATGACTTCCAAAATTTTTGTGAAATAAACGGATATAACCATAACTTCTCTACTCCAAGAAATCCATAAAAAAATGGAGTATTGGAAAGGAAAAATAGAAGTTTATAAGAAATGGCTAGAACCATGTTAAATGAATACAATTTACCAAAATATTTTTGGGCCGAAGCCGTGAATACGGCTTGCTTTGTATGAATAGAGTTCTAGTGAGACCATCTCTATCTAAAACTCCATATGAATTATGAAGTGATAAAAAACCTAATGTTTCTTATTTTAAAGTTTTTGGTTGTAAATGTTTTATTTTAAATGAAAAGGATGCCTTAGGAAAATTCGATGCAAAATCCAATGAAGGCATATTTCTTGGTTATTCTTTCGTTTCTAAGGCTTTTCGTGTTTTCAACAAAAGAACCTTAGTTATAGAAGAATCTATTCATATGGTTTTTAATGAAATTTCTGAATTATGAAGAAAGATTTTGATGATGATTTTGGCTTTGATAATTTGAATTTGAATGAACCCACTTCTCAAAATGACAACTTAGATGCATCTTCTTCCCAAACTTCCTTACCCAAGGAATGGAAGTATGTAGATACTCATCCCAAGGAGTTAATTATAGGAGATGCATCGAAAGGGGTTCAAACTCACTCTTCTTTCAAAGATTTTTGTGCCCATGCCGCTTTTCTTTCTCAAGTTGAACTAAAATGCATTGATGATGTCTTGAAAGATGATTCTTGGGTTATCGCAATGTAAGAAGAATTGAATCAATTTGAGAGGAATGAGGTATGAAAGCTTGTTCCTAGACCTAATGACCACTTAGTTATTGGTACTAAGTGGATCTTTAGAAACAAGCAAGATGAATGTGGTATCGTGGTTATAAACAAGGCTAGACTAGTGGCCAAAGGTTTCAACCAAGAAGAAGGAATCGATTACGAAGAGACCTTCGCTTCGATGGCAAGATTAGAAGCCATTAGGATGCTCCTTGCCTATGCTAGTAGTAATGATTTCAAATTATTTCAAATGGATGTCAAAAGTGTATTTTTAAATGATTTTATTTCCGAAGAAGTGTATGTCGAACAACCACCCGGATTTGAAAATTTTCTTCTCCCTAACCATGTGTTTAAGCTAACTAAGGCTTTATATGGTCTAAAACAAGCCCCTAGGAATTGGTATGAGAGGTTTAGTTCTTTTTTAATTTCAAATGATTTCACTAAAGGCAAGGTTGATACTACATTGTTTATTAAACATTTTAAAAATAATTTTCTTATTGTTCAAATTTAAATTGATGATATTATTTTTGGTTCTTCTAATAAATCACTATGTGAATCATTTACCAAGAATATGAGTGATGAATTTGAGATGAGCCTAATGGGAGAACTAAATTTCTTTTTAGGATTGCAAATTAAGCAACTAAGTGATGGTATATTTCTAAATCAATCAAAGTATACATTAGAATTATTAAAACGATTTAACATGGATGGATCAAAAGACATTAGTACTCCTATGAGTACCTCCACTAAGTTAGATATAAATGAAAAAGGAGAAAGTTTTGATAAAAAAACATATAGGGGCATGATAGGTAGCTTGCTTTATCTCACTGCAACCAAACCTGACATCATGTTTAGTGTGGGGTTATGTGCAAGATTCCAAGCTAATCCTAAGCTATCTCACTTCAAAGCCATTAAGAGAATCCTTAGATATCTTAAAGGGACTCCAAATCTTGGATTATGGTTTCCAAAATCCGATAACTTTGATTTGAAAGCTTATGCAGATGCGGATTTTGGTGGATGTAAAATAGATAGAAAAAGTACATCTGGAACATGTCAATTTTTAGGACATGCACTTGTTTCTTGGACTTCCAAGAAACAAAATTCAGTTGCACTATCTATGGCGGAAGCCGAATATATAGCTGTAAGTGCATGCTGTGCACAGGTTATTTGGATGAAAAATACGCTAGAAGACTACGGAATTTATTTAAAGAATATTCCTATAAAATGTGATAACATGAGTGCTATCTGTCTAACTAAAAATCCGATTCAACACTCTTGAACTAAGCACATTGACATTAGGCATCATTTTATACGTGATCATGTCAGTAGTAAAGATGTCACCCTTGAATTTATTGATACAAATCATCAATTAGCAGACATTTTTACAAAACCCTTAAATGAGGAACAATTTGATTTTATTAGAAGAGAATTAGGTATGTTAAATTGTCCTAATAAATGAGCTTTATTGTATGAGATTTTTCTTTGAAATTTCGGTTTTCATCGATTTGACTTCCTCTCGGATTTTTTTTTGAAATTTCGGATTTCTTTTTGACATCATCCCATCCTTAAAATCTCTGAAAACAAATTCAGAACAAATTTAAAAAAAAGGAAAAAAATATATTTTGTGGGGCCAGCAGTAGCACCGCCTGAACCGACAGTAGTACCGCCTGGGTATTCGGCTCCCAAGCGGTTGCATCGCCTGGTTGGCGGTAGTACCGCCCGCCCCATATTAAAGGGGGTGTTAGGGTCGGCGGTAGAACCGACCGAAAACTCTCTCCCTTTTATTCTTCTTCCTCCTAAGCTCCTCTAAGCCTTCTCCTCTCCATTCTTCCTCCTCCTAAAGGGCAATCAAAGTGATGCGTGCGTGGGCGAGTGACTCCGAACAGAAAATTTCAGGACTGCGCAATTTCGGGAAAATGGGCGTAACTTCCTCAATACAGGTCAGATTGACCCGATTCCAAAAGCCACCGATCAAGGACTCATAGATCTACAACTTTCGTGTTTTGAGTTTCCACAAATGAGTTCTGTGAAGTGAGCGATTCTGGGAGGAAGTGGACGAGGCACTGTGTTTGTGGGGATGTAAATAACTCTAGGATATGGAAGGTTTATCACCTAAGCCTAGAGGCACAAGCCACCAGCCAAGGAAAAAAAAGGACCGAGATATTTGCAGTTCACCACCAAGGCTTAAAGGAAATTCCACCAGCCAAGGATAAGGAACTGTTTGATTCACCACCAACGATGTTGGATAAAGAATCGGGATAAAATTCAACTCACAAGAGGAATTTTCATTCATTCAACTAGTCTCCTTACAAATGAGAATATGTCTCATTATATAGATATTAGACTCAGAAAACAACATGGAAACTACCCAAACATTAAAGACTAACAAGACTGAAATAGCATTAAAGGTCTAGGAACTAGGGAATGCGATAAATGACATGGGGACTAGGAGCCTTAACTCTTCAGTCTTCAAAATTCGTCCACCAACAATAACCAGCAAATATCCACTTCCAAAGAGCATTAAATCACTTTGGAACTTATCCTGAATAACTCCTCTTTGATATAGCATCAATCAGCAACAAATTTTGATATTGGTATCATCATTCCTTATCCCATCGAAGTAAGTTGTAACCGAAGTTAGTTTTGGTATGAATAAGTACCGATAGTGTTTGTTTTGCCGAAGGAATCAGCTCAGGATTTTGATATTGGTATCATCATTCCTTATCCCATCGAAGTAAGTTGTAACCGAAGTTAGTTTTGGCATGAATAAGTACCGATAGTATTTGTTTTGCCGAAGGAATCAGCTCATGACTTAAGGATTGATTAATAGTCTCGGATGCTCCCGCATCACAAAGGCATTTTTGTGATCCAAGCTCCTCACCTCTCTAGGAAACACAAACAAGGTAATAGCTGAAATTTTCTCTTTTACTCACAATTGCTTGTCTTTTCCTTATTATTTCCTTTTGTTTGTTCATCATGAATAGATATAGACATGGCTCCTAAGAAATCAACAAGAGGCAAAGGGAAAAGGTTGGAAGGAGATTCATTTGACCCAACCCTTTTTAGATCTAATGAGGTAGCCTTAAGATACCCAAATTTTGATTATAAAACCATACATAAGGGTAAACATATTGATCTAGGTGAACTAGGAAACCTAGAACCTATTAGATGGTTTGCTAATCTAAATGCTCTACCTATCTTGCAAATTAATGAACCAATCTACCCTAGGTTGGTTAAGCTATTTTATGCTAACATGATTATTAAAGATGATATTTTGTCCACCTATGTGTTAGGAACCACAATTCAGATTTCTGATCGTATCATATGTGAGTTACTTAGAATTGAAGAAACGAATAGAGGATGTTATTTTAGAGGGAAATGGGATATGGATGCAATCGGAGCAACCCACTCCGAAGCCTTAGAAATAATTTTTGCTAATCCTAACCTAGGCATCATCCCTAAAAGCTACGAGCACTTATTACCTTTTAACTCAAAATTACTTCATCACATTATGATAAGCATTCTACTTCCAAAGCAGTTTCATCCTGATGAAATGAGTATGTTGGAACTAAGTACGATGTATTGGATTATGACTAGACAAAACAACTACTTTGGTTATTTGATTAGACAACATATGATAGAAATTTTCTCTGGAGATTCGATGTTGTCGTATGGTGGGTTGATCACTAGACTCATTTTTGCCCATGACATTTGTGTGTCACCCAATGAGGAAGTAATGAAAGTTGATAGATATAATACAATTAATAGAAGTCTCCTGAAGCGGTTTAGATGCACCTTTAGAGATGGCATATGGATTAGGCAACCTAGAAGGGTTGATATAGTTCCTCCACTAGTAGAGTGTTAGGACTCTAGCTATGAGAGTCCTAATTTAGTTTCATTGATAAGGGCATTCATGTAAATCCTATCTAGCCGACCCCTATTAAAGAGGTGAAGAGGCCGGCTAGGTTAGGGTTAGGTTGCTTCTTAGGAAAGGAGTCCTATTATAAGTAGGAGTTCTATTAGGAAAAGAGTCCTATTAGAAGTAGAAGTCCTATTAGGAAAGGAGTCCTATTATAAGTAAGAGTTTTATTAGGAAAAGAGTCCTATTAGAAGTAGAAGTCCTATTAGGAAGAGAGTCCTATTAGAAGTAGAAGTCCTATTTGGAAGAGAGTCCTATTAGAAGTAGAAGTCCAACTAGAGAAGGAGTCCTAATTAGAAGTTGATTAGAAGTAGGAGTCTTAAGTAAGAGTCCTATTAGGAGTTGGGGCTTAGAAGCCCTATAAATAGTCATGTATTCATCCTCTTTAATCAATGAATAGATCAATCTTTTAGCAGCCTTTGTGCAGCAACTTGGAGGAAGGAACCCTATAGAGTTCCAAGGAGGCCGATCCCTATAGAGATCAACCCCAAGCTTAGAATCCATGAGGGTTCTATCACTTGGTATCAGAGCAGCGTTCTTGGCATCTCGCTGCCCTTCCACAACCATCCACCAGCCCTCCACAACCGTGCAAAGCAATTCCCACAATTGCTTAGAAGATCATCGCTGAATTTCGCCGTCATCTCCACCACCGTAGATCATCCTTGGATCTTCCGTGAATTGCAACAGTTCTGGTTATCTACCCTACTGCTGCTGCAATTTAGTTATCCTTATTCAAAAACTCCAAAAAAATTCGTTCCTATAATTGCTGCATAAAACTTTTCATCGTAAAGTTTTCATCTCTACAACGAAAGTCACACTGCAGAATTTCAGCCGCATAGCACTACCTTTTTGATCTTGCCACTGCGTTTTTTCTATCCAAATCTCTATGAAATTTTTATGACGGCTTTGACACTTCCTAATAGTGGTTTTCCTTTGGTTTTGTCGAAAAATTCTCAATAAAACCACTTATCTTTTACATCCAATCTGCTGCACTTTAGACATAAAAATCTACTATAATACCTCTCCGTGATTCTCAATTTTGCCAAACCTCTTGTTGTCGTTTCTTCCTACGAAATTTTTTACAGTATTACCTCTTCCTTATCAGTAGATCCCTTTGAGTTTTACTTGAATCTCTTTTGAAAATTTCTGGAAAAAATTACATCTTTACTGTTGGAATTTTTAGTAAAAATCTGGTATTGCACCTTTGTCCTTTTTTCTTCTCCGTAACCTACCAAACCCTAGCCACCTTGCTGCCACAAACCAAGACATCTTTAGGGCATCCCGCTAGCCTCAAGATGCAGCCATCATAACCTAGTTTTATAACCCTAACAGCATAAAAAACCACAGCCCAAAATAGTAAACCATTACAGCTGAACCCTTCAATCACCGATCCATTGTCCGAACCTTCCACCACCCCATGCCATTAACCCGTCAACAGAAAAAAGACAAGGGCATCTCTGATCTACAGACATATGCTATGGCTTCCCAAGATCCAATTGATGCCAAATTTGAAGCATGGGAATCTTGGATTGAATCACGGCTTGAATCGCGCTTGGAAGACAAATTGCGTACTTTGTTTGCAGAATTCAGAATTGGACAACCATCGAGTCCAACCAAACTACAGCAAGGAGAGAATTTAGAAAGGACCCAAGAGAAGGAGGGACAGCCCTCGGACATGCTACAACCACGCATGAGGGTGGACTTCCCACGATGGGAAGAAGGAGACCCGGCGGGGTGGATTTCGCGCGCAGAACGTTACTTTCGCTACTACCGAACGTCGGATAATGCTATGGTGGAGATTGCTGTCATCCACCTTGAAGGAGATGCTATTCAATGGTACAATTGGCTGGAATATAACCAGGGGCTCCGACATGGAATCAATTTAAGAATGCACTGCTGAACCGTTTCGGACCTACGGAGTATGAAAATATCGACGGCCAACTCGCAAAGATTCGACAAACCTCTACGATTCAAGAGTACCAAACCAGGTTTGAGAAGCTATCTTACCTTGCTCGTGATTGGACTGATCGTCAATTGTTAGGAACATTTATCGAAGGACTCAAGCCAGAGATAAAAGGGGAAGTTAAGGCACGACAGCCCCGTACCGTGATGGCTGCGATTTCTTTTGCCCGAATACAAGAAGAACGACTCAACCAAGATTCTCGAAGGATGAGAACCACTCCTAGAACCTCAACATATAAACCCCCTTCTGCTTCCAACCATCCTTCGCTGCCCAAAAAATTGACAAGAGAAGAACTACGTGATCGATCAGCAAAGGGTCTTTGTTGGCATTGCGACGAGCCGTGGAACCGCGATCATCGCTGCAAAAGGGGTCGCCTCCTATTGATTGAACCTCTTGAAGACAGGGAGGAGGAGGTCCAGGAGCATGAGGAAGAGGTCACGGATGAAGAACAGCAGCCAATTGATATTATGATGCATGCCCTTGCCGGTTACGCAAACCCGCAAACAATGAAAGTGGGAGGATTTCTAAAGCAACAACCAATCACCGTTCTTATTGACACCGGAGCACTAATAATTTTATGAAAAGCAAGGTTGCTGTCCGGATGGCCTTACCTATTGAGAATTGCAGCAGGTTCGATGTTAAAGTCGCAGATGGACGAATTTTGAAGTGTGATCGTAAATGCCCCGGGTGAAATCTGTTGTCTTTGCAGGACCAAGAGATAATTGCAGATTTTTCCTCTCTCTCGATGATTATGAGGCCGTGCTTGGCATCGAATGGTTGACGACATTAGGTGATGTTTCCTGGAATTTTTTGAAATTAATTATGAAATTTTACAGCAAGGGGAAACAGGTGATACTGTACGGGAAACGTGGGGGCGACGTAACAACAATTTGCACACAACGAATGGAGAAAGTTTTGCACAAAGCATGCAGCGGCTTTTTGGTACAACTTGAGCAGCAACCTAAGGGAGAGCCAACCAAATTTGAAGATCCAAACCTACTTCCCTTGCTTGCTGAATTTTTAGATATATTTGACGAACCACGTAGCCTACCTCCTAATCGCCGGCACGATCATCGTATACCGATTCTTCCAGGGAAACCTCCAGCAAATACTCGACCATATCGGTATCCACATCTCCAAAAAGATGAAATAGAAAGGATTGTAAAAGAGATGCTTGAAACAGGAGTTATTCAGCCAAGTTGTAGCCCCTACTCTTCACCAGTGCTCCTCGTCATTTAAAGAAAGACGGAACATGGCGAATGTGCGTTGATTACCGAGCTCTCAATGACATAACCGTCAAGGACAAGTATCCTATTCCAGTAGTAGATGAATTGCTTGATGAATTAAAAGGAGCACGAGTCTTCACAAAGTTGGACCTTCGATCCGGGTATCATCAAATACGAGTGTGCGAAGAAGACATACCGAAAATTGCCTTTCGAACGCACAACGGTCACTATGAATTTCTGGTAATGCCCTTTGGTCTCACCAATGCTCCCTCCACCTTCCAGAGCCTTATGAATGATATTTTCTGGAGTTATCTTCGAAAGTTTGTGCTAGTTTTCTTTGTGACGATATCCTTATTTACAGCCCTTCTCTTGAAAGTCATATTCAAAGACTTAAGACTTGTTTTGATAATTTTGCGAGAACATGTTCTTTTGTCAAAAAAACGAAGTGTAGCTTTCTTCAACAAAAAGTGGAATATCTTGGGCATATCATATCAGAGGAAGGTGTGGCAAAGTGGACCCTCCAAAATTGAAGCAATGCAGAATGGCCAACCCCGAGGAACATAAAATCATCAAGCTGCGACTTTCTTGGTTTAACAGTTACTACCGTAAGTTCGTGAAAGACTATGGAAAGATTAGTGCACCCTTACTTCCTTGCTAAAAAAGATGCTTTCCGGTGGTCGGACAAAGCCACCACCACCTTCGATTTAACTTAAAGTCGCAATGATAACAACACCAAGATTAGCATTACCCGACTTCGATAAGACTTTTATTATTGAAGTGATGCCTCGGAGCAGGAATTGGTGCTGTACTAATGCAAGATGGCCGACCCCTCGCGTATACTAGTAAGGCGTTATCTCCTTCCCACCTCAAGATGACTATTTACGACAAGGAGATGCTCGCGATTGTGCATGCGGTGTCCAAATGGAGACCGTGATTTAATTGGGCAACGCTTTCACATCAAGACCGACCATAAAAGCCTAAAATATTTCTTGGAGCAAAAATATCTTCCCGAGCAACAAAAATGGGTAACAAAGCTTCTTGGATATGATTATGAAATAACTTACAAAAAGGGAAAGATAATGTTGTTGCAGATGCGCTTTCACTGGCTACCCGAGCAAGTTGAATTTTTGGTCGTTTCACTTCCGACCAAACAACTTCCTTGAGGATATTAGGAGGGAATGGCAAGATAATCCAGAAACAAGTAAAATCATAAAAAAATTAAAGGAAGCACCAAGCTCTATGGCTCATTACAGTTGGGACTCAAAGGACTTGCGATATAAAGGACGTATTGTGCTTGTGCCAAATTCTACTTGTATAAAGACCATCCTTCAAGAGATGCATTCCACACCTGCGGCCGGGCACTCCGGGTTTCTTAGAACCTATAAAAGAATTAAGCAAAATTTTTATTGGATAGGGATGAAAAATATTATTGCTGAATTTGTAGCACAATGTGATATATGTCAACGACACAAAGGTGAGATAGTGGCAAGTCCCGGAAAGTTACAACCTCTACCCATCCCAGAATCAATATGTACTGATATATCAATGGATTTCATCGAAGGGCTTCCCTCATCACAAGGAAAAGGTACAATTTTTGTCGTGGTTGATCGCCTTACAAAGTATGCTCACTTTTGTGCCATCCATAATCCCTACACTGCTTCTAGTAATGCTCGAACCTTTATGGAGAATATTGTAAAATTACATGGGATGCCGAGATCTATTGTAAGTGATCGTGATAGGGTCTTCACGAGCAAATTTTGGACAGAGTTATTCCAGATGCAAGGCACTAAATTAAAGATGAGTACGACATATCACCCACAAACCGACGGCCAAATCAAGTGGTGAGCAGTGTTTGGAGACATACCTTAGATGCTTCACCAGTGACCGACCAAAAGAATGGACAAAGTGGCTTCCCTGGGCCGAGTGGTGGTATAATACAACTTATCATTCCTCCACAAAATGTACTCCCTATGAGGCCATGTATGGCCGACCCCCCCCTGTAATTCCAAAATATGTGTTGGGCACCTCTAAAGTAGAACAAGTAGACAGGAACTACAAGATAGAGACAAAATGCTGAAGTTGCTAAAAGATAATCTCACCGCAAAGCACAAGCAAGGATGAAACAAGATAATATGATCAACACAAAGGCGAAAGAGAATTTTCAAGAGGAGATTGGGTCTTCCTACGGCCCACCATACAAGCAAACATCAATCCAAACCAGAGCATCTATGAAACTTTCACCTCGGTTCTATGGACCCTGCCAGATTTTGGAGCGCATCGGAGCAGTAGCATACAGATTGGACTTACCCGCCAGCTCCCGAATCCATCTAGTCTTCCATGTATCATGTTTGAAGCTCAAGTTGGGACAACACGAGACAGCCCAAAGCCATCTACCAAATATAACTACCCAAGGAGAGCTCCAGACCCAACCAAGTGCCATTATTGATCGACGAATCGTGACTCGACGACGACGACCTGCTACTGAAGTGTTAATACAGTGGGCAAACCTACCAGCAGAAGATGCCACTTGGGAGAACTACGACGACTTGAAGATCAAATTCCCAGAATTCATGGAACGTCAGCCTCGAGGACAAGGCTGATTTGAAGAGGGCGGGTCTGTTAGGACTCTAGCTATGAGAGTCCTAATTTAGTTTCATTGATAAGGGCATTCATGTAAATCCTATCTAGCCGACCCCTATTAAAGAGGTGAAGAGGCCGGCTAGGTTAGGGTTAGGTTGCTTCTTAGGAAAGGAGTCCTATTATAAGTAGGAGTTCTATTAGGAAAAGAGTCCTATTAGAAGTAGAAGTCCTATTAGGAAAGGAGTCCTATTATAAGTAAGAGTTTTATTAGGAAAAGAGTCCTATTAGAAGTAGAAGTCCTATTAGGAAGAGAGTCCTATTAGAAGTAGAAGTCCTATTTGGAAGAGAGTCCTATTAGAAGTAGAAGTCCAACTAGAGAAGGAGTCCTAATTAGAAGTTGGTTAGAAGTAGGAGTCTTAAGTAAGAGTCCTATTAGGAGTTGGGGCTTAGAAGCCCTATAAATAGCCATTTATTCATCCTCTTTAATCAATGAATAGATCAATCTTTTAGCAGCCTTTGTGCAGCAACTTGGAGGAAGGAACCCCTATAGAGTTCCAAGGAGGCCGATCCCCTATAGAGATCAACCCCAAGCTTAGAATCCACGGAGGGTTCTTACATAGAGCAACCTGAAACACCAATTTTTAGGGGAAATGAATCTCCTCCGCCTAGTCCCGTTGATCCAGCACCGTCTGAGCCAGCTCTTGCTCCATCTACTGAAGATCCGATTATGCGTGCCTTGAATCAAATCACATCACAACAAACTAAAATTTTGAAGGAAGTGCAACAAATGAACCGCAAAATAGATCACTTGTATAGGCATCTTGGCGTTCCTCCTCCGGAGTAGCTGTTGTTTTCTTTTTAAACACTTGTCCTGTTATGCTTATGACTACTATGGATGAAGTTGTGTGTTGTAACTTTCATTTCATCTACTCAGCTTTTGCATGAACTTTTTTTTTCGATTTGATCATAATTTTGACTTGATACCTTCTTCCTTGTGACTACTATGGATTACACTTTTATATCATTTTATGACTTGATACCTTCCTCGAATGGTTTCTTGCTCTCTCCATGGCAATGAATGGCTTCTTCACCTTTATTATTTTTGTTGATGACAAAGAGGGAGAAAAAAAATGTAAATTGCTATGATGGAGTAATTGTTGCTATGTTGGAATAAAATGCTTAAAGTGAAATATGAATCAATTGTATCGCATTGCAAATGCTTAAGAACTCTTATTATTGAGATAAGCTACTTTTTCATGTGATATCATGTCTTGATATTAAAACACTCTTTTGGATATCACTTGATCTTTATCATGTTTGAATTAATATTTTTGGTTATTATAGGTGTAAATACTTTGACATTATTTAAAATACATTGCTTTGAGTATTTATGCATAAGCTTGCTTATTAAGCTTTATGTTGAATGAAATCTATTTGATTTGGCTTAAATTCAAAAGATTGAATTTAAGTGCTTTTTACCTTCTAATGATATGGCATATAGATACGGGGAGTTGAGTTAACTCCATCATCAATTGATTGTCATCATAAAAAAGGGGGAGATTGTTGAATCTCGAATTTTGATGATAAAATCAATTGGTGAAATATTTGTTCTAATCTATATTATCAAAGATAAGTGTGCAGGATTAACTACGATGGGTCAGAAATATAAAGTGATTTGCCGAGGTCAAGTCCGTCGGGTGTTCAAGAGTTCATCGGAAGTCCGAAGGATCGTCGGAAGTGTTGCCGGAATCAACCAAGATCGGATTAGGGACTTGCCGAAGTTTTCGAAAGTTCATCGCAAAGATCGTTGAAGGTTCGCGAAACTTTACCGAGAAGGTTCGGAAGCTTATCGAAGACTCGTTGAGCGTGCCATACAAGCCGGGAGCATGCTGGGAATCTGCTGGAAGAAATCTAAGGGAAATATCGGAGGACCGCCGAAGTCTTATCGTAAAGCTCGCCGGAATAAGACTTGAAGAATATCGGTTTAAATCACTATTAATTATGTTTTAATTTCGTAGTTGGCATGTACTTAGGGCAAGGATTTCGAATTAATCCTGCTCTAAATTGGTGGGGGCCAACTAGGCCCTTACTAGGCTTTTTGGGCCTTGAACAAGGCCCATTCAGCAAAGCTGAATGGGCCAAGCGGTAGCACCGCCTGGCAGCCGTGTGCTGGGTGGTGCTATCGCCTAGCCTGGGGCAGTAGTACCGCCCGACTACACGAAGGTCTGATGGCGGTAGTACCGCTGCTCCAAGCGGTAGCACGCGCAGGTAATCGTCGGGCCTGACGACCGATAGGTGGTAGCACCGCCTCGACAAAGCGGTAGCACCGCCTCGACAAAGCAGTAGCACCGCCAAAGACTGAACTCCAATTTGATTTCAAATTTGGAGCTCAAATTTGAAACCATTTTGGATCTATAAATACCCCCCCTTTCTCAGCTGAAAGGGCACCCTTTTGAGAGTTAGAATCTTGAGTTAAAGTCTTGAATAGTCTTAAAAAGTCTTGTCTCTTGCTAAGTGTTCACCTCCTTCTTCTTCTTGTGAAATATTGTAAGAGTGTGAACCTTTTGTAAAGGGTTGTAAGAGGGGTATTTGGTCCTTCTCCTTCAAAGGATTTGTTAGTGGAAGTGCGGAGCCTCATCGTGAAGGTTTCAAGAGTGGATGTAGGTCATTTGACCGAACCACTATACATCATTGTGTTCATGAATGTGTGAGTGTTTACATTTCTGAATTATTTCATTACTTAGCTGCAAATCGTTTAGTTCCTTTACTCAAGCTATTTCGTTCAAGTTCTCTTTCGTCAAATCGAAATCTTCTTACGAACTAGTCTTTGTGCGAAATTGACTTCAACGTTATATTTTTAATCCGCTGCACTAATTCACCCCCCCCTCTTAGTGTCTTTTCGATCCTAACATGTTGTGATCTAGAATAGGTTACGTCGCCAAAATCGTTGGCGCAAAGGGCGAGGAAGGGCAGCAACTATTGCTGCCCTTGATGTGTTCATGCAGCGGCCGCAAGGCTGCTTGCAACCTTATTGCCTGCATAGGCAGCAGCCGCCGGCCGACAGGTTGCTCGCCGCAGATAAGCCGTCACGCCGCTGCCGTAAAACACAGCGATCGGCTGGCGCGCAGGGCGAGCGGCAAGATGCTCGCGGGCGTACTGCGAGGGTTGCGCCATGGGCAGCCGACGGCATCGCGCCACGCGCAGAGGTGCCGGCGTTGCCGCAGGCAACGCTGCGCGCCGCCGTGGGTGGCGCTTGCGCGAGCAATGCCCACCATGGTCGTGGCGGCGCGCTGCGGCAAGCGCGCGCGCCCCGCGCTTTGCCGCCATGCTTTCGCGACGGGTTGGATCGGGTGGTGGCTGGTGCACCACAGCCACAAACGCAGCAGGGCAGAGGGATTAGGGTTTTAGGGAAAAGATGGTTTTGCCCCTCGAAATTTCAAAATTCCAGATTCTATCCTCTTTGACATAATTACCAAAATACCCTTAGGAATTTCAGAAATTTCAGATTCTGTCCCCTTTGACAGAATTATCAAAATACCCTCGGAATTTGAGAAATTTCAATCTTGGTCTATTTTGGACGAATGACCAAAATACCCTTGGGAATTCAAAAAATTACCTCTATGTCCCTATTTTCAAAAATATTAGTTAATTAAATAGTTTAATTAACTATTATTATTTATCTAGTAGTCCTATAAAATAACATATACATGTGATGTATGATGTGGACAGATGATCATGGACTTGTGATGTGATGTGTACATATAATTATTATTATTATTGGGGTCTACGAGCCTCTATTTTTCTCGTTTATTGTCGGGCCTACGTACTTGTAATTATGTTATAATTATCAGAGGAGGTGCAGCGATAGCGTGACTCACGAGGCCGAGATGGACGATTCGACGCCTGAAGATGCGTTGAGATGCCGACGGATCCGACGAAGCGAGATGGACGATCACAGGGCATAGAGATGTGCCGAAGTACACATAGATCTTGATGTGAGTGATTAGGCCCACTGGCTCGGGCCTGATCACATTAGGATATGGTCCATGATCATCTGGTGTGATTGCTCATGTGATGTGTGATTAGTTATACACCTACTAGATATGTATATATATATTTGCATGCGATGTAGATATATATATATATATATATATTAAATACGTATGTGTGACACATTATGTTAGGAGACCAAATCAAAAATCCTCTCCATTAATAATATTAAGTCGGTAAACATGAGGCAATTAAATTGACCCACGTGGCCTTCCATCGTTATAGCTAGGAGCCGATTCCTGGTGTAGGTTGAGTTGGTCAAGTCCCTCGAGACTCACTAGTATCGCGTCTCGCCATCTTATCTATGACATAGAGATGACCTGAGGACATGGTATGCTTGGTCGAGTCCCTCGAGAGTATATCACCTAATCAGACTCATCTGGTAACGATGTTAATGACTTAACCGAATATCATGGTTGGTCGAGTCCCTCAAGGCCATGGTGGCTTGGAGGCCGAACAGGACGGGAATCACAAGGAGTTGTGATTGGCAAGAGTTGTCTACCTTTACGGGCTTAACGTGATTGGTCGAGTCCCTTGAGGTTACGTTAAGACGCTGATTGGATCCTGATCCCCACTAGACATCCGCCGGGGGTCTCCGATTCACATACCAGAGGGTGTTGTGTGTCTCATGAAAAATTAGAGGGAATATGTTAAGATAGAAGTCCTTATCTTAATTATTTAAATTTCTATAAAGTCTGTATGTTATTTATATCTACTACATCTTTTATTTCAGAAAAATATCGCTTTCAAATCCTTTACGTGGCATACTTGACGCCAACCGCCTCATTGGTCCAAATTATACGGATTGGCTTCGCAATCTGAGAATCATTCTCACGGTAGAGAAAATCACATATGTCCTTGATACAGTGATCCCTATGCCCGACGAAGGGGCAAGCGAGGATGAGATCGCTCGTTATGTGAAGTACTTAGATGATTCCACTCTTGCTCAGTGTTACATGTTGGCCTCTATAACTACTGAGTTATAGAGACAGCATGAAAATATGGATGCTAATTCCATACTCCTACATCTCCGCAAATTGTTTGAGGAACAGGGAAGAACTCAGCGATATGAGATATCAAAGAGTCTTTTCCGTGCTAGGATGACTGAGGGGACACCGGTTCAGAACCATGTCCTTAAGATGATTGAGTGGATCGAGAAACTCACAGGTCTATGAATGGTCCTAGAGGATAACCTGTGTGTGGATCTTGTACTTCAGTCCCTACCAGATTCCTTTTCTCAGTTCATAATAAATTTTAATATGAACAAACTTGAGATGACCCTCCCAGAGCTCCTCAATATGTTGTGAGAAGCAAAGAGCACCATCAAGAAAGAGAAGCCGGTTCTCTACATTGGTGAGACCAGAAAGAAAAGGAAGGCTGAGAAGGCCCTTAAGAAGGGCAAGGGCAAGGGCAAAATGGGTAAGGCAAAGGTTGCCAAGAAAGACCCAACAAAGGACAAAGGTCAGTACTTCCACTACGACAAAGATGGGCACAGGAAGAGGAACTACAAAGAGTACCTTGCAGAGAGGGCGAAACAGAAGCTTGCAGAAGCTTCAGGTACATTCATGATCAGTCTCTATTTGTCAGAATCTTGTGATAACATATGAGTATTAGATACCGGGAGTGCTTATCATATTTGCAATTCGCTGCAAGTTCTGGTAGGACCTAGGAGATTGAACAGAGGCGAGATGGACCTTAAGATGGGCAATGGAGCAAAGATTGCTGCACTGGCTGTTGGCAAGGTCACCTTACATCTGCCTGGTGGAGAGCATTAGATGCATGCTATTATGTTCCTTCTATTATCAAAAATATTATTTCCATTTCATGTTTGACGGTTATTGGATATAAATTAGTTTTTGAGAACAGTGGTTGTTCAATAATATTAGATGATGAGATCATCACGAGAGGAACATTGCATAATAGTTTATGCTAGATACATCTCCACATATCATAAGTGTAAGTGAGTCTAAGAGGAAACGTGAAGTGGAGAACCAAACAGGAAAGAGTATTAAAACCCTTCGATTAGATCGAGGAGGTGAGTACTTGAGTACAGAGTTCACCCAGTTCCTCAAAGACCATGGGATTTTATCCCAATGGACACTTCCTTATACACCACAGCTTAATGGTATATTAGAAAGCAGGAATTGCACATTGTTAGACATGGTGCGTTCCATGATGTGTTTCGCCGATCTACCCATCTCATTCTGGGGATATGCCCTAGAGATCGTAGCTTACCTTCTGAATAGAATTCCAACTAAATTAGTGATGTCTACTCTATATGAGATATGGAATGGGAAGAAGCCCAATCTTAAAGTTGTTAAGATTTGGGGCTGCCCTGCCCATGTTAAAAGACACAACCCTGACAAGTTGGAATCTAGGACGGAACGGTGCAAGTTCGTGGGATACCCCAAAGAAACTTGTGGGTATTATTTCTATCATCCTGAGGACTGAAAGGTCTTTGTAGCCAAGAGAGCAGTGTTCCTTAAGAAGGAACACATTCTTGGTGGAGACAGTGGAAGCATGATAGAGTTGAGCGAGGTTGGAGAACCTAGCTCAAGCACAAAGCCAGAGTCTGTTCAGATACCTAGCACACAAGTTCTAACTTTACGTAGGTCTGATAGAGTATCCTATCCTCCTGAGAGATATGTGGGATATATCAGAAGAGAGGATGTTGAGGATATTGATCCTCAGACTACGAGGAGGCTATTATGAGTATAGACTCCGGGAAATGGCAAGAAGCCATGAATTCAGAAATGGATTCCATGTACTCCAACAAGGTTTGGAACCTAGTTGATGCACTCGAGGGTATTGTACCCAATGGTTGCAAGTAGATCTTCAAAAAGAAGATTGGAGTAGATAGACAGGTAGAGACCTATAAAGCAAGGCTAGTGGGTAAGGGGTATCATCAAAGGCAAGGTGTTGACTATGACGAAACTTTCTCACCTGTAGCCATGCTAAAATCCATTCGAATTCTATTGGCTATTACAGCACACTATGATTATGAGATCTGGCAGATGGACGACAAAACCGTATTCCTCAATGGTAACCTCAATGAGGAGGTGTATATGATACAGCCTGAGGGATTCGTGTCCAAGGATAACCCATATAAGGTGTGCAAGTTACTTAGGTCAATTTATGGATTGAAGCAAGCTTCTCGAAGTTAGAACATAAGATTTGATGAGGCAATCAGATCTTATGACTTCGTTAAGAACGAAGATGAACCTTGTGTGTACAGGAAATTAAGTGGGAGCACTATCACCTTTTTGGTATTATATGTGGATGACATCCTGATCATTGGGAATTGATGCGGGAGCATCCGAGACTATTGATCAATCCTTGAGTCATGGGCGTAACTTCCTCAATCATGGAGTTTGTTCGTTGCTGATTGGCATTGCTGAGTCATGGGCGTAACTTCCTCAATCCTAGAGTTTGTTCGTTGCTGATTGGCATTGCTGAGTCATGGGCGTAACTTCCTCAATCCTGGAGTTTGTTTGGGTAGTTTTGTTATTTCAATCTTGTTTGTTTGGGTAGTTTCCATTGTTTGTTTGGGTAGTTCCGTTATTTTAGTTTTGTTTGTTTGGATAGTTCCATTGTTTGTTTTCTGAGTCTAATGTCTATATAATGAGACATATTCTCATTTGTAAGGGTGGTGGAATGAATGAAAATTGGTGAGACTTCCTCTATGTGAGTGAATATTTTCGGAGAGTGGATAACTCCTTGCGGTCTCTTTATCCTTGGAGCGTGGATTCCTCCTTGGTGGTGAGCCAAAAGCCCTTTATCCTTGGCTGGTGATATCTTTAGGCCTTGGTGGTGAGCTTCTACTATCCCGAAGTCCTTTATCCTTGGCTGGTGAAATCTTTAGGCCTTGGTGGTGAACTTCATAGATCCCGATCCTTATCCTTGGTTGGTGGCGTGGCCTTTATACCTTGGAAGAAGATCGTTCTATTTTATTTTTGGTGGTGAACTGCCCATTTTCCCGAAATCGCGCAGTCCTGAAATTTTCTGTTCGGAGTCACTCGCCCACGCATGCATCAAGTTGGTATCAGAGCTCAAGGTTTGAACTTATCTTGAGTGATTCCTTTGTGTTGTTATCTTCTACTTACCATGAGTGACGAACAAGTTCCACGAGGCTTGACTTTGGAGCAAGCGCACGACCTACGGCAAGATCGTGCTATAGAGAATCTCCAAAGGCAAATGGAGCGAGTCCTCAATCTTCTAGAGGATCCGGCAAGACAAGGCCAACCGGAGAGGCGTTCGAATGATCGACGTCGGCGTGACAATTTGGAATCTCGTCAAAGTTATAGTGGTGATTCCAATTCCACTGGGGGCAACTCTAGTGATTCTGATTCTCATATCCAAAGGCGAAGAGGGAGGCATAAGGAAAATAATCGAGACATCAAAGTTGACGTTCCTGAATTTGAAGGTAATCTCAATCCTGATGACTTTGTGGATTGGCTACACACAATCGAACGGATTTTTGACTTCAAGACCTACTCGGATAAGAAGAGGTGCAAGGTTGCTGCCATAAAATTGACAAAGTATGCTTCTCTATGGTGGGAGAATCTAAAGCATCAACGAGCAAGAGAAGGAAAAGACCAAATTAAGTCTTGGGAAAAACTCAAGAAGTTAATGAAGAAGAGGTTCTTACCCGATAACTATAGACAAGATCTTTTCCTAAAACTGAACTCCCTAAGACAACAAGGGATGAGTGTTGAAGAATACATCCGTGAGTTTGAACAACTCAAAATGAGATGTGACGTTCCGAAGTTCCAGAGCAAACCGTCGCTCGTTTCCTTGGCGGCTGAATAGAGAAATTGCCGATGTGGTTGAACTTCAACCGTATTGGTCCTTTGAAGATATTTGTAAGCTAGCCATAAAAGTTGAGAAGCAATCGAAAGGCAAGAGGTTTTCCTCGAACCTCACCCAAGGTGACATCCTATTTTAAGGATGCTTCCTCAAGCAAGATCGAGCACGTCAACCAAATACAAAGGAGAGGAGAAGAGTGCAAAGCCTTCCAAAGAATTCGGAAGAAACTTGAAGGCGATACAAGGAAATGCTTTAAGTGCCACGGTTATGGGCATTTTCAAGCAAATTGTCCGAATCGGCGAGTTATGACTCTTCAAGAAATTGAGGAAATCAATTCAGCACTTCTAGAGGTGAAAGCAATCCAGACAAAATGGTTCGAATCTGAAAAAGAAGTTTTGGAGAAAGCGGATGATGGTGAAATGTTGATCATACGAAGAGCACTGCATAATGAAGTTTCTCTTGATAATGAGCAAAGGAGAACATCTTTCACACCCGTTGCACTATTAACGGAAGGTATGTTCAAGTGATTATCGATGGTGGAGTTGTACCAACGTTGCTTCGACCAACCTTGTTGACAAATTGAAGCTTCCGACAACGAAACATCCTCAACCGCATACAAGCTCCAATGGCTCAATCAAGGAAATGATCTGAAGGTAACCAAACGAGCCCTTATATCATTTTCTATTGGGAAAAATTATCAAGATGAAGTTCTATGCGATGTTATTCCTATGGATGCTTGTCACTTATTGTTAGGAAGACCTTGGCAATATGATATGAATGCTGTGTATGATGGTCGTAAGAACACATACTCTTTTCGGAAAGAACAAAAATGCATCACCCTTTTACCCTTGAATCCTTCATTGATACATCGAAATCAACCTGGGAAGGGAAACACTGGTAAGGAAAGTTTGTTCTTAAATGAAACACGGGTTGAGAGAGCTATTAGCAAACAAAAGAATGTATTTGCTTTGCTTATGGTAGAGAAAAAGAATAAGATGGGGCAACCCATTCATCCAAAGATGCATCGCTTGTGGAAAGATTTTGCAGGTGTGTTCCCGGAGGATTTGTCACCTGGATTACCTCCAATAAGAGGTATTGAGCACCAAATTGACTTGCTGCCCATTGCCCCTCTACCAAACAAAGCAGCATATAGATGCAACCCGGAAGAAATAAAGGAGTTGCAAAGACAAGTCAATGAACTTATTGACAAGGGATATGTTCGAGAAAGTATGAGCCCATGTTCTGTTCCGGCTCTACTCGTGCCTAAGAAAGATGGTTCATTCAGAATGTGCATTGATAGCCGAGCCATCAACAACATCACCATTAAGTATAGGTACCCTATACCTAGACTTGATGATATGCTTGATGAATTATATGGTTCTACTGTCTTCTCAAAGATAGATTTGCGAAGTGGCTATCACCAGATCCGAACGCAGAAAGGAGATGAGTGGAAAATAGCTTTCAAGGAATCTTATAGGAAGAAAGCTAATAAGCATCGGAGGAAGACTCATTTCCAACCAGTTCTCGAGAGAATTGGCGAAAATGCTTACAAGATTGATCTTCCTGGAGAATATGGAGTTTCGGCAACTTTTAATGTAGGTGATCTTTCTCCTTACTTGGATGATGATGACTTATCAGATTTGAGGACAAATCTCAAACAACCCGGGGAGAATGATGCGGGAGCATCCGAGACTATTGATCAATCCTTGAGTCATGGGCGTAACTTCCTCAATCCTGGAGTTTGTTCGTTGCTGATTGGCATTGCTGAGTCATGGGCGTAACTTCCTCAATCCTGGAGTTTGTTCGTTCTTTGATTGGCATTCTTTGAGTCATGGGCGTAACTTCCTCAATCACGAGTTTGTTTGGGTAGTTCTGTTATTTCAATCTTGTTTGTTTGGGTAGTTTCCATTGTTTGTTTGGGTAGTTCCGTTATTTCAGTTTTGTTTGTTTGGATAGTTCCATTGTTTGTTTTCTGAGTCTAATGTCTATATAATGAGACATATTCTCATTTGTAAGGGTGGTGGAATGAATGAAAATTGGTGAGACTTCCTCTACGTGAGTGAATATTTTCGGAGAGTGGATAACTCCTTGCGGTCTCTTTATCCTTGGAGCGTGGATTCCTCCTTGGTGGTGAGCCAAAAGCCCTTTATCCTTGGCTGGTGATATCTTTAGGCCTTGGTGGTGAGCTTCTACTATCCCGAAGTCCTTTATCCTTGGCTGGTGAAATCTTTAGGCCTTGGTGGTGAACTTCATAGATCCCGATCCTTATCCTTGGTTGGTGGCGTGGCCTTTATACCTTGGAAGAAGATCGTTCTATTTTATTTTTTGGTGGTGAACTGCCCATTTTCCCGAAATCGCGCAGTCCTGAAATTTTCTGTTCGGAGTCACTCGCCCACGCACGCATCAGGAATGATGTAGGAATGCTCTCCACAGTAAAGACTTGGTTATCTAGGCACTTCTCCATGAAGGACTTAGGGGAAGCATCCTACATTTTGGGGATACAGATCTATAGAGGTAGATCCAAGAGGATGCTTAGCTTGTCCTAGTCTAGGTACATAGACACCATTGTCAAAAGGTTTGGCATGAAAAATTCCAAGAGAGGTCTCATACCAATGAGACATGGAATATCACTTTCTAGGAGTATGTCCCCAAAGACTCCTGAAGAAAGGGCACACATGGATATGATGCCATATGCATCAGTAATAAAATCTATCATGTATGCTATGCTATGTACCAGGCCTGATATGGTACATGATTTAAGTGTCACGAGCAGATATCAGGCATATCCAGGCTTTGAGCATTGGAAAGCAGTAAAATTATCCTTAAGTACTTGAGAAGGACTAAGGATCTTTTACTAGTATATGGAGAAAGTAGCTTTAAGGTTCAGGGCTACACGGACTCGAGCTTCTAGTCTAATGTCGATGATAGCAAGTCTAATTCAGGGTATGTGTTCACCCTGAATGGAGGAGCAGTATGCTGGAAGAGTTCCAAGCAAGACACTACTGCTGACTCAACCATAGAGGCAGAATACATTGCTGCGGCAAAGGCAGCAAAGGAGGGAGACTCGATGAAGAAGTTCATCATAGATCTAGGAGTCATCCCGAGTAGCGAGGAGCTGATTCCTTTATATTGCGATAAATACGAGACGATTACTCAAATAAGGGAACCTGGGTCTCATCAGAAGTGTTTTGAGGAGGTTCCAACTTATTAGAGAGATCGTGGCCCGAAAAGATGTAGTAATGGAAAGAGTTCCATCCGAAGATAACATTATAGATCCACTAACAAAGCCATTACTCAGAATGTCTTTGAGCGTCATAGAGGTCTGATGGGGATCAGACATATTAGTGATTGGCTTTAGGTCAAGTGGGAGATTGCTAGTTATAGGTGCCCTACAATCCAATCACATGAGTGATTGCACCTGTAACACGCTGCGTCAATCTCTTTACTTATGATTATTGGCATTATCTCATATTATCTAGATGTATATTGTGATGTCCCTAGATCTGTGCAATGGGAATCAGATCGTGATGAGATCACGATAATGAGATTGATTCACCTTTAAACACAGACCCTAAATTATCCTAGTCATAGGTTACTCGAGAAGGACATCGAGATAACCGGATAGACTGGTGTGCTGTATACCCGTTCATATGATGGAGGTAGCTGGTCTCATAGCTACTCGTGTGGGACACTAAGGGTACAGTACAGGTGCTCATCGGAGAATGAGTTCACTGATTGATCTGCCTATGGACTGCTGGATGGTTATTGATACCTCACGTCAGACAGCGATTCTGTAGTCCCAGTAGTGTATATAGTCCTTAGACTTGAGACACCAAGGATATCCTGTATGAGTACTCCACTCTTTGATATCGGACTTATAGGTTTGGAAAGCTCCATATCTAGTACAGTCGGTCATTGGGAGTAGTAGCCAACCTTACGAGGGCTATTGAGTGTCAATAGAGAATCATCCGTTCTCGGTATCATGAGAGGAATATCCCATGTGTTCTTGCTCGAATAAATCCTTGACCAAGGTCATTCGGATTGAGAGAGAAAGAGTTCTCTGGGAGAATTCGACAAGAGCAAGACTCGAGGAGAGACCGTATGGGCTTGACAACACCATGCCCGGTATAGGGTCTCTGGGATATTAGATGGATGAGAGATTATAGATACATGGTAACTAAGGATAGATAGGTCTAAAGGATTGGATTCCCTTATATCGTCTAGGGCTACGACGTAGTGGCCTAGTACGTCCGTGGTCGATGAGTTGGGTGAATTATTATAGAGATAATAATTCACTAAGTCAGAAGGAGTTCTGATAAGTATGACTCACGGCCAGCTCGATATTGGGCATAGAGAATCACACACATATGGTAGGTGTTGCGACGAGTAGAGGTTTGGATATGAGATATCCGCTGAACCCCCTATCTTATTGGATATCCATTAAGCCCCTGAATTATTGGATCCTGAGATGAGATCCAATAATTGCTAATAAGAGATTATTGGGTAGAGGCCCACTAATCCAAGAGGTTTGGGTAATTGGATGGAGATCCAATACCCAATAGGGCAAAAGATCCATTAGGGTTTTTCAGAGGGGGGGCCTCTATAAATAGGAGGGGACCAAAGCTCTATAGGCTGAGGGTTTCTTTTGATAGCCACCTCTTGTTCTCCTCCCCCCAGTGAGAGAGGAGCATCGTCGTAATCCCTGCTATGTGGATACCGCTAGAGAGGAGGACACTTGACTTCCTTCATCCTCTCCCACAGATTTGTAGGAATTCAAGGATATACGATCTCCCTAGGTATCTTCTTTTACACATGCAGTTTTCGCGGATTTATTTTTGACATACCGATCTTCGCACGATGACGAAAACTTTCTATGGGAAATCTGGGGTGTTTTGTTTTATGTTCTTCCGCTGCACATGTGATGTCGCTCCCCTTGTGGATTTCCCAACAGGTGGAACTGCCCCAGGTTGGTGATGGCACCACCCAGCACTCGAGGGCACCAGTGGTGGCATCGCTGGATGGGCGGTGGCACCGCCCAGTACCGCCAGAATGCGAAAACCAAGGTGATTCAAATTTTGTGATCCAAATTTGGGCTCTAAATTTGAATCCTCTTAAGGCCCCTCTCATTCATGGATGAAAGGGGGTCTAGAATTGAAAAAAAGGAGGGGAAAACTCTCTTGAAAGTGTGTCAAATCTTCCCTCTAAGTTTTAAGAGTGTTCTAGTCCAAGAGAGGGGTAAGAGTGCTTGTAAGGGTTATCTCCTAAACCTGTCAAAAGGAGAGGAGCTGTAAGGGAGTTCATCCTCGCCCATTGGAAGGAGGATACTTAGTGGAAAGCCGGTGGCCTCAAGCGAAGAGGAATCAGAAGTGGATGTAGGTCGGATGACCGTACCACTATAAAATCGGTTTGTATTTATCTTATTATCATTTACATTACTGCAAACCATCTTTATTTTGATGCTCTACTTCATTGTCTCCTTCTTATGTATGCAATCAAAATGGTTTTAATCGAAACGTTTATTCTTTTCATACGAAGTTGGTTTAAATCGTCGAAAATCTATCATCTTTATCCGTTGCACTAATTCACCCCCCCTCTCTTAGTGCTGCTCGATCCCTAACAATTGGTATCAGAGCCATGTTATTTCTTATTTGGATTTACACCCGTAAGAAATGGCTCTTCATGGCTTTCAAGAAGGCTTTTCAATTTTTCGTCCATCGTTCTTTAACGGATCGAACTACACATATTGGAAAACTTGAATGAGAGTTTTCTAGATTTCTCTCGATTTAAACTTATGGAATGTTATTGAAAACCATTTTCAACTTCCCTCTAAACTGATGAATGAATGGTCGGATTTGGAGAAAAGGTCTTTTTCTTTGAATGCAAAGGCTATGAATGCCTTATTTTGTGCTTTAGACAAAAATGAGTTCAATCGGATTTCTACGTGCAAAACTTTTGATATTTGGTGGACACTTGAAATCACGCACGAGGGAACCTCTTATTGCATGATTTTTGAGCTCTTCCGAATGACACCAAGCG
This sequence comes from Musa beccarii, assembly GCA_024322285.1. Classification (NCBI taxonomy): domain Eukaryota; kingdom Viridiplantae; phylum Streptophyta; class Magnoliopsida; order Zingiberales; family Musaceae; genus Musa; species Musa beccarii. The sequence goes on from CM044394.1 coordinate 36,470,811, forward strand.
AAACTATCGACGATATGTATACCCGTATCACGGATGTCGTCAATAGCTTGAAAAGTCTTGGTAAATAATTTTTGAACTTTGAACTCACTAACAAGATTTTAAGATTCCTTCCAAAGAGTTGGGATCCAAAAATAACGGCTATTCAAGAGTCTAAAGATTTGAACATTTATTCACTTGAAGAACTAATCGGGTCTTTATTGACCTATAAAATGACTCTTAAACATGATGAACACATGAACCGCCTTTTAAAGAATAAGACGGTTTTGGAACTCCGAACTTTGAAATGTCACTTGAGTGATGACTCAAGTAATGAGAACAATGAAGAGGACATTGAACTTATAATGAATCTTAATAAGTTCATTAAACTAAAATCTAAAACTGAAAATGAACTTGAATAAAGGAAGAGGCCAAAGATGAAGAAGAAGCGCAAAGAAGAATCAAATGACGAAATGGCGAATTGGGCTTTAACGGGCTTCGACTACAATGTAAGTAACTTAACTCCCTTGAATTATTTTGAAATTACATGATGCTTTCCATGAATGCTTACTTAGTTAGTACGAATTTTTTCATTCTTTTCTTGTGTTTTTGGAAATTAAAAAAAAAATTTAAAAATTATATCATGCTTTTCTTTTTAGTACTTTTGAAAAGTAAAATTTTTGAATGGTGTATGCAACATTATGAATGATGATTGAATGATTTGTAGTAATGATTTTACATCAACTATATGTTATTCTTGAAAATATTTTGATGATAATTTTATAAGTATCATGCTTATGATTTGAAAATCTCTATCTTGGATTAATGGCTCTTAAACGTTTTTATGATGAAATTTTCAGATGATGTATACCTATATGAAATAAATGAAACACATAAAAAGGAAAGTATATGATCATGATGAATTCATGATATTGCTTTTAGTTTTAAACAAGGTGCATGTCTTATGTCATGATGAAAATTCTTTCTCAAATTTATATGATGCTTGGCCTTTGTGTGTAAATGTGAACATGCTTAAACAAGATCAATCAACTTAAAGTGAAACACACTATCATGATGTTTTATAGTGAATATGTTTGGATTTGATAGTTTTAATGACAAAACTCAAGTTTTATTGTTAAACATGGTACTCATCTTTTAAAACTTGAGCTCACCTATATGAAACAAATAACTTAAAATAAAAAATTAAAAATGTGCTATCATGACAATACAATTCCATGCATATGCTTTTCATATCAATTTTCGATTTGAAACATGATACATATCTATGTATGTTATTCTTGGAAGTGTCTTAATGAAAATGTTTGTATTATGCTTGACTTTAGAATTTGATATGCTATAATGTATTTTTGACTTTGACATAATTTGTTTCGTACTTATACGATAATGCATACAATGATTTATTTTACAAAATTTGTCTTTCACTCTTGAATATGATACTAGTTTTTATTAAAGGGAAAGACGTACTTATTTGAAGTAAATCATAAAAAGGAAATGCATGATCTTGGAAAATTTTCTACCTCTAAAGTTTTCGGTTTTGATGAATCCATGTGAATTTTTTTGAATCGAATCTTTTGGAAAATGCCACATGCTTAATGGAATTCCACTTAATTATCTTAATGACAATTTGCCTTTCCATCTTGAATGTTGACATTTTATTTTACGGCAAAGGCATGCTTATAAGAAGCAAATTATATAAATAGAAATTTATAAAAATGAAATGCAATCCTCTATCTTATCAATTTTTTCAATAAATCTATGCTTGTCACATATGAATTTATTGAATATAATTTTGAGGATGATTTCGGATTTGATAAATGCTTGATTCATATTTACGACATGAGATACATTTTAAAAATGAATCATGCTTCAATCATGTTCTATCTCCCAAAATTCATTTTGTTCTCCTATATATCTTCTTATTTACTAAAGAGGAGAACCTACCAAATGAATCATGAATTCAAATAAAATGATACAAATGAATCACTTATCGATATATCTTTTTTAAATATCCTTTTTAATGTGATGTTAATAACTTGAGATATCTTTTGGAATTCATGACATGAGTTTTAGCCTTTATGTCTTAAACGTTCATGCTTGTTTCTATTCGACATAAAAAATATAAAGACATATTCATACGAAATCAATGCAAATCACTAAAAGAGAAATGTATGTTTCTTGAACATCTTTCTATCTCTAAAGTTTTCGATTTTTCATAAAAGACAAGTGATGAATTCATTATGATATTTTGTGAATCACTTGAATTATGAATGAGATTTTGATGAAGTGTTAAATTTTCAATCTAATCAAAGATTAATAAACTCATTTATGTAAATCTCTTGATCTATGAAATTGTTTTTGATGATAAGTTGTGTTCAAGTATATCTATGTCATTTATGAATCTTGTAAGAATGATCTTGATAAAGTAAATAAGGTTTATAAATCATGACTTTGAATTCTTGACTTGAGATATATTTGAGAATCAAAATATTTTCCTCTATGATTGCTTCTTTTTATCATTTACCAAAGAGGAAAATAATTCAAATCCATGTCATTTATGCATCTCATAAACTATGTTAACGGTTTTGATGATTCGAACTTGAATGAGCTTTATCACAATCCAAGTCTTGATATCTTAACATCTATATACTTGGAATTTCTTTTAAAATATAATCTTGATAAAAAATATTATGCATGAATCAAGTTGTTTTAGTATCTATTCGCAAATGAATCATAAATTATTCTCTTGACTTTTCAATACTCAACTTGAGAAAATGTGCTTTGATGATTGAAACATTATATGCATAATTTGATTTTTCTCCTATGTTTCAATACACATGACTTGATGATTGAAATATTAATGCAAATATTTGATATATCACTTGTCATGGTTTGAATATCGATGTAAAAGAAATATTGCTCTTCTTGATATCTTTTATGAATTTGAATAAGACTTGTTAAAGATTCTTGATTCATCTCTTAATATCTTGGAATCATAACTTGACTTGTGTGAATCAAGATGCATGAAACAAATTGTTCTCTTTGCTATTTGCTATCCAATGAATCATGACTGATATTACTGCTATTTTACCTCCTATGATTCATGCTATAAAAATTTTATAAATCATGATGCAATAAAATTGCTTATGCAATAATCAAGTTGCTCTTTATGCTATATCTTTTCAAATGAATCATGAGCCTTGATGTCATATATTTCATGATCCTACAAGTGACATGATTTCTTTGCCTTGTGTGATAAATTGAATATTTGGTAAATAAAATTTGCTTTATAATGAAGAATCATTGAATCATGACTTGATCTATGAGAATGTTATGTTCTTATGCATCATGATTCTAGGTTGTATATCCTTTATCATGAATTGAAACTTGATGCTAAAGAAAATATTTGTGAATCATGATTTTGATTTCTCGAAACTATATACTTAGAATTTGTTTTAAAATTATAATCTTGATCTTGCTAAAATGAAAAGTTATGAATCATGAATGATATCTTTTGGTTTTGATTCTTGTTGAATTTACATATTGATATCCTTCATGACATGATTTCTCATGTTTCAATACCATCTTGTATGCATCATGTGCTGATTGATATATTGATTGATGCAAATTTATAATTGATCATTGGTTTCTCCCTTCTTTTCGATAATGATAAATGGGGAATTAAATTGCTAGCTTGTGCATCAAAAGAGAAAAATTTGCTAGCTTAAACATTGAGAATCAAAATGTTGCTATCTCAAGAGAGGCAAAAATCTTGCTCAACTTCACTTTTTCAACAAAATTGCTTGCATCTTTGTTATAAATTATTGTTGAATCTCATGCAAGATTATTTGTAGTATTAATCCTCCCTTTCTTTTTGACATTGATAAAGGGGGAGAAGGCTTTTGCTAGATTGCATATTACAAATGAATGCAAAAGTCCTAACATGTAAAGAAAGCAAAACTTACAAGCTTGCTCTTCTCAAAAGAGAAGAAAGAAATTATAAAATTGCATGCATATTGCAAAAGAAGTCAAGAAAATGCACATCTTTGAATACAATTTGCTTGCACTTCTCAAAGGAACATAGAAAAACTTGCTATCATCACGACAAGTGCTATCTTGCCTATCATGATGTGATTAATAACTAGTATGATTGTAAAATTTGTATATTCTTTTAAACTAGCTATGATGCAACTTCTCCTTTTTGTTGATGACACAGGGGGAGAAGTAGATTGATGACTTCATGCATTGTATTGAATATTTTATATATTTACATGATGGTTTGATAATTCTCATATTATGTGATGACTGTTGCTTGGATTTGGGATAATCCAAGTGTTTCTATTAATGACATATTGATAGGGGGAGTTTGGTTAAACTCCGGAGAGTTATGGTTAACTCTGTTAGTCATCAATTAGTTGTCATCATCAAAAAGGGGGAGATTGTTGAATCTCGGATTTTGATGATGAAACTAATTGATTGTGATTTGTGGTCTAACTGCATTTTGAGTTACGCAGGTTTAATATCGATTAGGATTAGACAGTTGATACTGGAGGAATTGACGTTGTGCCGGGTGATCACATCAGGATATTGGATGTCGAGCTGAGGTTCGATCGACAATCGGCAAAAGGCTTCTTTAGACATCGGGCATCAGGCCAAGAAGAATGGAGTTGCGCCATGGATATCGGGGTTGCGGAGGTCAATCGTCGATTGGGCAATAAGCCACAAGAGAGGACGATATGCCGAAGAATCAGACGAAGCGCCGACCAATGATGTGCCGGGCAACTAAATGTCAACTCGTGTTGTAATAATTGTCTAGATCGAAGTAGAGTTTTTGTTTGTGCGTGTGCAGGATTAACTATGATAATGATGAAGACGTAAAGCAAAACAAAGTGCCGGAAGATAAGTGTGATGGATCGTTGGGAGTTCGAGAGTTCGACGGAAGTCTGAAGATTCATTGGGAGTGTTGTCGGAACTGATCGAGAACGAGTAGGGAGCTTGTCGAAGGGTTTTTGGAAGGTTCGTCAGAAGTTCATGGAGCTTGCCAAGAAAGATCAGAGCTTGCCAAAGAAGCTCGGTGGAACTTGCCAAAATCATCGTGAAGTCTGGGAGCTTGCTAGGAGTCCACAGAATGGTTTTCGAGGGTTCGTTGGAAGACCGTCGGAAGTTCAACGAAAGCTCACCGAAAGAAGTCTTGTCTTATAGACTTTATAATAGCTTAGAAAATATCTTTAAAATTCATAGTTAGTACATAATTTGGTTTAGGATTAGGTGTTAATCCTATAAATCAAATTTGGACCAATTTGGACTTCATTTGGATTGGTTTCGGTCGAATTTTCGGCCTAAACCAGTGTGCTAAAATGACCTGGGCGGTGGCATCGCCCAGTGGTCGAACCTTGGGTGGTAGAACCACCCCAGGCTGGTAGTGGCACCATCCAGCACCTGAGGGCACTAGCAGTGGCACCGCTGGATGGGCGGTGGCACCGCCCAGTACCGCCAGAATGCAAAAACCAAGGTGATTCAAATTTTGTGGTCCAAATTTAAGCTTCAAATTTGAATCCTCTTAAGGCCTATAAATACCCCTCTCATTCATGAATGAAAGGGGGTTTAGAACTGAAAAAAAGAAGGGGGAAACTCTCTTGAAAGTGTACCAAATCTTCCCTCTAAGTTTTAAGAGTGTTCTAGTCCAAGAGAGGGGTAAGAGTGCTTGTAAGGGTTATCTCCTAAACCCGTCAAAAGGAGAGGAGCTGTAAGGGAGTTCATCCTCTCCCATTGGAAGGAGGATACTTAGTGGAAAGCCGATGGCCTCAAGCGAAGAGGAATCGGGAGTGGATGTAGGTTGGATGTCCGAACCACTATAAAATCGGTTTGCGTTTATCTTATTGTCATTTACATTACTGCAAACCATCTTTACTTTGATGCTCTACTTCATTGTCTCCTTCTTGTGTATGCAATCGAAACGGTTTTAATCGAAATGTTTATTCTTTTCATACGAAGTTGGTTTAAATTATCGAAAATCTATCGTCTTTATCCGCTGTACTAATTCACCCCCCCCTCTTAGTGCCGCTCGATCCCTAACAGGAGACTCTCTAGTGGTACCACCACCTGGCCGCATTAACTATCGGTGGTACCACCACTCAAGTACCGCCTAGACTCAACCTAGGAGGTCGAGTCTCAAGCGGTTCCACCACTAGCCCTAGCTATGCCACCACCTAACGTGGCTTTAGGTCACTGAATGAGCCATCTAATTAGCCCAATTTTACCTTGGTTTGGGCCCAGTTAGCCCCTAATTGAGTTAGTAGGATTTCTCCTAAAGTTAACTCAAATTAAAATCCTAACTATGATAATTAAGGCTAAAACGATTCTGATACAAGTAATCTCAATTGTCCGGCATGTTAATTGTTCATCTGAACTCTCGATGAACTTCTAGTGAACTCCCGACTATCTTCCGGTGAACTCTGGATGAGCTTTTGGTAGACTCTCGGTGAACTTCCATTTCATCGTCCGAACCTTCGGCATATGCCCTAATTCTTCCGACACGATACTTGATCTTTGACTCTGGCCCAACGTTCGATTCTTCTGCTTTAATTATTTTACCTTTTCATGATCATAATTAGTCCTGCATTACTTTTCTTAATACGTGGAATATATCATAAATTCATCAATTGATTTTATCATCAAAATTCAAGATTCAATAATCTCCCCATTTTTTATGATGATAACCAATTGATGACGAAGTTAACCTTAACTCCCCCTATTTGTATGGCATATTGAGATAATGCAAACTTAAATTCAAAAGGAATCATAATCTTTGAATTCAAGTGAAACAATTTTGATCATAGTGATCAGATGTAATATGTCATTTTAAAATTTCATATATTATGCATCATCATAGTTTCAAATCATTAAAGTGTAACATGCACAATTTCAAAACATTATAACTCATCATTACTTCATGCATGATACCAAAATTAACATCATTATGGACATAACATACATAATATCAAAACATTAAATTTAATCATTTTGAGCATTAGACTATTCATTTCTTCATGATACGAAACATTGATCATTTCTCCCCCTTTGTCATCAACAAAAAGGAGAAACATTCAACAAGTATTTGAACCATACAAGCTAGTATTTTAGCATATTTTACACCACTTTTAGCATGTTTGTGAGATATGAAGTTAAGCAAAATTTTTGCAAGATAACAACTTTTGCTTCTTGAAATGGGCAAGTTAGCACTTCTTTTTAGATGTGTTAGCATTTTTGGTTCACTTGAGACGTGCAAGCACTTTTGATTCTCTTGAGACGTGCAAGCACTTTTGATTCTCTTGAGATGTGCAAGTTAGCATTTTTGCTTTTCTTGAGATGCTAGCAAGTTACTTTCTCCCCTTTGTCATAAAAATAAGAAGAAGAAGAAGGGAGGAACTCATTTATTACATAAAGAAAAGAATCAAGTCATAAGAACCGAAAGTCAATGAATCAAACTACTACTTTCGTAAATAGAAAGAGAAAGGATTCGTAGGGAATGATCACATAAATGATCAAGTTATGCATACCAAAATTCTATAAATCAAATCTTTATTTTTGTAAATAGCAAGAGGAAGGATTCATAGGAAATAATCATCACATAAAAGATCAAATGTACTAAAGTCCATAAATTAAATTTCTTCTTTTGTAAATTGCAAAGAGAAGGAATGATATGACATGATCTCATTTTAAAAAGAAAACTCAATTTATAAAAATCGAGAAATCTAAAAAATATATAAGAGGAATTTATGCATTAGGAAGATTTAACATGCCTAATTCTCTTCTAATAAAATCATAGAGTATTACATGCATCATAATATCATCAAGAAGTGTATCATGATATTAAAAAGCACATAACATCAAAAAGTACATCATAGAGTGCAAGACAAGGAGTACAACATATTAAGGAGTACAACACATCAGGGAACTATCGAGTTCTCCCTTTTTGTTATCAATAAAAAAAAGAAGAAATATACAAGCTATTCAGGTGGTGGTAAACCAAAATACCTAAACAGAGTATTAAACTACATATTAAAAGTGTCAAGTTGTTGATGAATTTGCTGCACCTCAATTAAGATTTGATCTTGACATAGTTCAATTCGATCCAGTCGAGTCACTATGGAATTGACAGATAAGGAGGGTGTTGGCTCTATCGAAGGTGCTACCTCAAAGGGACTAGTAGGAGGAGATTGACTTCCCCTATATATAGGTGTTTTTAGTTATGGCTCAGGTGGGGGAGGATCAGTTCTCCTAGGTAATCTAGCCCAAACACCATTTCTTACCATGCATCATAATCTTCTTAATAGGTTTCTATTTATGACATTAAATCTATCTAGCTTCATAGTTTCTTTATCTGGTGGAATGACTATGTCATGTGCATATATTAATCTAGTAATCAAGCAACTATATGGAATCATCATATCTTTCGTTGATAACTTAATCATATTTTGCCATATTAGATATCCAAAACAGTTACCATGTCCTACCATAATCTAATACATTGTTCCTAATTCCATTTGACTAACTTCATCATAATGGTGTTGTTTTAGAAGTAGAATACTTGTCATGATATGATGAAGCAATTTTGTGTTGAAAGGTAACAAATGTTCATAAGTTTTTAGAATAATAGACAAATTTGGGTTTCCAAAAATAGTGCCTAAAACCTTAGAGTATGTAACCCCAATCGATTCAGTGTCCCACTATCCTCTAAAATAGCAATATCTTCTTTTTTTTGGAATTCCTATAAGGCTACAAATTATGCTATATGTAACATGTATGTGATGCCCCAACATATAAGTGGACACCCTATAATATTCATCTACATGCAGATTATTATAAAATAATCGAATAAGTCTAGGATAAATAGGTTCACTAATTTGTATAATTGGATAAGGACATCTAAGTTAGCAAACCATTGAATTGGTTCCAAATCGCTTAATTCTTTTAGATCCCTATGTTTTCCCTTATGGATACTTTTAGACTCAAAGTTTGAAAATTTAAGGGAATAATCATAGGAGTCATAGAGTATGGAATCAAAGGTTTCATCTAATCTCCTCTTCTTTTGCCTCTTGAGGATCTTCTAGATGCCATAGGAACTACATATATTACTAATAATAAGAAGTGAGATCAAATAGTAAATAGAGAGAAAAGTTTAAGGATTATCCTTTAATTGATCTCTAAGAGAATTGAGATTGATCCTTAAATTTGTAGAAGAGAGAGATTTTCTTAGGTTTCTAAAGGAAGAGTAAGGAGAATGAGAGGTGGAGAAAGGTTTAGAGAGGTGGAGGAAAGTTTGGGGGTGGTTCTACCATCGACCCTAAAAAATCTTTTATAGAGCAAGGTTTCGGGTGGTGGTACTACCAACTGGGTGGTGCTACCACCTATGGGCAGTGTGCTCTAGCGATGCTACTGCCAATCTAATAGTGCTACTACTAGTGCATTGCCTTCAGCTTATTTCAACCTACAATTTTAACATTCAACCATTCAAGCTTCAACATTTAGCATTTAACAACCTAGTAGCTATATTTAACATTCCAGTGGTGCTAACATTTAATATTCAAATCAACATCCAATAATATTCAAGCTAACATTCAAGCGGATGATACCAATCTTATATTTAGCATTCAAGTCAACACCTTTTTTTTTTCTTATTGAAGATGCAAGCTTTAGTGCACTGTCCTTTTACATCAATGATTCAATCATACCATAAATACAAGAAAATTGTACATAATAGAATTTAAGTCATAAACATCAAGAAGTCTAGTGATATATCATAGTTTATTTAGATAAATCTTTTCCTTAGTAAATACTATAAGGAATCGTAGGATAATAATTAATGAAAAACCTAGATTCATATAAAATAAATCTCAATTCATAAATATTAAGTGAAATAATCAATATTTGTTTGGATAAATATTCTCAAGAATTAAGAAAATTATTTCATATACAATACATCTCAAGTCATAGGCACTGACATATCATCTCATTAGTAAAAAGAATCATATGAAAACAGATCCAAAATCATCATTAAAATATATTTTCAGGAAATCTAATGAAAGCAATGTAGATAGTTTCCTATAAGATTAAAAGTAGCTAAGGTTCTTTTAGTTTTAATTCATTTTTATACTAGTACGCTCTAGTTTTCCATACAAAACCATGCATCATTATTTAAAATCAAAAAATAATATGTGAACTATCTTTAATCAAAAGGTTTACAAAAATCATTAAGTTTCAATCATTTTGATTCAAATGATATTTTCTTATTATTGTTGTTTTGGCTAGTAAGCTTGAAACATGTGTTGGATCTCCGATCATAAGTATTGAGCATCCACAACCAAGATATCCTTTTTGCTCTTAGCTTTTAATTGTAAACATATCTACAAGAAAGAGGGTTTTCTTTTAGGTATCTATTTAACTTTAGGTCCCTCATTAATAGATCTACCTATCTGAACTATTGACATTGAGTTGTTCATTGTTCCTTTAGGAACCCAAACTAATTTGTGTGGACTATATTTTTTAAATGAACATCGATAAGCATAACATCCAAATTTACCATAAAAATTATATTTATTTTGAGGTAAAATATATAATGTGGATCTTTTAACAAAGATAGTTGGCTTTTGTTGAATGTTCCTCACACAGCCAAATTCTTTTCTATGAACATGACCCTTATTAGCAAGAATCATGTTTAGAGATTTGTTATCTATTTTAAATTTTCTAATGTTTCTTATAGTAAAGCATTTTCTTTCTTAAGTGAGTATATCTCTTTACACTCAGTATAATGAGCTAGCAAACAATCATTATGCTCATTTTTTAATTTATCAAATTCACTAGCAAGAGAAGCATGATTCTTTTTTAACAATTGATACTTTTTACTAACTAATTTAAAATCATCAAATAAATCATTAAATACATTGAATAATTCATCATAAATAAGGAAGATTCATTTGAGTTATATACCTTGTTGCCAAATGTCATTAATGCGTAATTTGTAACTTCTTTGTTGGTAGACTCCTCGTATTCGGATGCACTTGAGTCATCCCAAGTAGCTTGGAGTACTTTCTTTTTCTTTGGTAGTTTCTTCCTCACTTAGGGATATTTATTTTTTAAGTGTCTCGACTTCTTGCATTCATAGCATATTATTGAGTGTTTTTTTAGTTTACTTTTGTTCTTAGTGTCTCGTTTTGTTTTGTTCATTTTTAAGAATTTTTTAAATTTTCTTGTAAGATGTACCAAGTCATCATCATCTTCGTCACTTGAGATTTCTCCCAAGTAGTCTTCTTTAGTTTTAAGTACTAAGTCCTTCCTATTCTTCAGAAGGTTATTTTCAAGTTCATTATGTATGATACATGTCATTTTATAGGTCATCAATAACCTGTTAAATTCTTCAAGCAAAAAATTATTCATGTCCCTTGCTTCTTATATTATGGTTACTTTACGATCCCAACTTTTTGAAAGGGATTTTAATATTTTATTAACAAGTTCAAAATTAGGAAAACTTTTATCAAGTGCTTTTAGATCATTGACGACATCCGTAAAATGGGTGTACATATCTCCAATGGTCTCGCTTGGTTTCATACGAAACAACTCATAGTTATGAACCAAAAGATTAACTTTTAACTCTTTAACCCTACTTGTGCCTTCATGTGTGACTTCAAGCGTATGCCAAATCTCATGTGCAGTTTTGCATATAGAAACCCGATTAAATTCATTTTTATTAAGAATGCAAAACAAAGCGTTCGCCGCTTTAGCATTCAAAGAGAGTCTTCTTCTCCAAATCATTCCATTCGATCATTGGTTTAGAAGACTTTTCAAAATTACTTTCAGCAATATTCCATAAATCAAAATCCATAGAAAGTAAGAAGATTCTCATTCGAGTTTTCTAATATATAGTCCATCCCATTAAACATAGGAGGACGAGTGATAGAAATGCCATCTTGATTATCGATAAAAGTCATCTCTCTTAGGTTTTAAATCAAATAGAGAGAAACCTTGCTCTGATACCAATTGTTAGGATTGAAATTGACACTAAGAGGGGGGAGGGGGGGGAGGGTGGTGAATTAGTGTTGTTATAAAAACTTTTATCAATTCGAATAACTTCAATGATTTGGAAAAGCTTAATTCGATGAAACTATATCAGAAATAATATCGAAGTATGCTTGACTTAGAGTAAACGTAATAAATAATTAAAGCAAAAAAATAATAGTAATGAAGAGCAGAAAGAATATGCACACCAAATTTATAGTGGTTCGATCATCGTGACCTATGTCCACTTTCGATTCCCCATCTGTTGAGGCCACTGGCATCCACTTTGGGTAAAGACTAACTACTTTCTTACAACTCTTTTCTCTTTTACACAGGTTTAGTAGACAATCTTTACAATTCACTCACCCTTCTCTCAAACTGAATTCAAAACTTGGAGTTAGAGAAAGAGAATTCTTAAGGAATTACAATAGCATTTTCACACTAATTTTTATTCAAGATCTTATATATGTTGAATAGGGATGAGAGAGATATTTATAGACCCCAAATGACTTCAAAAATGGAGCAAAAAAAAGTCTCATCCTAAGTTCTCGGAGTACTAGCGGTACCATCACTAGTACTAGGTAGTACTATCACCTAACACACCCTACACTGGTGGTACTAAGTGGTACTACCACTTGGCAGAGTTTAGGAGACTAAGCTCTAGTGATACCATCGCTAATTTAGGTGGTACCATTGCTTGATAACATCAACTACCAGCGAAACCATCGCTCAGTTTGGGCGATACCACCATCTGGACTCAACTTGGGAGGCCAAGCCTCAAGCGGTTCTATCGCTAGCCCTAGCGGTGCTACTGTATGATGTGGCTCTAGGTTACTAAATGGGCCATCTAGCCAGCCCAATTCAATCCTAGTTTGGGCCTAGTTGGCCCCTAATTGAGTTAATAGAATTTTCTCAAAACTAACTTAAATTAAAACCCTAACTACCATAATTAAGGCTAAAATGATTATAATACAAGCAATCTTAGTTATCTAATATGTTAATTATTTATCTAAACTCTCAATGAACTTTCAACAAACTCCCGACAATCTTCTAGCGAACTCCCATCGAACTCCCAATGAATTTTTGACAAGCTTCCGACGAACCAATGAACTCTTAGTGAACTCCCGGTGAATTTCCACCGCATCATCCGAACCTTTGGTGTATCCCCTGATTCTTCTTGCACGATACCCAATCTTTGACTATGGCCTAATGTTTGATTTTTTTTATTTTAATTATTTTGCATTTTCACGATCGTATTTAGTCCTGCATCACTTTTCTCAACATATGGATTAGATCATAAATTCATCAATTGATTTCATCATCAAAATCTAAGATTCAACAATCATAATTTCAAATCATCATACACAATCATCAAAGAGTATAGTCAACTTCTCCCCCTTTATAAATTTTTACTTCTCTTTGAGATATGCAAGTTAACAAGTTTTTGTTTTCCTTTGGAATATACAAGCTAACAAGTTTTGCTTCTTTTTTTGTAATGTGCATGCTAGCAAGACTTTCTTCCCCTTTGTCATAAAAAAGAAGGGAAGAATACAATGGTATAATTTTTCTCTTTTAAATCAATGAGCCAATTATATCATGAGGTATACAAGTCATAAATATAAAGGAATTATACTTAATAAATACCAAGAAGTCAAGTGATATATCATGGTTAATTTGGATAAATCTCCTCTTTAGTAAACAACAAAAGAATCGTAGGATAATAAATAATAAAATATCTTGATTCATATAAAATAAATCTTAATTCATAAATATCAAGTGAAAGAATCAAGATTCATTTAGATAAATCTCTTATTTAGTAAAAGAAAGAATCATAGGAGAATAAAATATCTTGATTCATATAAATCTCAAGTTATAAATATCAAGTGAAAGATTTGTTTGGATAAATCTCATTAAATTCAAAATCCAAAATCATCATCATAATCACTTTTCTTACATTCGGGAAACTCAATGAAAGTAATGTAAATAGATTCCTATAAGATTAAAAATAATTAAAGTTCTTTAGTTCTGATTTATATTATTGATTTTATACTAGTATACCCTAATCTTCTATGCTAAAGCCATGCATCATCATTTAAAATCAGAAAGCAATATTTATCATGAAAATAATCAAGATACACATTATTGCTTCTTAAAACATACATAGAATCACTAGATTTAAATTTAACAGTTTATCCCTTTATCGTAAAGTTGACTAATTATTAATAAGTTATGTTTTAAACCTTTTATGGAAAGAACATCTTTAATCAAAACATTTGATTTGTTACTAAATATCTAATGCTGATAATTTTTTTATTATTATTGTTTCGACTAGTGAGCTTTGAGAAGTGTGTTGGATCTCCAATCATAAGCCTTGAGCATCCACAATCAAAATATCATCTTTTGCTCCTAGCTTTTATTTGGAGATATTCTTACTAGAAGGATAGGTTTGTTTTAAGTACCCATTTAACTTTGGGTCATTCATAGTTTGATCTACCTTTCTTAGTTTTTGGCATCAAATCATTTATAGTTCCTTTACGAACCTAAACTAATTTATGCAAGCTATATATTTTAAGTGAATATGTATAGGCATAATTACTATATCTTCCACATAAATTATATTTAACTTTAGGGGAAACATGTAATGTGAGTCCTTTAACAAATATAGTTGGCTTTTGTTAAGTGTTACTACTCACAAAGCTGATTCCTTTCTTTCTATGTACATGATCCTTATTGGCAAGAATCATATTTAATGATTTGTTATCAATTTTAAAATTTTTTAATATTTGTTGTAATAATATATTTTTCTTTTAAAATGAATCTAACTCTTCACATTTAGTGTAAGGTATTAACAAGCATTTGTCATACTCATTTTTCAATTTATCAAATTTATTAGAGAGAGATGTATGATCCTTTTTTAGTAATTTATATTTACTAACTATTTTAAGTTCATCATATAAATCATGAAATGCATTAAGTAATTCACTATAAGATAAAGAAATTTCAGTTGAATTACATACCTTATCATTGAAAGCCATCAATGCGTAATTTGCCACTTTATCTTTATTGGTTTGCTCTTTGTCTTCTAATGTGTTGGATTCATCCTATGTTGCCTTAAATGTTTTCTTTTTCTTTGGCAGCCTCTTCTTCAGTTATAGATACTCATTTTTAAAATATCCTAGCTTTTTACATTCATGACAAATTATTGTGTTCTTTTTAACTTCATTTCTAAATTCTCATTTTGTAGAATTAGTCTTGTTCTTTTTTGTAAACTTTTTAAATTTTTTTATAAAGAGTTCTATGTCATTAACTAATATGAACCAACAAGTTGATCAAAATTCTATTAAAGACCCTTTAACTATTCATGGAGAACCAATGACAAGAGCTAAAGCTAAAAGAATGAAAGAAGCTTTAACTTATTTATTGGAAAGCATTTGGAAGGATCAAGCTTGTCAAGACTCGGTCAAGGTTCTATAGTTGCAAGAAAAGTATAAAATGGTCAACATGATCATGAAGAGAGAAGAACAAATTTGAAGATATCATCATGAAGAATAAAAGTCCATTCAGCCATATTGGATAAAATTCATGAATTAGGAATATGAATGTCATTTAATACATTCATTCCCTTTGTACTTAGCCTCATACTATACAAACGAGGCTGACTCCCATTGTAAAGACATAATTTGAGAAGTATAATCATCATTCAACACCGGTGAGTGTTTCGTTTTTAAGTTCTTGCATGAACTTTGAAACTTATTAGGCATTTCTGCTTGTGGCATTCAAAAACCAAAATCTTTACTTCTCCTTTCAACTTATCATACTTGTTAGTTTGTGGCGTTTTAAGAGAATCAAAGTGCTATTCTAATTATTTAATCAATTTTCTATTGATAAGTGACTAGAATAGTTTCTCCCTTACTTCAATCTTGAATGATCTGCCTTATTTTTAATTCATTGGAGGATGTCAATTTGCATTCTATATGTATCATAGCTCTTTAGCTATCAAGGTGTATGGTTACTAAGTTGATGATTTCCATCATTTTGGTGGCCCATGTAGGTCAAAATTCTATTAAAGACCCTTTAACTATTCATGGAGGACCAATGACAAGAGCTAAAGGGTCTTTAATAGAATTTTAATCAAGTTGCTAGTTCATATCATTATCAGCACTTGAGCTTTCACTTGAGTGGTCTTCTTTGGTTCTAAATACAATATCCTTTCTATTTTTTAGAAAGCTGTTCTCTTATTCGTAATGTGTCATGCAAGTAATTTCATAAGTCATTAATGACCCTATAAGTTCTTCAAAATAAAAAATATTCAAGTCCTTTGCTTCTTGAATAGTAGTTACCTTTGGATTCCAACTTTTTGGAAGAAATCTTAAAATTTTATTTACAAGTTCAAGATTAGTATAACATTTACGAAGAGCTTTCAAATCATTGACAACATCCGTAAAACGGGTGTACATGTCACTAATAGTTTCACTTAGCTTTATGCTAAACAATTCATAACTATACATCAAAAGATTAATTGTAGATTCTTTAACTCTATTTGTGCCTTGATTAATAACTTTAAGTGTGTGCCAAATATCATGTGTTATTTTGCAAGTAGAAACATGATTAAATTCATTTTTGTCTAAATCACAAAATAAAGCGTACATAGCTTTTACATTTAAAGAAAATATTTTCTTTTATAAATCATTCCATTCATTCATTAGTTTAGAAGATTTTTAAAAACCACATTTAACGACATTCCATAAAGTAAAATCTATAAAAATAAAAAAATCTATATTCATGTTTTCCAATAAGTGTAGTTCGTCCCACTGAACATAGGAGGATGAATGATAGAGTGACCCTCTTAATTGTTAAGAAAAGTCATATATAATCTCTCTTGGGTGTTAAACCAATTAAGAAAACTTAGCTCTGATACCAACTGTTAGGATCGTAATGGCACTAAGAGGGAAGGGTGAATTAGTGCTTTCAATAAGAAGAATCATTTCGAAAAATTTCATTCGATGAAACCAAAATCGAAAATGAGCTTAACTTAAAATATAAGAGCAGTAAGAAATTAAGTTAGGAAGCAATAATAAGGAAAAGCATAAAAGAAAATGCACACCAGATTTATAGTAGTTCGATCATCCTGACCTATGTCCACTCTCAATTCCTCTTCACTCGAGGCCATCGGCTTCCACTACTGATTTTCTTTCCAATGAGCAAAGATTAACTATCCTTATTATAACTCTTTCTTCTTTTTATAGGCTCAGGAGAGAACCTTTACACCCATCTTTTATAAGGAAATCCTTGTAATCTCTCTTAGAACAACTTAGAACAACCTCTAAACTTAAGGAGGAAGAAACTCAACTTTCTAATAGAATTTTCACACTCCAAGCCATAAGTTTTCATTCTCTTTTCTTACTGCACCCAGCAAGTATGAGTAGAGTATTTATAAACCCAAATGGCTTTAAATATAGAGTCAAAAATTTAAATCCCTGGTTTTTTCGGGTACTAGCTATACCACCGCATGTATTAGGTGATACTATCGCTTGATAGTCTTTGTGCTAGCAGTACCACTACTTGTTTGGGTAGTACCACCGCTTGATATAGTCTTGGATATTGTGTTCTGATAGTACTACCACTAATTTGGGCAGTACCATCGCTTGACACTCGACGGTACCACAGCTAACCTTGGCGGTACCATCGTCGGGTGTTTTTTAGAAATATGTATTTCATACTTTCCAGCTCATAAACGGTACCACCACCTGACCTGGCAGTGTCACTACTTAACCTAACTTTAGGTCATTGAATTGGCCTTATAATAGGCCTAATTCAATCTTGATTTAGGCTTGGTTCAGGCCCATTAGGCTTATAATTAAATTGGCTTGGTTATACTCCAAAACCAACTTAATTACACTCTAAACAACTTTGATCAAGACAACAATTACAATCATGAGGCCTACATTGTCCAGCATGTCATTTTTCATCTAGCACTTTGTCTTTCGGCACATCGTCCATTCCTTCAACGTATTCCCCGACCTATCAACATGTTGACCTCCCACAACATCCGATCTTCTTGGCACAACACCTGATCCTTCTGGTTTGATGCCCAAACTCATGGCACAAAGTCCATCCTTGGGCACGTTGACTAATCCTTTGGCCTAATGTTTGATTCTACTTCAATCATTTACTTTTCCATGATAGAAGTTTGTCTTGTATCATTTTTCTCAAACGCTTATTAGTTTATAAACTTATCAATTGATTTTATCATCAAGATCCGAAATTCAATAATTTTAAGATATCTTTATTGTCACATTGTAAAATCATTGGTTTGTTAATTTGATAGGAAACATCCTTGACTAAACATCAACAATTACTCGTCAAAGTAATATAATGTGAACAATCTTAGTGACTAGTTAAAAAAGGACAAAAGAATGTGATGAATTTGAAAGACTACCACAATCAACAACATTAAGAAGATAGGATACACTAAAAGTAAATAGTTAATTCTAAAACTAGTGATTTAAGATTTAGGATCTATCATTATAATCACAATAATGAGCCAATTAGCAAAAATGAGCTTTAGTTTGATTTTCTTTTTTTTTCTTTCTGAGGAAAAAAATAGGGTGAGAAAAGATATCCCTCTAGGGCAATCATCGCATGTCAGTCTTTGTTAATATTTGATCTACTTATCATATTATCCTTCAACAAATAAGGCAAATTGAGCTTCTTGTAGAAAAGAAATCTCATGTTGTTTATATCATTCAGATTAGGAGGGACTCCAAGATGTGGGTTTAGGGGAAAAAAAATCATCGTATGGATTAATTTTTAACCCTAGATGAAGATGTGAAGAAAGGTAAAGATCACATATAAGTGTAACCCTTTCTCGAATAGTAATAACAAGATACTACTAATGTAAGATCAAATCAAATAAAAAAAAGAAACCAAGGCAAAAGAAAAAAAAAAGCTTACTAAACCTTGACCAACACTTTGACTTGAGCCTTAAATACTTAGACTTAAATAGATCTACATATGTAAATATCATCTATTTATAGATGTTGAATAACAATTTAAACCAAGAGACCCATATCTCTAAGACTCTATCTAATCAACTTATTTAAAAGATATGATAAAAGGTATAATTTAAATCTTAACATTCTCCCTTAAAATATTCTTTTGGAGATAAGTCCCAGTTTATCAAAGATATTCAAATGGTCCTTTAGATAGAGATTTGATAAAGATATCTGTCACATAATATTTACTCTTGATCTCACAACTTCATTAACTCCTTAAAGCACCTTTTCCTAGATGAAATGATATTCAATTTTAATATGTTTAGTTCTTTCATAAAAAATTAGATTTGTAGCCAATTTTAATATATTTTGATTGTTATATTATAAAATAGTTAGTTTGTTAATTTAATTACAAACGTCCTTGATTAAACATCTTAACCATGTACATTCTTGAGCAATAAATGAGAAAGCTTTTTGTTTCTCCTTCGGTTATAAAAAGAGAGATTAATTATTATTTCTTATTATATCATGAGATACAAACAAAACTGATTAGTTGAAATGAACTTTAGTTTTCTCTATCATTTCTTTTCTTTCAGTAGAAAGAAATAAGGTAACAAAGGATATCGCACTGGGGCAATTGCCTTAGACCAATCTTTGTCAACATTTGATCTATTTACTAAGCCACCTTTCAGCAAATAAGGCAAATCGAACTAACCTTAGAAAAGAAATCTCATGAAATTTATATTATTTGGAATGGGAGGGCCTCCAAGATGTGGGTCTAGGCAAAAAAACTCACCCTATGGATTGTTTTTAACCCTAGACAAAGATGTGAAGAAAGTGAAAGATCACAAATAAGTATAACACTTTCTTGAATAGTAGTAACAAGATACTACTGTTGGAAAATCCAAGGGCGACATCACATGCATAGTGGAAGAACATAAAACAAAAATCATGGATTTTTTTGAAACGGTTTCATCATCGAGCGAAGATCGGTGCGTAAAAACAAATCCGTAAATCTGAAAACTGCGTATGTTAGAAAGATAGTACCTAGGGAGATCGTATATCCTTGAATTTCTATAGATCCATAGGGTGGATGAAAGAGGTCAAGCGTCCTCCTCTCTAGTGGTGATCCACATGGTAGGGCTTGTGTAAGATGCTCCTCTCTGGGAAGAAGAGAATAGGAGGTGGCTACAAAAAAAACCCTAGCCTATGGATCTTTGGTTCCCTCATATTTATAGAGGCCCCCTATAATGTTGGTTGTAGATGCTCTACAAGCCAATCACGTGAGTGATGACACTTGTGACATGTTATGTCGATCTCTTGGCATATTATTATTGGCATTTTTCTCACATTATTTGGATGAATATTGTGATGTCCATGGATTTGTGCAATGAGAATCAGATCGTGATGAGATTATGATAATGAGAATGATATACTTTTAAACACATATCCTAAATCATCTTGGTCATAGGTTACTCGATGAGGATATCGAGATAACCAAATCGATTGATGCGCTGTATACATGTCTATATGATGGAGGCGACTGGTCTCATAGTTGCTTGTGTGGGGACCCTAGAGGTACAGTGTAGGTGCTCATTGGAAAACGAGTTCACTAATTGATCCGCTTACAAAATGCTATATGGTTAATGATACCTAATATCAGACAGCGATTTCGTAGTCCTAGTAGTATATCTTGTCCTTAGATTTGAGGCACCAAAGATGCATTGTTTGAGTACTCCATTCTTTGATGCCAGACTTATAGGTTTGGAGAGCTTCAGATCTGGTATAGCCAGTTCTCAGGAATGATAGCCAACCTTACGAAGGCAATTGCATGTCAATAGAGGATCATCCACTTTTGGTATTATGAGAGATATATCCCGCGTGTGCTCGCTCAGGTAAAATCCCTAGCCAAGGTCGTTCGGATTGAGAGACGAGTTCTCCGGGAGAATCAGACTAGAGCAAGACTCGAATAGGATTCCGTATGGGCCTATCTTTACGATACCCAATATACGGTCTCTAGGATATTAGATGGATGAGGGACTATAGATACATGGTAACTGAGGACAAATAGGTCTGATAGATTAGATCCCCTTGTACCATTTGAGGACTATGGCGTAGTGGCATAGTACATCTTGTTGGGAAATTCGCGCAAGGGGATAGTGACATCACATGCGTAGCGGAAGAACAGAAAACAAAACCCCAGATTTCCTCTAGAAAGTTTCCGTCGTCGTGCGAAGATCGGTGCGTCAAAAAATAAATCCACAAAATTGCACGTGTAAAAGAAGATACCTAGGGAGATCGTATATCCCTGAATTCCTACAGATCTGTGAGAGAGGATGAAGGAGGTCAAGCATCCTCCTCTCTAGCAGTATCCACACAGTAGGGATTACGACGATGCACCTCTCTCTCTGGGGAGAGGAGAACAAGAGGTGGCTACCAAAAACCCTCAGCCTATAGAACTTTGATTCCCTCCTATTTATAGAGGCCCCCTGAAAACCCTAATGGATCTTTTTGCCCTATTGGGTATTGGATCTCCATCCAATCACCCAAGCCTCTTGGATTAGTGGGTTTCTACCCAATAATCTCTTATTAGCAATTATAAGATAGAAACAAAATGATAATTTATAATTGGGTAGAAACCCAATTGATAATTTATCAATTCAATGATAACTTATCATTGGATTAGTGGGTTTCTACCCAATAATCTCTTATTAGTAACTTTACAATGGCTCACTCTCCTTTTATAGGCTTTTTATACTTAGAGCAAGGTGGAGGTGAACACTCAACTTTTAAAAGCTATTTCACTATAGTTTTAGTTCAGTTCTTATCACTTCTCAATGTGCTTAACCAATTGAGAAGTAAGGGGTATTTATAACCTCAATTAGCTTCAAAAATAAACTAAAAAAGGTATAATCCTGGATTTCCTAGTACTAGCAGGACCACCGCCTGACACTGGTGGTACTACCGCTAGTTGACTCTAACACTAGACGGTACTACCATTAGAGCAGAGTCTCAGGTTTTGTGATAGGGCGGTACCATCGCCTGATAGTTATTAACTATCGATGGTACCATCGCCTGGCAGTTATTAACTATCGATGGTACCACCGCCTGATAGTTGTTAACTACAGTCGGTATCACCGCTTGACCTGGGCAGTACCACCGCCCAGGCTCTTGGGAATTGAACCCTGGGCAGTTTCATCGCCCAAGCTCTTGGGAACCTGAACCTTGGGTAGCTCCATTGCCCCAAGTTGGCAGTGACATCGCCAGACAGGGTTCAACACTCCTGATGGGCCTTAAATCCGGCCCAATCCAATTCATTTACGGGCCTAGTTGGCCCCTACCAGGGTTAATGGGATTACCTCCCAATCTTAACTCTAATTATGTGCTAATTATGAAAATTAAAGACATATACTAAAGAAAACAAAATCTGGCACATCAAGGCTTCTTCTAGTGAGCTTCCAACGAACTTCCGACGGACTTCCGATAAACTCTTAGACATCTTCCGGTGGACTCCTAGTAGGCTCTTGGACTTCACGACGATCTTGGCGAGTTCCGATGAGCTTCATTGGCAAGCTCCGATCTTTCTCGACGAGCTCCGCGAATTCCCGATGAGTCTTTTCGATGAACTTCTGATAAACCCTTCGGCAAGCTCCCCACTAATCCAATGATAATCCAATGAGAGGTTAGTGGGTTTCTAATTGATAATTTATCATTCAATGATAGAAACAAAATGATAACTTATCATATCGAGGTATGATGCCAATTTCAAGTAGGATAATTAAGCATGATACGATAACAAGTATAGAAAAATTATCATTTTAAGCATACATGATTCATTTCAATCATTTGCAATGCATACGATACATTTTATACATTTACGATACATTGCAATACGCTTCAAGTGTTTGCGATGCTTTTGATGATACCAAGCATTTTACGATACAAAGTATGGCAATTGTTTTACGATACAAACCACATTCATAATGCCATTATATCAATTTGCTACATTTCTTCCCCTTTGTTATCAACAGAAAGGAAATGAAACATTGTTTTAAGCAAGAATTAATACCAATTGTTACGATAGGATTCTTCTTGAAAGGGCAAAAAGAGAAGGAAAAATTTATGAAACCAACAAGAAGAATCGAGATATTTAAAGTCATGAAAAGTATAAGAAATAATTTGTTCGAATGATTGAAAATTCATGTCATAGAAAGAGATTCATGATAAGAGCTGACTCGGCATTTCCATAAAATTTTTGAAGTGGAAAAAAGAATCATTCAAGTTATGAAAAATTCATAAAAGCTCATGACACAAAATTTATATGAGTCATGAATGTCTATTTATGAATGATATTAATGATGTTTCTATACTTAAGAGTTCATACATCATTTTTGTCAAAAAAATCATTAAATTCACATTTAGAGAAGTGAATGAAATCTATGTCGAATTCAAGAAAAAGGAGAGCATTCAAGCTATTAAAAATTTATAGAAACTTTTTCTTTTCATAAAGAACTCATGATATAAAGATATGTATAAAGAGAAGAAGTCCATGAATCATGAAACTAATTTGTTCAAGCTATTAAGAGTTTGAGTTCATCAAGAGCTAATATATATCATTTCGTAGAATCCGTGAATGTCACATATATCATTTTGCAAGAATTTGCACAAGAGTCAAACAAGATTTGAGAGTGACAATTTCTTGAAGTATAGTTCATGAATAATGTTTTTATTAAATAAATTCATAATCTTTGTAAAAATTTCCAAGTCATTAAAATCCATTTCTTATCAAAACTTCACAAGAGTGAAAATTCGTGAATAAAGAGAGGATTCAAAAAAATGTCAAACGTCATCAAATGTGTATAATACCAATTCATAAATTCATCAAATGAAAGAATCGAGTTCGACACCAATTCAAAAATTTATTAACCGATGGAACATGAGTATTAATCTGAGATAGGAGGAAGATAAGTTCATGAAAGCTCCATTTGTGAAATCAAAAAGATGATACTACAAAATCAAAAAATTTCAAAAAAAGCATACAATAAATTCATGCATTCGAACAATTTAGCATGCCTATTTCCCTTCTAATGAAATCAAATTGTTCTTCATTCAAGGGTTTTATGAAGATATATGCTAATTAGTATTTTATATGAATAAATTCTAGAGTTACATCATTATTATTAACATGATCTTATATAAAGTGATGACTATATGTTTAGTTCTAGAGTGTTGAATAGGATTTTTAGTTAAACATATAGCACTTGTGTTTTCACATTTTATGAGAATATTCTTTAGATGAATTTTGTAATCTTCTCATGTATTTTTCATCCACATAACTTATGCACAATATGCACTTGCGGCTATATATTCAGACTCGGTCGTAGATAGTGCAACCGAGTTTTGTTTATTGGAAGACCAAAAGACAAGTGCATGTCCTAAGAATTGACATATTCCGGTTATACTTTTTCTATCTATTCCACATCCGATGAAATCAACATCCGCATAAGTAATTAAATCAAAGTTTTCAGATTTTAGATATTATAATCCTAGGTTAAGGGTTCCTTTAAGATATCTAAGAATTCTTTTAACAACTTTAAGATAAGACAACTTAGGATTAGCTTAAAATCTATCACAAAGTCCTATGCTAAACATGATATCTAGTCTAGTTACGGTGAGGTATAGTAAACTACTTATCATACCCCTATAAGTTTTTTGATCAAAGTTTTCTCCACTTTTGTCCATGTCTAACTTAGTGGAGGTACTCATAGGAGTATTGATGGCATTTGAACCATCCATATTAAATCGTTTTAACAATTCTAATGCATATTAGGTTTGACTAAGAAATATACCATACTAAGTTGTTTGATTTGTAATAATAAAAAAGAAGATTAGTTCACCCATTAAACTCATTCAAACTCTTAGCTCATACTTTTGGCAAATGATTCGCATAAGGATTCATTTATAGAACCGAAAATAATATCATCAACATAAATTTTAACAATAAGAAAATTATTTTCAAAACTTTTAATAAACAATATAGTATTGACCTTGCTTTTAGAGAAATTATTTTGAATAAGAAAAGAGCTAAGTCTCTCGTACCAAGCCCTTAGGGCTTGTTTTAATCCATAGAGAGCCTTAGTTAATTTAAACACATGATTAGGAAAAAGAGAGTTCTCGAATCTGGATGGTTGTTCAATATACACTTCTTCAAAAATAAAGCCACTTAAGAAAATGCTTTTAAGATCCATTTGAAATAGCTTAAAATTATTACTACTAGCATAGGCAAGGAGCATCATTATGACTTCTAATCCTGCCACAGGAGCGAAGGTTTCTTCGTAATCGATACCTTCATCTTGGTTGAAACCTTTAGGCACTAATCTAGGCTTGTTTCTAATCACGATACCAAATTCATCTTGCTTATTTCTAAAGACCCATTTAGTACCAATAACTAAATGGTCACTAGGTCTAGGAACAAGCTTCCACACCTCATTCCTCTCAAATTGGTTCAATTCTTCTTACATTGTGATAACCCAAGAATCATCTTTCAAGGCCTCATCAACACATTTAGGTTTAATTTGAGAAAGAAAAATGACGTTGGTACAAAATTTTTTTAAAGAAGAATAAGTTTGAACTCCTATTGATGTGTCTCCTATAATTGGCTCCTCAGGATGGGCATCTACATACTTCCATTCCTTAGGTAAAAAAGTTTCGAAAGAAGATGCATCCAAGTTGCTATTTGGAGGAGTGGTTTTATTCAAATTCAAACCATTAAAATCAAGATCATCATCAAAATCATTTTTCTTAAATTCGAAAACTTCTTTGAAAACAAAATGAATAGATTCTTTTATAACTAAAGTTCTTTTATTAAAAACACGAAAGACATTAGAAATGGAAGAATAACCTAGAAAAATTCCTTCATCAGATTTTTCATTAAACTTTCTTAAGACATCTTTTTCATTCAAGATAAAACATTTACAACCAAAAACTTTAAAATATGAAACATTTAGTTTTTTGTTATTCCATAATTCATAAGGAGTTTTGGAGAGTAATGGTCTTACTAGAACCCTATTCATGATATAGCATGTCGTATTAATGGCTTCGGTCCAAAAATATTTGGGTAGGCTATGTTCATTCAATATGGTTCTTGCCATTTCTTGTAAACTCCTATTTTTTCTTTCTACTCCATTTTATTGAGGATTCCTCGGAGTTAAAAAATTATGGTTGTATCCATTAGATTCACAAAAGTTTTAGAAATCACGGTTTTGAAATTCACCACCATGATCACTTCAAATCAATAAAATCATAAAACCTTTTTTATTTTGAATAAGTTTACAAAATTTTGAAAAACATTTCAAGCAATCACTTTTGTATGCCAAAAAATATGTCCACGTGTATCTACTATAGTCATCACAATTACAAAGGTGTATTTGCTACCTCCTAGGCTTGTTGTATCAATTAGTACAAATAAGTCCTTATGGATCAATTGCAATGGTCTAGAGGTGCTTATTTGATTTTTCGATTTGAAACTACTTTTTATTTGTTTTCCTAGTTGACAAGCATCATAGATTTTGTCTTTGATAAACTTAATATTAGAAATGCCTTTTACTAGTTCTCTAGATGTGATTTGAGAAATTAGTTTTATGCTAGCATGACCTAATCTTCTATGCCGAAGCCAAGCATCGTTATTCAAAACCAAAAAACACATTTCACTACTAAGATCATTAATGTTAATAGTATATATATTATTTTATTTTAGGACAATCATAGATGTGTTGTTGTACGATTTTTCAATAATACAAGTATTAGATTCAAATCTTATGATGTATCCTTTATCACACAATTGACTAATACTCAAGAGATTATGCTTTAAGCCATCTACTAACAACACATCATCAATTAAAAAGTTTGATTTGTTACCTATGGTTCCTTTGTCAATGATTTTACCCTTGTTATTGTCTCCGAAGGTGACATATCTTTCGTTTTAGCTAGTGAGCTTAGAGAATTAAGTTGGATCTCCGGTCATGTGCCTTAGCATCCACTATCAAGATACCATCTCTTGCTCCTAGTTTTTGAATGTAAATGTGTCTATAAAAGAGGATGGTTTTTAGGTACCCATTTGACCTTGGGTGCCTCAAAAATTGATCTACTCATTTTATCATTTTACATAGAATTCTTTATGGTTCCTTAAGGAACCCATATCAATTTATGTGGACTATATTTCTTAAACAGACATTTGTAAGTAATATATCCGGGTTTGCAACAAAAGTTACACTTTGTATGAGGTGATACATGCAATATAGATCCTTTAACAAAGGTGGTTGGATTTTGGTGAGAGCCACTCACAAATCCGATTCCATATCTTCTATGAACATGACCCTTATTGGCAACGATCATGTTCAAAGACTTGCTACCAACCTTAAACTTTTCTAACGTTTCTTTGAGTAGCAAGTTTCCTTCTCAAGTGCCTCTAAGTGTTTACACTTAGTGTATGGAGGCAAAGAAGGAGTCTAATGTTTAAAATTTTCAAATTCATTAATTAAGAGGATATGCTCCTTTTTCAATGAATTAAACTTCTTACTAATTATTCTACACATCAAACAAATCATGAAAAGCATTCGAAAGCTCATCAAAAGTTAAATTTTCATCTAATAAACTACTTACCTCTTCTCCGATAGTTATTAGAGTGTAGTTGGTGATCTCCTTGTTGCTTTGGTCCTCATCTTCGGAGCCACTCAAATCATTCCACATTGCCTTGAGCGGCTTTTTTTTCTTCGGCTGTTTCTTTTTTGTTTGGGGACATTCGCTTTTGAAATGTCATGGCTTCTTACATTCATAGTATATTACTTGTTCTTTCTTGGGTTCAAGTTTCTTTTTAGAGTCATTTTTAGCTTTATTTCTTCCTATGAATTTTTTTGAACTTTCGTGTTAAGAGTGCTAGTTCGTCATCATAGTCCTCATCACTTGAACTTTCTTTCAAGTGGTCTTCTTGAGTTTTTAGTGACATGTCCTTCATGTTCTTTGGAAGGGAGTTCTCAAACTCTTCATGAACATTGTAAGTCATCTCATAGGTCATTAATGATCGAATTAGTTATTCGAGAGGGAAGTTATTCAAGTTTTTGGCCTCTTGAATGGTTGTTACTTTAGGATCCCAACTCTTTGGAAGGGATTTTACTCTTTGGAAGAGATTTTAAAATTTTAGTTACAAGTTCAAAGTTAGAAAAACTTTTCACAAACGCTTTTAGTCCATTGACGATATCCGCAAACTAGGAATACATGTCTCCAATGAACTCCTTGGTTTCATCCGAAACAACTCATAAGAATGAACTAAAAGATTGATTTTGGACTCTTTCACTCTACTAGTACCTTCGTGAGTGATTTCAAGAGTATGCCAAATATCGAAAGCTGTTTCGCAAATTGAAACATGATTAAATTCATTTTTATCTAAGGCACAAAACAAAGCATTCATAGCCTTAGCATTTAGAGAGAAAGTCTTCTTCTCCAACTCATTTCAATCGTTCATTGGAAGAGAAGACTTTTTAAAACTATTTTCGATAATATTCCATAATTCAAAATCTATATAAATAAGAAAAATTCTCATGCAAGTTTTTCAATAGGTGTAATCCGACCCATTGAACATAGGTGGATGTGTGATTGATTGATTTTGGGTTTTAAACCAAAATGAGAGTGACCTTGCTATGATACCAACTGTTAGGATCAAAAGTGACACTAAGAGGGGTGGTGAATTAGTGCAGTGGATAAAACTCAATGATTTAAAGCAATTCCAGAAAACTTCGTAAGATGGAAATTTTTTGTTCAAAGAAAATCGTTTTGGAAAGAGGTTAATTTGAGTGAGTTCGTAAGAGAGTAGAGAAGGGGAGATTAAACGATTGCAGTGAAAATGCAACAAATGAAATTTACACACCAAGAGAAGAACGTAGTAATTTTATAGTGGTTTAGTCGATTAACCTATGTCTACTCCCAATACCTCCTCCGATAAGGTTACCGGCTTCTACTATTGATCTTTCTTGAAGGGAAAAGATAACCCCTTTTTATAGAACATAGTGGCTCACTCTCCTTTTACAGGCTTTTTACACTTAGAGTAAGGTGGAGGTGAATACTCAACTTTTAAAAGCTATTTCATTATAGTTTCGGCTCAATTCTTATCACTTCTCAATGTGCTTAACTAGTTAAGAAGTAAGGGCTATTTATAGCCTCAGTTAGTTTTAAAAATGGAGCAAAAAAAAGTCCCATCTTAGATTTCCAAGTACTGGCGGTGCCACCGCCTAACACTATCGGTACCATCGCCAGTTAACTCTGACACTGGGTGATACCACCTCCCAGTCTGGCAATACTACTGTTAGAGCAGAGTCTCGAGTTCTATAGTGGGGTGGTACCACTGCCTGACAGTTATTAACTACCGATGGTACCACCGCTTCACTTGGGTAGTATCACCACCCAAGCTCTTGGGAACCTAAACCTTGGGTGGTTCCACCGCCCCAGACTGATGGTGCCACCACCCCAAACTGACGATGCCATCGTCAGACAGGGTTCAACACTCTAGATAAGCCTTGAATCTGGCCCAATCTAGTCCATTTATGGGCCCAATTAGCCCCTACTAGGGTTAATGGGATTACTTCCCAATCTTAACCTTAATTACATACTAACTACGAAAATTAAAGACATATACTAAAGAAAACAAAATCCGACACTTCAAGGCTTCTTCTGGTGAGCTTTTGGCAGACTTCCGATGAACTCTCGAACATCTTCCGATGGATTCCCAGTAGGCTCTTGGACTTCACAATGATCTTGGTGAGTTTCGACGAGTTTCTTTGGTAAGCTTCGATCTTTCTCGATGAGCTCCGTGAACTTCTGATGAGTCTTTCTGGTGAACTTCCAATGAACCCTTCGGCAAGCTCCCGACTCATTTTTGGCCAAATTTGGTAGCATTCCTGATGAATCTTCAGACTCCCGGCGAAGTCTCGAACTCCTAACGATTTGATCATACTTGACTCTGGCACTTCATTTTGCTTTATGTCTTCATCGTTATCATAATTAATCCTACAAACTTTACTCAACATATAGATTAAATTAAATAACTTATGAATTGACTTCATCATCAAAATCCGAGATTCAATAGTAGCCACCTCCTATTCTCCTCTCCCGAGTGAGGAGCATCTTTATAGACCTTGCCATGTGGATCACTACTAGAGAAGAGGATGCTTGACCTCCTTCATCCTCCCATGGATATGCCAAAATCTTAGGGATATATGATCTCCATAGATACTATCTTTCTCACATACACAGTTTTCGATTTCGTAGATTTGTTTTATGCACCGATCTTCACATGACGATGAAACCTTTTTGTAAAAATCTAGGATTTTATTTTATTTTCTATTCTTCTGCTGTGCTTGTGCTATTGGCCCTATATTTCCTAACAGTGGTATAAGAACTAGGTTGTTTGTGCGAAGATCAGATTTTAAACTATATGTGTTGTGATTTATAATAGTTTTTATCGTTAAAATTATTGACGCATAGGTAAGAAATGACAACTATTGCTGCTCTTACTGTCTTCACAAGGTTGCTTCTGGTGGCCTACCCATGGTGGCAGTGGCTGCAGGTGGTGCTAGGTGCAGGTGGCCTGCCCACAAGGGCAGGTGGTGCTAGGTGCAGGTGGCCTGCCCACAAGGGCAAAGCGGCGCGACTGGTGGCGATCGGCGACCTCGACGCATGGCATGGTCGGCCTGGCAGCCTGCCTCGCCGGCAACGAGGGCAGCCGCAACCGCCGCAGCCTCGCTTGGGCAGCGAGGGCAGCGCAGAATCGCCGCTGACCTCGCTAGCGGGCAATGGGCAACTGCACCGCCGCGCCGGCTATTTTCGGCGGCAAGCAGCACACACGCTACGGGTGGCTGCGTTCGGCAACCGCTGCGCATGCGTAGGCGGCCGGTTCGGCGGCAGCTGCGTAGGCAACGGTGGCGCAGGGAAGGGTTTGGCAAAAATTATAGTTTTGCCCTTGGGTTAGGGTTTTGCCAAATTATAGTTTTGCCCTTCTGTAAAGGTTTTTTGGGTACCACCTCCTATTCTCCTCTCCTCCTCTCCTTCTTAGCCAGTAGCCCTAGCTTGTGGTGTGTGGACAGTAAGAAGGGTCAGCCCCTTCTT
This sequence comes from Musa beccarii, assembly GCA_024322285.1. NCBI lineage: Eukaryota > Viridiplantae > Streptophyta > Magnoliopsida > Zingiberales > Musaceae > Musa > Musa beccarii. Next base: position 36,502,010 of record CM044394.1, read on the forward strand.
GATTGCGTGGTGCGCGCAACGAGAAGATTTGAGCAGCGATTTAAGGAGCGTCGTCGTAGTCCTTACCGTGTGGATCACCGCTAGAGAGGAGGGTGCTTGAACTCCTTCATCCCATCCTATAAATCTATAGGAATTCAAGGATATATGATCTCCCTAGGTAATTTTCTTACACATAGTTTTTTAGTTTTATGGGAAATCTATAATTTTCTTGCACGATGATAAGAACCCTTTTTCTATTAGAAATCTATAATTTTTTATTTTTGTTCTTTTGCTACACATCTGATGTCACCATAGATTTCCTAACATTAGTATCAAAGCTAGGTTGTTCATGTAAAAGATGATAAGATGAAAAGTAATTGTACAAGTATATCTTGATCAATACAATAGGATGTCTATTTATACAGGTTAAGAGGGAGGATTTCCCTCAACAACTAGAGAGATTAGGGAGGATTTCCCTCAATAACTAGAGAGATTTCCTCATATAGTTGGAGGAAATCTTATCTACTATCATGCCCCCGCAAGATGGAACTCCTGTCAAGGATGCCAATCTTGGATCGATGTAATGAAAATAATTTATGGGCAAGAGGCTTCGTGAGTGGATCTGCAAGTTGATCAGCCGTATGTACATGAGAGACACGTAGTTGATTTCTGACAACTTGATCTCGCACGAAGTGGAAGTCAATGGCGATGTGTTTCATGCGTGAGTGGAACACTGGATTGGCATATAAGTAGGTAGCTCCAATATTATCACAATATATTGTAGGAGGAAGGGTAGAGTTGACGTTGAGTTCCTTAAGGAGATTTGTGACCCAATTGATTTCAGTAGTAGCAGTAGCGATGGCACGGTACTCGGCTTCGATTGTAGACCGGCATGATCTGTTTTGCTTCTTAGAACTCCAACTGATAGGATTAGCTCCAAGGAAGACAATATACCCTAACGTAGAAGTTCTATCATCAAAGTTGCCCGCCCAATCAGTATCAACAAAGGCATGGAGATTAAGTGAGGCATGTTTGCGGAGAAAGAGGCCATGATGAAGGGTCCCTTTAAGATACCGTAAAATTCGTTTGACTACAGACCAATGCATAGTAGATGGCTGGTGCATGAACTGGGACAATTTATTGACTACAAATGAGATATCTGGACGGGTGAGAGCTAAGTATTGTAAGGAGCCAATTACTTGTCGGTATTGAGTAGCGTCCGAAGCAGGGCTTCCATCACATAATTTGAGTGATTCATTCGTAGAGAGGGGAGTTGTAACCTCCTTTGCATCCTGCATGTTTGTTGTGGATAATAGATCTTGAATATACTTTCGTTGTGATAGGAGGAGACCTGAAGATGTAAATGTTGCTTCAACTCCCAGAAAATAACTTAAGGTGCCAAGATCTTTGAGGGAGAATCGATCAGCCAATTGCTTTAGGAATGTCCGAATTTCCAAGGGATCATTGCCTGTAACAATAATATCATCTACATATACGAGAAGATATATTGTGGTTCTATTTTGTTATCGTAAGAATAACGAGATATCAGACTTGGAGTTGATAAAACCCATGGATGTTAAAAATGTACCAAGTTCATTATACCAGGCTCTTAGAGCTTGACGAAGTCCATAAATAGCCTTTTGTAGCTTGCAGACATGCCTTGGATATTGTGGATGCACAAAGCCAGGGGGTTGCTGCATGAAGACATCTTCAGTTAGAGTCCCCTGTAAAAAGGCATTGTTAACATCCAATTGTCGTATATGCCAGCCTTTTGAGATAGCCAAGCTCAAGATAAGCCGTATTGTTGTTGGTTTGACAACTGGGCTGAATGTCTCTGTGAAGTCAACACCAGGTCGTTGATGAAACCCTTTGGCAACTAGACGTGCTTTATATCGAGCAATAGATCCATCTGGGTTCCGCTTAATTCGAAAGACCCATTTACACCCGATGATGTTTTGTGTGTGAGAAGAGGGAACTAGGGTCCATGTAGAGTTATGAAGAAGAGCATCATATTCTTCACACATGGCTTTACGCCAGTGTGGAGATTTTTGCGCTTGATTAATTGTGGTGGGTTCACTAGCTTCAAGAGAAGAGTTTGTGATGGCATATAGATCAAGAACTTGACATGGTAACAATACCACTTTTGGAGCGTGTTATCATATGATGGCTAGGAGCTATGGAAGTGGTAGGTTGGGTTGTTGGCATAGTCGGTGGTGAGTCAGCGAGATCAAGTGGACTAGTCTGCTAGACTTCAATAGCACCTGATGATGTAGCTGAGGGTATTGTTTCATTAATAGGAGAAACTTGTGAAGAAGGGATTGGAGGGGTAGGGAGGAGGTGTTGAACAAGAGGAGTGTACTGAGCAGGAGGGTTAGGATTGGATGGTGTTGTGGGAGGTTCATGTGACGGGGTTGAGGAGATGCTCCAGTGATGTGTGTTTGTCGGAGTAGCTTGCATGGTAGAGTACTCAGGATTTTGAAAAGGAAAAGAAGACTCCACAAAAATAACGTGATGTGACAGAAAGACTTTTTGGGATTGTGGCTCGTAGCATCGAAAAGCATTATATTCAAGAGAGTATCCAATAAAAATGCAGGGTTTAGATCGTGGTGTAAGTTTATGAGAGGCATAAGGACGTAGCCACGGGTAACATAGACAACCAAAGACTTTGAGTTTGTGAAAGTTTGGAGGCTTGTGGAATAGTTTCTCAAATGGTGACTTGTATTATAAGACTGGAGTGAGCATACGATTAATAAGATAGGCAGCGGTTTGAAAGGCTGCTGTCCAAAAAGGTGATGGCAACGAGGCCTGATGTAGAAGTGTGAGCCCAGTTTCAACTATATGTTGATGTTTGCACTCAGCAGAACCAACTAATTGGGGAGTATGAGGAGGTGACTTGAGGTGTTGCATACCATAAGCTGCAAGACAGGATGCGAGGGCTTGATATTCACCTCCGCCATCTGAGTAAACTATTTTAATGGAAGACTGAAAGAAATTCTCGACCAACTTTCTAAAGTTGGTAAAGACAGTTGAAACTTCAGATTTATGATGGAGGGGATATAACCATGTGTACTTAGTGAAATAGTCAACAAAAATAACATAAAACCGAAACTTGTCAAAAGAAAGAGTTGGGGCAGGACCCCAAACATCAGTATAAATAATTTCAAAAGGTTTAGAACAAGATATAGAAGATGTGCCAAAAGGTAGTCTATGACTTTTATTGCTACGACAAGCAACACAATAAGTTAAAATGTTGCTAGTAGAGGTAGGAAGTGAATAATGGGAAAGTAACTTTTGCTGAATAAGAGACGAGGGATGACCAAGACGTCGATGCCACACATCAACTGGAGCAGCAACTGAGGAGTGAACAGTGGGGTGGGTTGTTTGCGAAGCGGATGGCCACTCATAAATGTTATCTTTGTTCTGGCCTTGGACTAAGAATGCCCCCGTGCTCAAATCCTTGATAATAAAGGAGTCAGGAAAAAATTCAATGGATGTATTATTTTGCTTGCAGAATTGAGAGACAGAAATAAGGTTTCTTTTGATGTGGGGTGCACACAAAACATCATCAAGTGTGAATGTTGTGGTGAGTGAATTAAGCATTGTAGAACCAGTATGAGTGATAGGGAGTCCTTTACCATCACCGATGATGACATCCTCATCGCCGCCATAGTTGTTGTGGACAGACAAGTTCTGAAGATCGGAGGTGATGTGATGTGATGCACCAGAGTCCACAATCCAATTGGGTTGACTAGTCATCGGAGTAGTTGTGAGATTGGCTTGAGGCCACTGTGTTGGAGCAGAAAGTCGAGATTGAGAGCGACAGACTTTCGCGGAGTGTCCGATCTTATCACACAACTGACAAATGATTCGGCGATGGCCGCTGAGGTCAGGACGCAAGTGCTGATGATTATAGGGGATATCACCTTGACGATGAGGATGAAAGTGTTGATAATGTGGATGAGAGGGGTTTGGTGTGGATCCCATAGGGTCAGGAGGCAGCTTTGTCGGACCGTGATTGACGTGCTTATTGTATTGGTTGCTCTTCCTCTTGGATTTATGACTGACTTGAGCTGTGATAGTTGGTCCGGGCAGCCTATCATCGTGCTTCAAATATGTCTCGTAGTCGGTCAACTTGTCATAAAGTTCTTCAAATGATATTAGAGAGTCACGTGCTCGAATTGCGACTGCCAATTCTTTGTATTCATCCCCTAGGCCATTAAGTGTATGAACGAGGACTTCTTCTTCACTGAGGGAATGACCTATCAAAGTTAAGTCATCGATGATCACTTTGATATTTTGTAAGTAATCAGCAATAGTACTTCCCTCTTGGTTCACTTTCATCAGATTGGATAAGAGTCCGAGCATGCGAGTACACGAGTGATTTGTCAATATCGTTTGTAACTTGGACCATGCTTCTGTAGCAGTCGTACATGAAGATATTAGTGGGGCGACGGACCCAGCGACGGAGGCTTGAATGGCTTGGAGGATGAGACGGTCTTGACGTAACCACAGTTTATGAGCTGGATTTGGTATTGGACTAGATCCTCCTAGGTTGTTGAGCACTGCAGGCGGACAATGGAGAGAGCCATCGATGTAACCTATAAGGTCATATCCAAATAGAAGATTAGAAAATTGGGCATGCCAAGATGCATAATTTCCGCTTTTGGATAACTTGAAAGGAATGAGTGCCGCAGCATTGATAGTGATGAGGCTTGGAGGTTGAGAACTGCTATTGTTCCCTGCAGGGACAATGACTGGAGTATTGGAAGTAGATGATGAAGCCATTTGATGATATGATGCGTCGAAGACTCAACCGATGCAGATCGCACCGTTCGGTGGAGTTCGGCGGGAGAGAGCGTTCTCGTCAGAAGAGAGCGCCGAGGCGGAGATCACTGGCGCTTTATCTGTTTGCGCTCACACCGCACGCCGCGCGGGCGGCGGTTTGAAGAAGCGACAGCATCAATGGTCACTAGTAGCGGTAGCGGTGGAGAAGGGGAAGGAGGCCACGGATCCTCCGGATGCTAGACAGCCGCCTGCCTACGCTGCCCCCTCACCTGCTGGTGGAAGCTGCTGGGGCGGTGTTGGCGAGGCTATCTGTGGCTGTCGAGGCAGAGAGTGCTCTGCTTCTGCCGAGAAAAGGGGCTAGCAGCGATAGTGGACGACGCCGCCGAGGGCTTGCTGTGATTGCTGGGTGGCGATCTCGCAGATGCAGCGGATGTAGATCCGTACGAAGGTCTGCGGTCGCTGGGTGGCGATCTCACAGATGCGGCGGATGCGAATCCGCACGAAGGTAGGGCTGGCGGTTGGGGCCATCCTGCTCTCTATCAGGGTGGGGACGGTGGTGCTCCGCCTGCTGGAGAATCTTGACTGGATGAACATCGTGTACCTGTCGGTGATGACGATTGGATACGGAGATCGGTCGTTCAACATGACGCGCGGGCGGATCTTCGTGTCCGCTGCGATGGGCAAGGCGTTCCTCTACTTGGTGGAGGCCCGGATCGACAAGAGGCACCGGAGGAGGAGGCGGAGGAGCGAGAGGATGTCCTGCCGCAGCAGCGAGAGGAGGAGGCGGCCAGGAGTGTCGACGCTGTCGCTGGACAACGGAAAGAAAAAACTCTTGCTTAATGCAAGTGCTCTGATACCATGATAAGATGAAAAGTAATTGTACAAGTATATCTTGATCAATACAATAGGAGGTCTATTTATACAGGTTAAGAGGGAGGATTTCCCTCAACAACTAGAGAGATTAGGGAGGATTTCCCTCAACAACTAGAGAGATTTCCTCATATAGTTGGAGGAAATCTTATCTACTATCAAAAGATTGGTTTTTAAACTGCTTGTGTTGTGTTTAATCATGTAGAATTGTTTTGCGCGATTGCAATGAATTTTTTATCGTAGATTTCAAATCTGTGTTGTATCTTTTCTTACTATTAAGAGTCATTTTAGAGAGGACTTTTGATGTTAAATTAGTTGACATAAAAGGGGAAGAAAGAGCAGCAACATTTGCTACCCTATAATATGGCCTTGGTTGCTGTTCTCGACCTGGCCAAAGGCAACAAGGCTGAGAGCAGCTAGGGTGCTCTTGGACTAGGAGATGGGAGCCCCTACAGCCAGGTTCCCCTATTGCAAGGGGCACCTTAGGCGACTAGGGTTTCCTAGTCACCTAAGAGCCCCTGGCGATCAAGACTCCTGGCCAAATGGGGTAAGGTGACGGCTAGGGTTTCTTGGCCGCATGAGGCACCCTATGGTAGGGTACCCCAAAGGGCTACAAAGTAATTAATTAATTATTTATTTTTATTATCTAATAGTCCTACATAATGATGATATGTACATATGATGTATAATGTGGACGGATGATCATGGACCATGTGATGTGTATGTATATGTGATTATTATTATTGGGGCCTACGGTTGCCTCCGTTCTGGAAGAGTGGCCTCCTTTAGGTCATTCTATAGAGGAAGCATATATATGTGATATGGCCAGTGTTAAACAGCATGTTGTTCAATAATAGCATCATGTTACCTGTCTCCTGGTAAACTATATATGTAAATTGAACTTACCAAAAAAAAATATTATTTGGGCCTACGAGCCTCTATTTTTTTCTCATTTATTGTTGGGCCTACATGCCTGTAATTATGTTATAATTACATGAGGAGGCATAGTAAGAGCGTGGAAGCGATTATGGGACTCACGAGGTCGAGATGGATAATCATGACATATGAAAATGCATGGATAATCTTGTCCACGAGGTCGATTATGGGACTCACGAGATCGCGATGGAAGCGATTATGGTTCCTTCGTTGCTGAAGGAACCAATGAGGACGAGATAGACAATCATAGGGCATAGAGATGCGCCACTGCACACATAGATCTTGATGTGTGTGATTAGACCCACTGACTTGAGCTTGATCACATTAGGATGTGGTCCATGATCATCTGGTGTGATTGCTCATGTGATATATGATTATTTATATACCTACTAGATATGTATATATATATATATTTGTATGTGATATAGATATATATATATATATTAAATATGTATGTGTGTGATACGTCATAGGAGACCAAATCAAAATCTCCTCTCTCGATAATATTAAGTCAGTCAACATGAGGTAATTAGATTGACCGACGTAGCCTTCCATCGTTATAGGTAGGGACCAACTTCCGATGTAAGTTGAGTTAATCAAGTCCCTCGAGGCTTACCTATATCATGATTCGCTATCTTACTTATAACATAGAGATGTCACGGGTGACCTGAGGACATTGTATGCTTGGTCGATGCCCTCGAAGGTATATCATCAAATTGAATATCATGGTTGGTTGAGTCCCTCAAGGCCATAGTGGTTTGGAGGCCGAACAGGATGGTAATAATAAATAGTTGTGATTGGCAAGAGTTGCCAACCTTTACAAGCTCAACATGACTGGTCGAGTCCCTCAAGGTTATGTTAAGACACCGATTGGATCCCGATCCACACTAGAGATCCACCAAGGGTCTCCGATTCATATACCGTATGGAGTTGTGTATTTCGCAAGAAAATAGTAGGAGTAGATTAAGATAGAAGTCCTTATCTTAATTGCTTACTTTTGTGAAATCTGAATGTTATTTATTTCTACTGTATCTTTATTTTCCAAAAAAGTTACTTTCGAATCCTTTACATGTTGAATCTCGGATTTTGATGATGAAACTAATTGATTATGATTTGTGGTCTAACTACGTTTTGAGTTACGTAGGTCTACTATCAATCAAGATTAGATAGTTGACGTTGGAGGAATTGACGTCACACCGGGTGATCATGTCTAGATATTAGATGTCGAGCCGGAGGTTCGGTCGACAATCGGTGGAAGACTTCGTACGTCGAGCATCGGGCCTAGAAGAGCATGTTGCGCCAAGGATATCGGGGTTACGGAGGTCAACCGTCGATTGGGCAATGGATCGCTAGAGAGGACGATGCGTCGAAGAATCAGATAAAGCACCGATAAGCCAATGATGTGTCGGGCAACTGAATGTCAATTCGTGTTGTAATAACTGTCTAGATCGAAGTAGAGTGTTTGTTTGTTTGTGTGTAGGATTAACTACGATGAAGATAAAGACATAAAGCGAAACAGAGTGCCGGAAGTCAAGTGGGATGGATCGTTGGGAGTTTGAGAGTTCAATGGAAGTCCGAAGATTCATTGGGAGTGTTGCCGGAACCAGCCGAGAACGAGTAGGGAGCTTGCCGAAGGGTTTTCGGAAGTTCACCGAAAGGTTTGTCGAAAGTTCGCGGAGCTTGCCAAGAAAGATCGGAGCTTGCCAATGAAGCTCGTTGGAACTCGCCAAGATCATCGTGAAGTCTGGGAGCTTGCCGGGAGTCCGCAGAATGGTTTCCGAGGGTTCATCGGAAGACCGCCGAAAGTTCATCGAAAGCTCATCGAAAGAAGTCTTATCTTGTGGATTTTGAAATAGCTTAAAAAATATCTTTAAAATTCTTAGTTAGCACATAATTTGGTTTAGGATTATGTGTTAATCCTATAGACCAAATTTGGGTCAATTCGGACTTCATTTGGACATGTTTTGATCGAGTTTTCGGTTGAAACCACTATGCTGAAAATGACCTGGGCGGTGCTGGGCGGTAGCACTGCCCAGAGGCCGAGTGCTGGGCGGTAGCACTGCCCAGAGGCCGAGTGCTGGGCGGTAGCACTGCCCAGAGGCCGAGTGCTGGGCGGTAGTACCGCCCAGTGCTTGTGTGCAGCGGCGGTAGTTCTACTACCTTGGGCGGTGGCACCGCCCAGTACTGCCAGATCGGAAAATTCAAAATGGTTCAAATTTTGGCTCTAAGTTTGGGCTCCAAATTTGAATCACTTTGAGGCTTATAAATATCCCACTCATTCAGAGTTTAGGGGTGTCTATAACTGAAAAAAATAATTGGGAAACTCTCTTGAAAGTATGTCAAATCTTCCCTAAGTCTTAAGAGTGTTCTAGTCCAAGAGAGGAGTAAGAGTGCTTGTAAGGGTTATCTCCTAAGCCCGTCAAAAGGAGAGGTATTGTGAGAGAGTTCATCCTCGCCCATTGGAAGGAGGATAGCTAGTGGAAAGCCGGTGGCCTCAAGCAAGAGGAATCGGGAGTGGACATAGATCGGATGACCAAACCACTATAAAAATCTAGTTTGCATTTACGTTCTTGCTATTTACTTTGTTGCAAACCCTTTCCACTTAATTTGATGCTCTACTTCTCATCTTTGCAAACATCTTTAAGTTAGAGCTTTTCTTATATGATTCCACCGATACGGCTTTCATAATACAAAATGAAGTTTTCATCATACGAAGTTTCCGAAACTTGTTCAAATCATTGAAAATTTATCGTTCCTTACCGCTGCACTAATTCACCCCTCCCCCCCTCTTAGTGCCGCTCGATCCCTAACAATTGGTATTAGAGTTACGTTATTTCTCATTCGGATTTACACCCGTAAGAAATGGCTCTTTATGGCTTTCAAGAGGGCTTTTCGATTTTTCGTCCACCGTTCTTTAACGGTTCGGACTACACATATTAGAAAACTCGAATGAGAGTTTTCTTGATTTCTCTCGATTTAAACTTATGGAACATCATTGAAAATGGATTTCAACTTCCCTCTAAACGAACGAACAAATGGTCGGACTTAGAGAAAAAATCCTTTTCTTTGAATGCAAAGGCAATGAATGCCTTATTTTGCACTTTGGACAAGAATGAGTTCAATCGAATTTCTATATGTGAAACGGCTTTTGACATTTAGCGAACACTTGAAATCACGCACGAGGGAACTAGTAGAGTTAAAGACTTAAAAGTAAACCTCTTATTGCATGATTTTGAGCTCTTCCAAAAGATACCAAGTGAATCTATCGACGACATGTACACCCGGTTCACGGATGTCGTCAATAGTCTAAGAGCTCTTGGTAAATCTTTTTCGGATTTTGAACTCGTAAGCAAGATCTTAAGATCCCTTTCAAAAAGGTGAGATCCTAAAGTAACCGCAATACAAGAAGTTAGAAATCTAAATGACCTTCCGATTGAAGAACTAATTGGCTCACTAATGACATATGAAATGAGCCTCCTAGAACATCTTGAACATGATGATCATATGAACCACCTTCTAAAGACAAGAAGGATTTGGAACATCGGACAAATGAATGCCACTTGAGTGATGACTCAAGTGATAAGGACAATGAGGACATTGAACACAACAATGAATATTAACAAATTCATTAAATAAAATTTAAAAAACATAAATGAACTTGAACGGAGAAAGAGGCCAAAGAAGAAGAAGAAGGCTTGCAAAGAAGAATCAAGTAAAGAAGAGGTGAAATGAGCTTTGACGGTTTTCGACAATGAGGTAAGAAACTCACCCAAGTTGCTTTTACCTTATTTTGAAATTACATGATGCTTTTCATGAGTTGCTTGAAATAGTTGGTAGGATTTTTTTTATGCTTTTTCCTTTCTAGTAATTTTTTGAAAATTAAAAATATGAATGATGCATGATTTGTGATAATGCTTAGGATTAATCCATGCATGTGTATCTTGATGTTTTATATTGCTTTTCGTTTCTAAACATGATGCTTGATGATTTTGTAACATGCATTAGTTTTTGAAGTAATGTTGATTTGACTCTAGGTTATGGATTAACGTATTTTTGGTCTAATTGTTTTCATGACAAATTAAGATGACATTTTGAGATGATGAAATTTCATGTATACTTTCCATATCGATTTTCAATCTTAAACATGATACATATCTATGTATAAATTTCTTGAAAATCTTTTGATGATAGATGTATGTATCTTGATTATAATTTGAAAACTTCCATCTTGGCTTAATGGGTTTTAACCCTTTTTATGAGGAAATTTTTATTGATACATGTCTTCATGAAATCAATTATATAGACCTAACCCACAAATTTTCAAAATGAAAGAAATGTGGTTTTGATGTTGCCTTGTGTTATATTTGGACTTAATGGTTTTCATGACAAAAATTATTTTTTAGATTTTTAAAATGATGTATGATTTTAGCAAAAATTTGAGCATTGATCATCTTGTTATTACAAATAAAAAAAGAATTAAAATGATTTTGATAATGCATTATAAAAACATGCTTAATGATTGTATCATACTTGATGACTTGAAATCTCATATTTTGAAATAATATATTCATAATGAATCCATGAATCTTGATGATTTTCGTATCACTTTTTGGCTTTAAACTTGATACATATTTTTCAGGCAAAAAGTTTTGGGCATGCTTATGGGAAATCTTACTTGATAAATAAAAATGCTCCATACGTATGATCATGATAAATTCATGAATGTTGTTGGTTTTACATTGCTTTTGATTTTAAACAAGATGCATGATTTTTGACACAAAAGAAATTAATAACATGTTTCAAGATAATGCTTGCACACCAAATATGATCAAAAAATAGAAGCAAGCTTATTGATGATTTCGTTTTTACATGAAAATTTTGAACATGCTTATATAAGATCAACCACATAAAATAAAACTCAAAAGTTAAAAATATTTTAATCACGATATTTTATTTATGATGTGTTTGGTCTTAACGGTTTTTATAACGAAACTTACGTCTTGCTTTGAAAAGTTGATACATACTCACATGTAATCAATTTATGTTGCTCTTATTAAAATTTTGGAATAAAAGATTTTGATGCATTTGATCTTAATGGGTTTAATGACAAACTTGTATTTTGAATTCATACAATGATAGGTTCCATATAAATGTTTGAACATACGTTATGAAATCATCATTGAAATGAAAATATTAAAAGTTTGTTATCATGCTTAATGACTTTGTGATATCATATCTTGATGACAAACTCATGTTTTGATCTTAAATTTGATATTCATCTTTTGAAACATGAGTACACTTGTTTGAAACAAAATGAAACACATTGTCATGATAAATTAAATCTCATGTCTTGAAATGATATGTTATATTTTTGTCTTGATGATTTTTATAATGAAGTTTGTCTTTCGGTTTTGAATATTTTGATTTGGCATATAAAGGCAAAAGACATACTTATATGATGAAACATAAAGAAATTATATTTATTATCTTATCAAGATTAATGATTTCATGATATCTTAAGAATCTCATAAATTATAGAAGTGATTTCGATGAATTGATTATGATTTGATAATTTGAACTTTTCTCTCATGTTTCAATACTACTTTGTATGCTTCATGACTTGTTGATTAAAATATTGATGTAGACTTTTGATGTATCACTTGTCATGATTAATGCAAATTGCTAGCATTTTGAATCTCGAAAATGATTGCTTCTTTTTATCATTTACCAAAGAGGAGAACAATTCAAGTTTATGTCTTTTGTGAATCTCATAAACTATTTTAATGATTTTGATGATTCGAACTTGAGTGGGCTTTATCACAATCCCAGTCTTGATATCTTAATACTTGATACTTGGAATTCTTATGCATGAATCAAATGGCTCTTTGTGCTATATCTTTTTAAATGAATCATGAGCCTTATTATCATATATTTCATAATATAGAAATGACAAAAATTCTTTGGCTTATATGTCTTATGTGGCAATTGAAAAATTGATAATTGAAAAGAAATTTGCCTTATAATGAATCAATGAATCATGACTTGGTCTATGAGAATGATATGTTTTTATGCATCATGATTCTTGGTTGTATACCCTTTATCATGAATTGATATTTGCCGTGTAAACCTTAAATGATTCAAAATTGATATAAAAGAATTATGCTTAATGATTGAATCATTAATTTATTCCTTTGTCATGGCTTGAAAATAAATGAAAAGAAAATATGTTAGCACTTGTAATCATGATTTGATCCTTGATATTGATATGCTTTTATATATCATGATTCTTGGTTGTATGACATTTATCTTGAATTCAAAATTAATAAATATGAATTTTGATCTTGCTAAAAAGAAAGTTATAAATCATGAATGATATCTTTTGGTTTTGATCCTTGTTGAATTTACATATTGATATCCTTCATGACATGATTTCTTTGCATTGTTGTCTTATTTGCATCATGTGATGATTGAATAATTGATGTATATTTTTATTGATGCAAATTTATAATTGATATGAAAAATGGCTTGTATAATGATTGAAATTTTTAGCCATTTAGACCTCCCTTCTTTTTGACAAAGACAAAAGAGGAGAAAAATTGCTACATTGCAATTTCACAAGAAGTTAAGGATTGCTATCTCAAAGGATGCAAATATTGCTATCTTGACTATCTCAAAAGAAGCAAAATGCAAAACTTCGAAAATTTGGAATGTTACACTTGTCATGCCTTTATGTTTGTATGTTTAATAAAAAGTTAGCATATATGTTTAAAGTGATTATACATAATTGCTAGCTCATTGCAAACGAAAAGTTGATAGCTTGCAAAGGCGAAACTTAGTTACAAAAGAGAAGAATTGAAAGGAAGCTAACTTGCGTGTCGCAAATATGTTAGCTTGCTTATCATTATTGATTGCTTGCTTATTATCTTTTTCTCTCATATCATGATTTTTTGACTCCCTTAAATTCATGACTTAATATGCTGAAAATTCATGTTGTAAATTTGTTATTTTGTCATGATCAGAGCATTGACTATTTGTACTCCACTTTTTGACAAAACAAAGGGGGAGAAGATTTATTGCTAGCTTATGTATCACAAAGAAAAATTTTGCTAGCTAGAACATGCAAAGGAAGCAAAGAAAGTGCAACTTGCACATCTCAAGAAGCAAGTGAAAAAATTACCATCATTGCCCATCCTTAAAAAAACTTGCTATAATTGAATGGTATGATTGGATGTTGTATTACAAAGCTATGCTTAAATGTTGTCTGATGTATATCTAGATTGATAACTAGTATGTTATAAAATTTGCATATCTTTTAAACTAGCTATGATGCAACTTCTCCTTTTTGTTGATGATATAGGGGGAGAAGTATATTGATGACTTCATGCATTGATTGAATATTTTATATATTTGTATGATGGTTTGATGATTCTCTTAATTGTGATGAATGTTGCTTGGATTTGGGATAATCCAAGGTTTCTATCAATGGCATATTGATAGGGGGAGTTTGGTTAAACTCTAGGGAGTTATGGTTAACTCCATTAGTCATCAATTAGTTGTCATCATCAAAAAGGGGGAGATTGTTGAATCTCGGATTTTGATGATGAAACTAATTGATTATGATTTGTGGTCTAACTGCATTTTAAGTTACGCAAGTCTACTATTGATCAGGATTAGACAGTTGATGCTAGAGGAATTGACGTTGCGCTTGGTGATCACGTCTGGATATTGGATGTCGAGCTGGAGGTTCGGTCGACAATCGGTGGAGGCTTCGTACGTCGGGCATCGGGCCTAGAAGAGCATGTTGCACCAAGGATATCGAGGTTACAGAGGTCAACCGTCGATTAGGCAACAGATCGCTAGATAGGACGATGCGCCGAAGAATCGGATGAAGCGCCGATAAGCCAATGATGTGTCGGGCAACTGAATGTCAATTCGCGTTATAATAACTATCTAGATCAAAGTAGAGTGTTTGTTTATTTGTATGCAGGATTAACTATGATGAAGATAAAGACGTAAAGCAAAACAGAGTGCCGGAAGTCAAGTGGGATGGATCGTTGGGAGTTCGAGAGTTTGACGGAAGTCCGAAGATTTGTTGGGAGTATTGCCGGAACCGGCCGAGAACGAGTAGGGAGCTTGCCGAAGGGTTTTCAGAAGTTAGCCGAAAGGTTTGTAGAAAGTTCACGGAGCTTGCCAAGAAAGATCAGAGCTTGCCAATGAAGCTCGTTGGAACTTGCCAAGATCATCGTGAAGTCCGGGAGCTTGTCGGGAGTCCGTAGAATTGTTAGGATCGAAAAGGCACTAAGAGGGGGAGGGGGTGAATTAGTGCAGCAGATTAAAAATATAACTTTGAAGCCGATTTCATATAAAGACAAGTTCGTAGGAAGATTTCGATTTGATGAAAGAGAACTTGTACGAAGTTGCTTGAGTAAATGAAGCAGCAAGGAACTAAACAATTTGCAGCTAAGTAATGAAATGATTCAAAAATGTAAACACTCACACATTCATGAACACAATGATGTATAGTGGTTCGGTCAAATGACCTACATCCACTCTTGAAGCCTTCCCGATGAAGCTCCGCACTTCCACTAGCAATCCTTTGAAGGGGAAGGACCAATACCCCCTTTTTACAACCCTTTACAAGAAGTTCACACTCTTACACGATTTCTCAAGGAGAAGAAGGAGGTGAACACTTAGCAAGAACAAGACTTTTCAAAGACTCAAAACCAAGATTCTAACTCTCAAAAGGGTGCCCTTTCAGCTTAGAAAGGGGGGGTATTTATAGATCCAAAATGGATTCAAAATTGGGCTCAAATTTGAAATCAAATTTGAGTTCGGAATCAGGCGGTGCTACACTGTTAGAGGCGGTGCTACGCTGTCACCACCAGATCGACACTATACAAGCGGTGCTATCGCTCGAGCAAAGCGGTGCTACCGCTGGAACAGCGGTACTACCATCGCTTGAGCAACGCAGTGGGCGGTATTATCTTTGCTCCGGTGGCGGTAGCACCGCCAAGACACGGCCGCCAGTGGTGCTACTGCCGCACGCAAAGCGGTTCTACCGCCTAGCTCATTTAGCTTTGCTGAATGGGCCTTGTTCAAGGCCCAAAAAGCCCAGTAAGGGCCCGGTTGGCCCCTACCAATTTAGAGCAAGATTAATTCAAAATTTTTGCCCTAAGTATGTGCTAACTATGAAATTAAAACATAATTAACAGTGATTTAAACCGACTTTCTTCAAGTCTTTTTCCGGCGAGCTTTTCGATGAGACTTCGGTGGTCCTCCGATATTTCCCTCGGATTTCTTCCGACGGGTTCCCAACATGCTCCCGACTTGTATGTCACGCTCAATGAGTCTTCAACAAGCTTCCGAACCTTCTCGGCAAAGTTTCGCGAACCTTCAACGATCTTTGCGATGAACTTCCGAAAACTTCGGCAAGTCCCTGATTCGATCTTGATTGGTTCCGGCAACACTTCCGACGATCCTTCGGACTTCCGATGAACTCTTGAACCCTGGACGGACTTGACCTCGGCAAATCACTTTATGTTTCTGACCCATCGTAGTTAATCCTGTACACTTATCTTTGACAACATAGATTAGAACAAATATTTCACCAATTGATTTTATCATCAAAATTCGAGATTCAACAATCTCCCCCTTTTTGATGATGACAATCAATTGATGATGGAGTTAAACTCAACTCCCCCTATCTATATGCCATATAATTAGAAGGTAAAAAGGCACTTGAATTCAATCTTTTGAATTTAAGCCAAATCATACAGATATCATTCAGCATAAAGCTTAAAAGACAAGCTTAGGCATAAATACTAAAAACAATGTACTTTAAACAATGTCAAAGTATTTACACTTATAAAAATCAGAAAAATTATTTCAAACATGATAAAGATCAAGTGATATCCAAAAGTGTATTTTAATATAAAGACATGATATCAAACGAAAAAGTAGCTTATCTCAAGAATAAGAGTTCTTAAGCATTTGCAATGCGATACAATTGATTCATATTTCGCTTTAAGCATATTATTTCAACATAACAACAATTACTCCATCATAGCAAGTTATATTTTTCTCCCCCTTTGTCATCAACAAAAATAAGGAAGGTAAAGAAATCACTCATTGGGATCAAATAAGCCATGAAGAGAGCAAGAAACCATTCGAAAAAGTGTCATCCATAGTAGTCACAAGAAGGAGGGTATCAAGTCAAAATTACGATCAAATCGAATTAAGAACGTTCATTCAAAAGTTGAGTAGATGAAAGTAACAACACACCACATCATCCAAAGTAGTCATAAACATAACAGGACAAGTGTTTTAAAATAGAGAACAATAGCTACTCCGGAGGAGGAACTCCAAGATGCCTATACAAGTGATCTATTTTGCGGTTCATTTGTTGCATTTCCTTCAGAAGTTCAGTTTACTGTGATGAGATTTGATGTAAGGCAAGCATGATCGGATCGTCAATAGATGGAGCAGAAGCTGGCTCAACCGGTGTTGGATGAACGAGACTAGGCCGAGGAGATTCATGTCCCCTAAAAATTAGTGTTTCAGGTTGCTCTTCTGGTGGAGGAACTATATCAACTCTTCTAGGTTGCCTAATCCATATGCCATCTCTAAAGGTGCATCTAAGTCGCTTTAGGAGACTTCTATTAATTATGTTATATCTATCAGCCTTTAATACTTCCTCGTCAGGTGACACACAAATGTTATAGGCAAAAATAAATCTAGTGATCAACCCACCATATGACAACATCAAGTCTCTAGAGAAAATTTCTATCATCTGTTGTCTAATCAAATAACCAAAGCAGTTGTTTTGCCTAGTCATAATCCAATACATTGTACTCAGCTCTAACATACTCATCTCATCAGAATGAAACTACTTCGGAAGTAGAATGCTTATTATAATGTGATGAAGTAATTTCGAGTTAAAAGGTAATAAATGCTCACAGCTTTTAGGGATGATGCCTAAGTTAGGATTTGCAAAAATCATTTCTAAAGCTTCGGAGTAGGTAGCTCCGATTGCATCCATACCCCATTGCCCTCTAAAGTAACATCCTCTATTTTTTTCTTCAATTCCTAGTAACTCACATATGATACGATCAGAAATTTGAATTATGGTTCCTAACACATAGGTGGATAAAACATCATCTTCAATAATCATGTTGGCATAGAATAGCTTAACCAACCTAGGATAGGGTTCATCAATTTGCAAGATGGGTAGAGCATTTAGATTAACAAACCATCTAATAGGTTCTAGGTTACCTAGTTCATCTAGATTAACATATTTACCATTATGAATGGTTTTACAATCAAACTTTGGGTATCCTAAGGCTACCTTACTAGATCTAAAAAGGGTTGGGTCAAATGAATCTCCTTCCAACCTTTTCCCTTTGCCTTTTGTTGATTTCTTAGGAGCCATGTCTATATCCATTCATGATGAACAAACAAAAAGAAATAATAAGGAAAAGACAAGCAATTGTAAGTAGAAGAGAAGGCTTAGAGTAGAGGAGCTTGGATCACAGAACTGAAACACTAAGGAAGAAGAAAGGTTCAGCTATTACCTTGTTTGTGTTTTCTAGAGAGGTGAGGAACTTGGATCACCAAACTGCCTTTGATTGCCCTTTAGGAGGAGGAAGAATGGAGAGGAGAGGTTTTAGAGGGGCTTAGGTGGAAGAGGAGTGAAGGGGAAGAGATTTCGATCGGTTCTACCGCCGACCCTAACACCCCTTTAATATGGGGGTGTTCGGGCGGTACTACCACCAACCAGGCGGTGCTACCGCCTGGGAGCAGAGTACCCAGGCGGTACTACCGCCGGTTCAGGTGGTGCTACCGTTGGCGCAAAAAAAAAAAAATTTTAATTATTCAGAATTTTGTTTTTAGAGATTTTAAGTATGGGATGATATCAAAAGGAAATCCAAATTTTCAAAAGAAAGTTCGAGAGGAAGTTAAATCAATGAAAACCGAAATTTCAAAGAAAAATCTCATATAATAATGCTCAATTAGTTAGACAATTTAACATGCCTAATTCCCTTCTAATAAAATCAAATTGTTCCTCATTTAATGGTTTTGTAAAAATATCCGCTAATTGATGTTTTGTATCGATAAATTCAAGAGTGACATCACTATTGTTAACATGATCTCGTATAAAGTGATGTCTTATGTCAATGTGTTTAGTTCTAGAGTGTTGAATAGGATTTTTTGTAAGACAAATGGCACTTGTATTATCACATTTTATAGGAATGTTATTTAAATAAATTTCATAATCTTCTAATGTATTTTTCATCCAAATAACTTGAGCACAATATGTACTTACGGCTATGTATTCGGCTTCCGCTATAGATATTGCAACCGAATTTTGTTTCTTGGAAGTCCAAGAAACAAGTGCATGTCCTAAAAATTGGCATGTTCCAGATATGCTTTTTCTATCTATTCTACATCCACCAAAATCCGCATCTGCATAGGCTATCAAATTAAAGTCATCAGATTTTGGATACCATAATCCTAGATTAGGAGTACCTTTAAGATATCTAAAAATTCTTTTAATGGCTTTAAGGTGAGACAACTTAGGATTAGCTTAAAATCTCGCACAAAGTCCCACACTAAACATGATATCTGGTCTAGTTGCAGTAAGATAGAGCAAGCTACCTATCATGCCCCTATATGTCTTTTGATCAAAATTTTCTCCACCTTCATCCAAGTCTAACTTAGTGGAAGTACTCATTGGAGTGTGGATGGCTTTTGAGCTGTCCATATTAAATCGTTTTAACATTCTAATGTATATTTAGATTGATTAAGGAATATGCCATTTCTAAGTTGTTTAATTTGTAATCCAAGAAAGAAGGTTAACTCTCCCATTAGACTCATCTCAAATTCATGACTCGTACACTTGGCAAAAGATTCACATAGTGATTCATCCGAAGAACCAAAAATAATATCATCAACATAAATTTGAACAATAAGAAAATTATTTTTAAAATGTTTAATAAACAATGTAGTATCAACCTTGCCTTTAGTGAAATCACTTGAAATTAAAAAGGAACTAAGCCTCTCATACCAAGCCCTAGGGGCTTGTTTTAGACCATATAAAGCCTTAGTTAGCTTAAACACATGGTTAGGGAGAAGAGAATTTTCAAATCCGGGTGGTTGTTTGATATACACTTCTACAGAGATAAAACCATTTAAGAATGCACTTTTGATATCCATTTGAAATAATTTGAAATCATTACTACTAGCATAGGCAAGGAGCATCCTAATGGCTTCTAATCTTGCCACCGGAGCGAAGGTTTCTTCATAATCGATACCTTCTTCTTGGTTAAAACCTTTGGCCACTAGTCTAGCCTTGTTTCTAACCACGATACTACATTCATCTTGCTTGTTTCTAAAGACCCACTTAGTACTAATAACTAAGTGGTCATTAGGTCTAGGAACAAGCTTCCATACCTTATTCCTCTCAAATTGAATCAATTCTTCTTGCATTGCGATAACCCAAGAATCATCTTTCAAGGCATCATCAATGCATTTTGGTTCAATTTAAGAAAGAAAAGCGACATGGGCACAAAAATCTTTGAAAGAAGAGCGAGTTTGAACCCCTTTCGATGCATCTCCTATAATTAACTCCTTGGGATGAGCATCTACATACTTCCATTCCTTGGGTAAGGAAGTTTGGGAAGAAGATGCATCCAAGTTGTTGTTTTGAGGGGAGGGTTCATTCAAATTCAAATTATCAAAGCCAAAATCATCATCAAAATCCTTTTTCTTAAATTCAGAAATTTCATTAAAAACCACATGAATAGATTCTTCTATAACTAAGGTTCTTTTGTTGAAAACACGAAAAGCCTTAGAAATAGAAGAATAACCAAGAAATATGCCTTCATTGGATTTTGTATCGAATTTTCCTAAGGCATCCTTTTCATTTAAAATAAAGCATTTACAACCAAAAACTTTAAAATAAGAAACATTGGGTTTTTTATCATTCCATAATTCATATGGAGTTTTAGATAGGGATGGTCTCAATAAAACTCTATTCATAACATAGCAAGCCGTATTCACGACTTCGACCCAAAAATATTTTGGTAAATTGTATTCATTTAACATGGTTCTAGCCATTTCTTGCAAACTTCTATTTTTCCTTTCCACTACTCCATTTTGTTGTGGATTTCTTGGAGTAGAGAAGTTATGATCATATCCGTTTATTTCACAAAAATTTTGGAAGTCATGATTTTGAAATTCACCTCCATGATCACTTCGAATTGATGAAATCATAAAACCTTTTTCATTTTGAGTGAGTTTACAAAATTTAGATAAACATTTGAAACAATCACTTTTATGAGCCAAGAAATAGGCCCAAGTGTATCTACTGTTGAATCTCGGATTTTGATGATGAAACTAATTGAGTGTGATTTGTGGTCTAACTGTGTTTTGAGTTACGCAGGTCTACTATCGATCAAGATTAGACGATTGATTTGGAGGAATTGACGTTGCGCCGGAGGTGATCACGTCAGGATATTGGATGTCGAGCCGGAGGTTCGGTCGACTATCGGCAAGAGGCTTCGTACGTCAGGCATCGGGCCAAGAAGTCCAGAATTGCGCCATGGATATCGAGGTTGCGGAGGTCAACCGTCGATTGGGCAAAACAAGTCGCTAGAGAGGACGATGTGCCGAAGGATCAGACGAAGCGTCGACCAATGATGTGCCGGGCAACTGAATGTCAATTCGCGTTGTAATAACTGTCTAGATCGAAGTAGAGTGTTTGTTGTTTGTGTGCAGGAATAACTACGATAATGATGAAGATGTAAAGCAAAACAAAGGGTCAAAGTCAAGTGCGATAGATCATTGGGAGTTCGAGTGTTTGATGGAAGTCTGAAGATTCGTTGGGAGTGCTGTCGGAACTGGCCGAGAACGAATAGGGAGCTTGCCGAAGGGTTTTCGGAAGTTCGCCGAGAGGTTCGTCGAAAGTTCGCGGAGCTTGCCAAGAAAGATCGGAGCTTGCCAAAGAAGCTCGGGGGAACTCGCCAAAATCATCGTGGAGTCCGAGAGCTTGCCGGGAGTCCGCAGGATGGTTTCCGAGGGATCGTCGGAAGACCGCCGAAAGTTCACCGAAAGCTCGTCGGAAGAAGACTTGACTTACGGACTTTGTAATAGCTTAGGAATGTCTTTAATTTCATAGTTAGCACATCAATTTGGGTTAGGATTAGGGGTTAATCCTTTAACCCAAGTATGGCCCCATTGGGCCTTGTTCGGAACCAGTTTGGGCCGAGTTTTTGGCCCAAACCAAATGTTGATTTGTGCTGGGCGGTGGCACCGCCAAAGAATAAAGACTCAAAGAAGATGCATGCATACTACGTGCATGGTGCTATAGTTCCGGCATCTGTAGTCTGCATCAGAGTCTGCATGAGCCGATTCATTGTAGTAGGCGGTAGCACCGCCGCCTAGGGCAAGCGAGCATCGCCGGTTATTGTAGCAGGCGGTAGCACCGCCTGGCTGGGTGGGTGGCACCACTGGTGTGTGTCAGATCTCGGGACAAAGACCGAGAAACTCAAATTTTGGCTCTAAGTTTTGGCTCCAAATTTGAGTCCTCTTGAGCTCTATAAATTCCCCTCTTTTGTAGGTTCAAAGTGCAGCAAGAAGAGTGAAAATCTTGAGGGAAAACTCTGCTCAAATAGTGTTAAAAACTTCCCTCTTACTCTTAAGTGTTTTCTTGTTCAAGAGAGGGGTGAGAGCTTTGTAAGGGTTATCTTCTAAGCCCATCAAAGGAAGAGGTGTTGCAAGGGAGTTCTTCCTCGCCCATTGGAAGGAGGAAAGCTAGTGGAAAGCCGGTGTCCTCAAGCGAAGAGGAATCGGAAGTGGATGTAGGTCGGATGACCGAACCACTATAAAAATCTGGTTTGCATTTATGTTCTTGCTATTTACTTTGCTGCAAATAATTTTTACTTGCTGCTTTATTTACTCAACTTCCTTATCATCTTATTACCTATGCTTTAAAGTTAAAACGTAATCTTTCCGGGTTCAAACGAAACATTGCATTCATTCGTACGAAGTTTTCAAAGCTTGTTTTAAATCGCTGAAAATCTATCGTTTTATCTACTGCACTAATTCACCCCACCCCCCCTCTTAGTGCCGCTCGATCCCTAACATCTACTATAGTCATCCATAATTACAAAGGCATATTTGCTACCTCCTAGGTTTGTTATGTTAATTGGTCCAAATAAGTCCAAATGGATCAATTGCAATGGTCTAGTGGTGCTAATTTGATTTTTTGATTTGAAACTAGTCTTTATTTGTTTTCCTAGTTGACATGCATCACATACCTTGTCCTTAACAAATTTCATGTTTGGGATGCCTCTTACTAATTCTCTAGATGAAATCTTAGAAATTAGTTTCATGCTTACATGGCCTAATCTCCTATGCCAAAGCCAAGCATCATCATTCAAAACCGAAAAACATATTTCATTACATAATTCATCAATATTTATGGTGTAGACATTGTTTTGTTTTAAAGCAATCATGGATATGTTATTGTTTGGTTTTTCAATGATGCAAACATTAGATTCAAATCTAACAACATAGCCTTTATCGCACAATTGACTAATGCTTAAAAGATTATGTTTTAAACCATCAACTAACAAGACATCATCAATTGAAAAACTTGATTTGTTACCAATGGTTCCTTTGCCAATGATTTTACCCTTGTTGTTGTCTCCGAAGGTGACATACCCTTCTTCTTTGCTAGAGAGCATAGAGAAATGAGATGGATCTCCGGTCATGTGCCTTGAGCATCCACTATCAAGATACCATTTCTTGTTCCTAGCTTGTGAGTTTGTCTACAAAAGAGGATGGTTTTTAGGTACCCATTTAATTTTGGGTGCCTTACAAATTGATCTACTTAATTTGTAATTTGGCATTGAGTTGTTTATGGTTCCTTTGAGAACCCATATCAATTTTTGTGGACTAATTTACTTGAACGGACATTTGTAAGCAACATGTCCCATTTTACCACAAAAATTGCATTTCAAATGGGGTGATACATGCAATGTGGGTCCTTTAATGAAGGTGGTGGGATTTTGATGAGATCCACTCACAAATCCTATTCCACTTCTATTTTCGACGTGACCCTTGTTTGCAAGGATCATATCCAAGCCCTTGCTACCGACCTTGAACTTGTTTAAGGTCTCTTTAAGTAGCAAGTTCTCCCTTTTTATTTCTTCTAAGTGCTCACACTTAGAGCATGGGGGTAGAGAAAGAGTTTGGAGGCTATTGAACTTATTTTGCAATAAAGCATGCTCTTTCTTAAGCAAATTGAACTTCTTACTAATAGTTCTACATTCATCAAATAACTCATGAAAAGCGATAGAAAGCTCATCGAAAGATAATTCTTCACTAAATAATTCACTAACCTCTTCTCCAATGGCCATTAGAGCGAAGTTAGCCTCCTCTTTGTTGTTTGCCTCTTCGACCTCGGAGTCACTTGAATCATCCCATGTAACCTTGAATGCTTTCTTCTTCTTGGGTTGCTTCTTCTTGGCTTGAGGGCATTCATGCTTGAAGTGTCCCGGCTTTTTGCATTCGTAGCAAATAACTTGGTCCTTTTTGTGTTCAAATTTATTCTGTGTCATTTTTAAATTTGTTCCTTCTTATAAATTTTTTAAACTTTCGAGTCAAAAGTGCAATGTCTTTGTCACTGTCCTCATCACTTGATGTTCCTTTCAAGTGGTCTTCTTGTGTTCTAAGTGTCATATCCTTCCTGTTCTTTGGAAGGGGATTCTCAAGCTCTTCATGAGCATGACACGTCATCTCATAGGTTATTAGAGACCCAATAAATTCTTCAAGCGGAAATATTTTAAGATCCTTGGCCTCTTGAATGGCTGTAACTTTTGGATCCCAACTCTTTGGAAGGGATCTTAAAATTTTAGTTACTAACTCAAAGTTAGAAAAACCTTTACCAAGAGCTTTAAGTCCATTGATGACATCCGTAAAGCGGGTGTACATGTCTCCAATGGACTCATTTGGTTTCATCCGAAAAAGTTCATAAGAGTGCACAAGAATGTTGATTTTGGACTCTTTCACTCGGCTAGTGCCTTCATGAGTGATTTCAAGAGTGCGCTAAATATCAAATGCTGATTCGCAAATAGAAACCCGATTAAACTCATTCTTATCAAGCACACAAAATAAGGCATTCATAGCCTTTGCATTGAGAGCAAAAATCTTTCTTTCCGATTCATTCCACTCACTCATCGGAAGAGAAGATTTTGCAAATCTATTTTCAACAATATTCCAAAGTTCGAAATCCATAGAAATGAGAAAAATCCTTATACGAGTCTTCCAATACGTATAATCCGACCCATTAAACATAGGCGGACGAGTAATGGAGTGACCCTCTTGCATACCGGAGAAGGCCATCTCTCTTGAGTTTTAAACCAAAATGAGAGTAAACCTTGCTCTGATACCAATTGTTAGGATCGAAAAGGCACTAAGAGGGGGGGTGAGGGGGGGGTGAATTAGTGCAGCGGATTAAAAATGTAACTTTGAAGCCGATTTCGTATAAAGATAAGTTCGTAGGAAGATTTCGATTTGATGAAAGAGAACTTGTAAGAAGTTGCTTGAGTAAATGAAGCAGCAAGGAACTAAACAATTTGCAGCTAAGTAATGAAATGATTCAGAAATGTAAACACTCACACATTCATGAACACAATGATGTATAGTGGTTCGGTCAAATGACCTACATGCACTCTTGAAGCCTTCCCGATGAGGCTCCGCACTTCCACTAGCAATCCTTTGAAGGGGAAGGACCAATACCCCCTTTTTACAACCCTTTACAAGAAGTTCACACTCTTACAAGATTTCAAAGACTCAAAACTAAGATTCTAACTCTCAAAAGGGTGCCCTTTCAACTGAGAAAGGGGGGGTATTTATAGATCCAAAATGGATTCAAAATTGGGCTCCAAATTTGAAATCAAATTTGGAGTTCCCGGGTCTGGGTGGTGCTACCGCCTGTTAGAGGCAGATGCTACCACTGTCGGTCGCCAGGCCCGATCGACATCAGACAAAGCGGTGCTACCGCTTGTCAGTCGCCAGACTAACACGGAACAAGCGGTGCTACCGCCTGGAGCAGGCGATACTACCGCCGCTGAGCAATGCAGCTAGGCGGTACTATGGCTCCAGGCTGGGCGGTAGCACCACCCAGCACACGGCTGCCAGGCGGTGCAACCGCCTCGCTCATTCAGCTTTGCTGAATAGGCCTTGTTCAAGGCCCAAAAAGCCCAGTAAGGGCCCGGTTGGCCCCTACCAATTTAGAGCAAGATTAATTCGAAATTTTTGCCCTAAGTATGTGCTAACTATGAAATTAAAACATAATTAATAGTGATTTAAATCGACTTTCTTCAAGTCTTTTTCCGGTGAGTTTTTCGATGAGACTTCGGTGGTCCTCCGATATTTCTCTCGGATTTCTTCCGACGGGTTCCCAACATGCTCCCGGCTTGTATGTCACGCTCAACGAGTCTTCGACAAGCTTCCAACCTTCTCGGCAAAGTTTCGCGAACCTTCAATGATATTTGTGATGAACTTCCGAAAACTTCAGTAAGTCCCTGATTCGATCTTGATTGGTTTCGGCAATACTTCCGACGATCCTTCGGACTTCCGATGAACTCTTGAACCCTGGACGGACTTGACCTCTGCAAATCACTTTATATTTCTGACCCATCATAGTTAATCCTGCACACTTATCTTTGACAACATAGATTAGAACAAATATTTCACCAATTGATTTTATCATCAAAATCCGAGATTCAACAAGAATGGTTTCCGAGGGTTCATCGGAAGACCACCGAAAGTTCGCCGAAAGCTCACCGAAAGAAGTCTTATTTTGTAGACTTTAAAATAGCTTAAAAAATATCTTTAAAATTTATAGTTAGTATATAATTTGGTTTAGGATTAGGTGTTAATCCTATAAATCAAATTTGGGCCAATTCAGACTTCATTTGGACTTGTTTCGGCTGAGTTTTCGGCCGAAACCACTATGCTGAAAATGACCTGGGCAGTACTACCGCCCAGGCTGGGTGGTAGCACCGCCCAGAGGTTGAGTGCTGGGCGGTAGCACCGCCAAGAGGCTGAGTGTTGGGCGGTAGTACCGCCCAGCGCTTGTGTGCAGTGGCGATAGTACTGCTGCCTTGGGCGAGTGCACCAAGATCGCCAAAGACAGGAAAATTCAAAATGGTTCAAATTTTGGCTCCAAGTTTGGGCTCCAAATTTGAATCACTTTGAGACTTATAAATACCCCACTCATTCAGAGTTTAGGGGGTGTCTATAACTGAAAAAAAGAAGGGGGAAACTCTCTTGAAAGTATGTCAAATCTTCCCTAAGTCTTAAGAGTGTTCTAGTCCAAGAGAGGGGTAAGAGTGCTTATAAGGGTTATCTCCTAAGCCCGTCAAAAGGAGAGGTGCTGTGAGGGAGTTCATCCTCGCCCATTGGAAGGAGGATAGCTAGTGGAAAGCTGGTAGCCTCAAGCAAGAGGAATCGGGAGTGGACGTAGGTCGGATGACCAAACCACTATAAAAATCTGGTTTGCATTTACGTTCTTGCTATTTACTTTGCTGCAAACCCTTTCCACTTAATTTGATGCTCTACTTCTCATCTTTGCAAACATCTTTAAGTTAGAGCTTTTCTTATATGATTCCACCAATACAGCTTTCATAATACGAAATGAAGTTTTCATCGTATGAAGTTTTCGAAACTTGTTCAAATCACTGAAAATTTATCGTTCTTACCGTTGCACTAATTCACCCCCCTCTTAGTGCTGCTCGATCTCTAACATTACATGGTATACTTGATATCAACTGCCTCATTGGTCCAAATTATATGGATTGACTTCGCAACTTGAGAATCGTTCTCATGATAGAGAAAATCATGTATGTCCTTGATACAGTGATCCCTACGCCCGACGAAGGGGCAAGCGAGAATGAGATCATTTACTACATGAAGTACATAGATGACTCCACTCTCACTCAATGTTACATATTAGCCTCTATGACTCTTGAGTTATAAAGATAGCATGAAAACATGGATGCCAGATCCATACTTTTGCATCTCTATAAATTATTTGAGGAGCAGGAAAGAACTCAACATTATGAGATATCGAGGAGTCTCTTCTATGCTAGGATAATTAAGGGGGTACCAATTTAGAACTATGTCCTTAAGATGATTGAGTAGATAGAGAAACTCACAGGTCTAGGAATGGTCCTAAAGAATAACCTATGCATGGACCTTGTACTTCAATCTCTACCAGATTTTTTTTCTCAGTTCATAATAAATTTTAATATAAACAAGCTTGAGGTAACTCTCTCTGAACTCCTCAATATGTTAAGGGAGGTTGAGAGTACCATCAAGAAAGAGAAGCCAGTTCTTTATACTTGTGAGACCAGAAAGAAAAGGAAGACAAAAAAGTCCCTTAAGAAGAGTAAGGGCAAGGGCAAACCAGGTAAAGTAAAGATTGTTAAGAAGGACTCAGTAAAGGATGAAGGCCAGTGCTTCCACTATGGCAAAGATAGGCACTAGAAGAGGAACTACAAAGAATACCTTGTAGAGAGAGCGAAACAGAAGTTTGGAGAAGCTTCAAGTACATTCATGATTAGTCTCCATTTATCATAATCTTATGATAACACATGGATATTAGAAACAAACAGTGCTTATCATATTTGTAATTCATTGTAGGTTCTGGCAAGACCTAGGAGATTAGCAAGAGATAAGATGGACGTCAAGATGGGCAATGGAGCAAAAGTTATTGTAGTGGCTGTTGGCAATGTCACCTTACATTTGTTTGATGGAGCTATTATTGCATTAGATGCTTATTATTTTGTTTCTTCTATTATCAAAAATATTATTTCCATTTCATGTTAGTTTTTGAG
Organism: Musa beccarii; assembly: GCA_024322285.1. Classification (NCBI taxonomy): domain Eukaryota; kingdom Viridiplantae; phylum Streptophyta; class Magnoliopsida; order Zingiberales; family Musaceae; genus Musa; species Musa beccarii. The sequence continues at coordinate 36,530,485 of CM044394.1, forward strand.
AATAATGGTTGTTCAATATTATTAGATGATAAGATTATCACGTGAGAAACATTACATAATGGTTTGTTTATACTGGATATTACTCTACACATCATGAGTGTAAGTGAGTCTAAGAGGAAATGAGATGAGGTGAACAATACATATATGTGGTATTATAAGCTAAGTAACATCCATGAGGGAAGGATTCAAAAATTGTCGAAGGATAGATAATTAAATCCATTCAACTATAATAATCATATGCGACTTGCGAACCTTGCCTTCATAGAAAGATGACCAACTCTCCATTTAGTGGAATTGCAGAGAGAGCCACTGAGTTGTTGGAACTCATACATAGTGATATATATGGTCCCATGTCAACGCGTGTCATAGGTGGTTTCTCCTACTTCATTACTTTTACTAACAATTTCTTAAGGTATGGATATGTGTACTTGATGAAGTACAAGTCCGAGGCCTTTGAGAAATTTAGGGAGTATAAAAATGAAGTGGAGAACCAGGCTAGAAAGAGTATTAAGACTCTTCGATCAAATCGAGGAGGTGAGTACTTGAGTATAGAATTCACCCAATTCCTCAAGGACCATAAGATTCTGTCCCAATGGACACCTCCTTATACACCCCAGCTTAATAGTGTATATGAAAGGAGGAATCGTACACTGGTAGATATGGAAATGTTGAGACATATAAAGCGAGGCTAATAGCTAATGGGTATCGTCAAAGCAAGGTATTGACTATAATAAAACCTTCTTACTCATACTCATGCTAAAATTCATCTTAATTCTTTTGGCTATTGCAGCACACTATGATTATGAGATTGTTGAATCTTGGATTTTGATGATGAAATCAATTGATAAATTATTGATCTAATCCATATGTTGAGAACAGTGTTATAGGATTAACTACGACAACGAATAAGGCATAAAACATACATTGTGTCGGAGTCAAAGATCAAACGATTCATTGAGAGTCCAAGAGTTCGTCGGTTGTTCACCATGAAGTTTATCAGGAGTGTTGTCGGAGTGTGCCAAGAAGTTCATCAGGAGCTCATCGAAAAGTTCATAAGGAGTTTGCCAAGAAGTTCATCGGAAGTTAACCGGAGCTCACCGAGAAGTTCATCAGGAGCTCGCTGAGAAGCTCATCAAAGTTTACTAGGAAGATCGTTGAGAGTTCAAGAGCTTGCCGGGAGTCCGTTGGAAGATCACCGAGAGTCCATCGAAAGTCTGTCGAAAGATCGCCGGAAGAACTTTTAACATACCAAGCTTAATTTACTTAGTTAATATCTTAATTATCGTAGTTGTGGTGTAATTTGAGTTAGGATTGGGAGGTAAAATAACCAACTCAATTAGGGACCAATTGGGCTCGAATCCAAACTGGTTTGGGCTAAACTAATGGCCCAAATAGTATCCTGATTCTTGTCTAGCAGTGGCACCGCTAGGACTGGGTGGTGGAACCACCCAGGGCTTAGTCTCCCAAGAGGTCTGAGTAGTGGTACCGCCCAAGAGGTGGTACCGCCCAAGCAAACGGTAGTACCACCTAGGTCCAATAGCCGAGAATCTATCTAGCGATAGTACCGCTAGACTATGCGGCAATATCGCCTAATGATAGAAAGTACTGGCGGTGGTACCGCTAGTACCTCAGAAATCTAGGATAAGACCTTTTTTGGCTCCATTTTTGAAGCCAATTGAGGCCTATAAATAGGCCACACTTTTATACTTATAGAGCATAGAAAAGTGAATGAAAAAACCTAAGATTATAGTGAAATCGCTATTATAATCTTGAGAGTTCACCTCTACTGATTCTAACTTAGATTTCTATATAAGGAAACATGAACGAATTGTAAAAAGGTTGATTCCTAAACCTATTAAAAGAAGAAGAGATTTGTAAAAAGAGTGATTGATCTTCGCCCATTGAAGGAAGATCAATAGCGAAAGTCGGCGATCTTGACGAAGGAGGAATTGAGAGTGGACGTAGGTCGAATGATCGAACCACTATAAATTGATGTGTTCTTTCCTTGCTATGTATTTTTATCACTTAGCTGCTTTTATTACTTCACATTTGTTTCAAGTCGACATCTTCTCAATACACTTTTCCGATATGATTTTTTTTGCTAAGTCAAAAGAATTTCAAATTACTACCATTTTTATCGCTGCACTAATTCACCCCTCCCCCCCCCTCCCCCCCCTCTTAGTGTCGTATTGATCCTAATTGAGATCTGGCAAATGGATGTGAAAACGGTATTCCTTAATGGCAACTTCGAGGAGGAGGTGTATTTGATATAGCCTAAGGGATTCGTATCCAAAGATAGTCCAGATAAAGTGTGCAGGTTGCTTAGGTCCATCTATGGACTAAAACAAGCTTCCCGAAGTTGGAACATATGATTTGATGAGGTGATAATTCTTATAGCTTCATTAAGAATAAAGATAAGCCTTGTGTATATAGGAAGGTGAGTAGGAGCACTATCACCTTTTTGGTGTTGTATATGGATGACATCATAATCATTGCTAATGATGTAGGAATGCTCTCCACAGTAAATGCTTGACTATCTAGACACTTCTCTATAAATAACTTAAGGAAAGTATCCTATATATTAGGAATTCGAATCTATAGAGATAGATCCAAGAGGATGCGTGGCTTATCCCAGTCCAGGTACATAGACACAATTGTCAAAAGGTTTGGCATGAAAAATTCCAAGAGAGGTTTCACACCGATAAGACATAGGATATCACTTCCTAGGAGTATGTCCTTAAAGACTCCTAAAAAAAGGGCACACATGGATAGGATACCCTATGCATCAACGATAGGGTCTATCATGTATGCTATGTTATGTACTAGGCCTGATATAGCACATGCTCTAAGTATCATAAGCAAGTATTGGGCAGATCCAGATCCAGTCATACGTATTTTTTTTACTTATTATTATTATGTATTTTATCACTTTATCTTGCATGTTGCATATATTGTGATGTCCATGGATCTGTGCAATGGGAATATGATTGTGATGATATCATGATAATAAGGCCGATTCACCTTTAAACATAGATCCTAAATAATCTAGGTCATATGTTACTCGAAAGAGACATCGAGATAATCAGACAGAGTGGTGTGCTGTATACTCATCCATATGATGGAGGCGGCTAGTCTCATAGCTGCTCGTGTAGGGACACTAAGGATACAGTACAAGTGCTCATTGGAGAATGAGTTCACTGATTGATCCGCTCATAGAATGTTGGATGGTTAATGATAGCTTATTGCCAGACAATGATTCCGTAGTCCCAGTAGTATATCTGGTCCTTAGACTTAAGACACTAAGGATATTCTATTTAAGTACTCCACTCTTTGATACCAGACTTAAAGATTTGGAAGTTCCAAGTCTTGCATAGCTGATCATCAAGAGTGGTAGCTAACCTGACGAGGGTTATTTAGCATCAATAGAGGATCATCCACTCTCGGTATAATAAGAGGAATATCCCACGTATTCTTGCTCAGATAAATCCTTGGCTAAGGTTATTTGAATTGACAAAGAAAGAGTTCTCCTGGAGAATCTGATTAGAGCAAGATTCGAGAAGAGATCGTATAGACCTAACAGCACCATGCCTGATATATGGTCTTTAGGATATTAGATGGATGAGGGATTATAGGTACACAGTAACTAAGAATAGTTCGGTTCAAAGGATTGGATTCCCCTGTATCATTTGGGAACCGCGGCGTAGTGGCCTAGTACATCCGCAATCGATGAATCGAGTGAATTATTATAGAGATAATAATTCACTGAACCAAAAGGAGTTCTGATAAGTATAACTTACGACTAGCTCGATATTGGGCCTAGAGGGTCTCACATATATGGTTGGTGTTGCGATGAGTAAAGGTTTGGATATGAGATATCCATTAGAGCCCATATCTTATTGAATATCCATTAAGCCCCTGAATTATTGGATCCTATGGATGAGATCCAAGAAGAGTCTATAAGAGATTATTGGGTAAAGACCCACTAATCTAAGAGGTTTGGATAATTAGATGGAGACATAGCACCCAATAGGATAGTACCCATTAGGGTTAAGTTGATAGGGGACCACTATAAATAGGAGGGAACCAAAGGCCCATAGGCTAAGGTTTTTTTGGCAACCACCTTCTATTCTCCTCTCTCCCTCTTCTCCTCAGCCAATAACCTTAGTTTCGGACATGTGGACAGCAAGAAGGGCTGACCCCTTCTTGATTGTATGGTGCACGCACCGAGGAGTTTTGAGCAACGATTTAAGAAGCGTCATCGCAGCCCCTACCATGTGGATCACCACTAGAGAAGAGGGCATTTGAAATACTTTTTCTAGTCCCACAGATCTATAGGAATTTAGGGATATACAATCTCCCTAGGTAATTTTCTTATGCGTAGTTTTTCGATTTCATGGGTTTTTGCGCACCAACTTTTGCACGACGATAAGAACCCTTTTCTGTCAAAAATCTATGATTTTTTATTTTTATTCTTCCACTATGCATATGATGTCACCACATATTTCCCAACATAGTCAGCACCCATATAAAAAGGGTTATGATCAACATAAGTAGCTCTGCTGATATTCTCTACTTTAACGCCTTTCAAAAACTATGGCTTATAACTAATGATCTCACGCTCATGACTTTCTTGCTTATGGGATTTAAAAGTGACTCAATCTCCCCCCTTAAGATCAAAAACCTATACATCACATTTAGAGACAAACCATGCTCAAAGATAGTTATGATCAAATTCATGGTGGTTAACATCTCCTTAGCATACAATGCCATTATAGGTCGACCTATAATTATTAGGGCCTACGAGCCTCTATTTTTTCTTATTTATTGTCGAACCTACATGCTTGTGATTATTTTGTAATTACACGAAGAGGCATGGTGGGAGCGTGGAGGTGACAACAAGACCCATAAGTCCAAGACGGACGATCACGACGCATGAAAATGCATTGAGATGCTAACAGAAATAATAAAGATGAGATGGATGGTCATATAGTATGTAGATGCATCAATGCACACATAGATCATAATGTGAGTGATTAGGCCCACTAGCTCAGGCTTGATCATATTAGGCTATGGTCTATGATCATTTAGTGTGATTACTCATGTGATATATGATTGCTTATATGCCTACTAGATATGTATATATATATTTGCATGTGAAGTAGATATATATTAAATATACATGTGTGTGACATGTCATATTAGGAGACTGAATCAAAATTCCCTCTCTCAATAATATTAAGTTAGTAAACGTAAGGCAATTAGATTGACCCACGTGGCCTTCCATCGTTATAGGAAGAAATCGATTACTGACGTAGGTTGAGTTGATTGAGTCCCTCGAGACTCACCTATATTGCGATTCAAGATTTTTTCTATGACATAGAAATGTCACTAGTGACCTGAGGATGTGGTATACTTGGTTGAGTCCTTCAAGGGCATATCATCGAATTAGACTCATCTTGCAAATGATAGTGATAACTTAACCGAACAAAATGGTTAGTTGAGCCCCTCAAGGCCATGATGGTTTGGAGGTCGAACAGGACAAGAAACACAAAGAATTGTGATTGGCAAGATTTGCCTATCTTTTCGAGCTTAGCATAATTGATCGAGTTCCTTGAGGTTACGTTAAGATATCGATTGGATCCTGATTCCCACTAGAGATCTGTCGGGGGTCTTTGATTCACATATCGAAGGAAGTTGTATAATTCATGAGAAAATAATGGGAGTGGATTAAGATAGAAGACCATATTTTAATTATTTATTTTCATAAAATCTGCATGTTATTTATTTTTATTGTATATTTATTTTCAGAAAATATCACTTTTAAATCCATTACGTGGCATACTTGATGTCAACTATCTCATTGGTCTAAATTACATATATTGGCTCTATAACTTAAGAATCATTCTCACGATGAAGAAAATCATGTATGTCCTTAACACAGTGGTGCCTACGCCCAAGGAAGGGGCAAGCGAGGATGAGATCACTCGCTACGTGAAGTATATAGATGATTCCACTCTTGCTCAGTGCTACATGTTGGGGTTTCATGACTCCCGAGTTACAGAGGCAATATGAAAATATAGATGCCAGATCCATTCTCCTGCATCTCTATAAATTATTTAAGGAGCAGGAGAGAACTCAGCGATATAAGATATCTAAGAGTCTCTTTCATGATAGGATGATTGAAAGGAGACCAGTTTAAAATCATATCCTAATGATGATTAAGTGAATAGAGAAACTCACGGGTCAAGGAATGACCCTAAAAGATAACCTGTGTATGGATCTTGTGCTTCAGTCCCTACCAGATTTCTTTTTTAAGTTCATTATAAATTTTAATATGAACAAGCTAAAAATGACTCTCCCTTAGCTCCTAAATATGTTGAGGGAGGCTGAGAGCACTATCAAGAAAGAGAAGCTAGTTCTCTATGTTGGTGAGACCAAAAAAAATGTAAGCAGACAAGTCCTTTAAGAATTGCAAGGGCAAGGATAAATTGGGTAAAGCAAAGGTTGCTAAGAAGGACCCGGCAAAGGACAAAGACTAGTGCTTCTACTATAGCAAAGATAGACACTGGAAGAGGAACTACAAAGAGTACCTTGTAGAGAAGGTGAAACAGAAGCTTGGAGAAGCTTCAGGTACATTCATGATTAGTCTTCATTTGTCATATTCTTATGATAAAACATGAGTATTAGATACTATGAGTGCTTATCACATCTGCAATTCGTTGTAAGTTCTGACAAGACCTAGGAGATTGGCAAGAGGCGAGAAGGACCTCAAGATGGGCGATGGAGCAAAAGTTACTATAGTAGCTATTGGCAAGTTCACCCTATATATGCTTGGTGGAGCTAATACTGCATTGGATGTATGCTACTTTATTCGTTCTATTATTAAAAATATTAATTTTATTTCATGTTTGACAATTAGTGGATATAAATTAGTTTTTAAAAATAATGGTTGTTCAATAATATTGGATGATAAGATCATCACTAGAGGAACATTGCATAATGGATTATTTATACTAGATATTATTCCACATATCATGAATGTAAATGTGTCCAAGAGAAAAAGAGATGAGGTGAACAATGCATACCTATGGCATTGTAGGCTATGTCATGTCCATGAGAGAAGGATTCGAAAGTTATTGAAGGATGAATATCTAGACCCATTCGACTACGTGTCATATGCAACTTATAAGTCTTGCCTTCATAGAAAACTGACCAACTCTCCATTTAGTAGAACTAGAGAGAGCCACTGAGTTATTGGAACTCATATATAGTAATGTATATGGTCCTATGTCAATTCAGGTCATAGGTGATTATTCTTACTTCATTACATTCACTAATGATTTCTCTAGATATGGACATTTGTACTTAATAAAGTATAAGTTCGATGCCTTCGAGAAATTCAAGAAATATAAGAATGAGGTAGAAAATCAGACTAGAAATGGTATCAAAATCATCGATCAGATCGAGGAGGTGAGTACTTAAGTATAGAGTTCATCTAGTTCCTCAAGAACTATAGGATTTTATCCCAATGGACACATCCTTACACACCTTAGCTTAATAGTATATCGGAAAGGAGGAATCATATGTTGTTAGTGTTGGGAAATCCAAGGGGGTGACATCTCATGCACAGTGGAAGAACAAAAAACAAAACACCCTAGATTTTCTTAAAAGGTTCCGTCATCGTGCAAAGATCGGTGCATCAAAAATAAATCCGTAAATCCGAAAACTGCATGTGTAAAAGAAATGATAGTACCTAAGGAGATCATATATCCCTGAGATTCTTGTAGATCCATGGGGGAGGATGAAGGAGGTCAAGCATCCTCTTCTTTAGCGGTATCCATACGATAGGGACTACAACGATGCTCCTCTCTTGAGAGAGGAGAATAGAAGTTGGTTACCAAAAAACCCTAGCCTATGAGCCTTTGGTTCCCTCCTATTTATAGAGGCCCCTTGTCAACCCTAATGGATCCAGCCCTATTGGATATTAATCTCTATCCAATTACCCAAGCCTCTTAGATCAATGGGTCTCCACCCAATAATCTAGCTCTTATTGGATCTCATCCATGGGATCCAATAATACAGGGGCTTATTAGATATCCAATAAGATAGGGATCTGGCAGATATCTCATATCCGAACCTCTACTCGTCGCAACACCTACCATATGTGTGTGACCCTCTAGGCCCAATATCGAGCTGGCCATTAGTCATACCTGTCAGAACTCCTTCTGACTCAGTGAATTATTATCTTTATAAAAATTTACTCAACTCATCGACTTCGGACGTACTAGGCCACTATGCCACAGTCCCCAGACGATACAGGGGAATCCAATCCTTTGGACCATCTATCTTTAGTTACTATATACCTATAGTCCCTCATCCATCTAATATCCTAAAGACCGTATATCAGGCATGGTGTTGTCAGACCCATATGATTTTCAATCGAGTCTCGCTCTAATCAGATTCTCCCGGAGAACTCTTTCTCCTCAATCCGAATGACCCTGACCAGGGATTTGCCTGAGCAAGAACACATGGGATATTCCTCTTATAATACCGAGAGTGGATGATTCTTTATTGATGCTCAATTTCCCTTACAAGGTTGGTCACCACTCCCAATAACCGATTGTACTAGATCAGGAACTTCCAAACCTATAAGTCTGGTATCAAAGAATGGAGTACTCATACAAGACATTTTTGGTGTCTCAAGTCTAAGGACCAGATACACTACTGGAACTACAGAATCATTGTTTGACGTGAGATATCAATAACCATCCAGCATTCCATAAGCGGATAAATCAGTGAACTCATTCTCCAATGAGCACCTGTACTGTATCCTTAGTGTCCCCACATGAGTAGCTATGAGACTAGCCATCTTCTATCATATGGACGGGTATATAGCACACCAGTCTATCCGGTTATCTCAATGTCCCTCTCGAGTAACCTATGCCCGAGATTATTTAGGGTTTGTGTTTAAAGGTGAATCGGTCTCATTATCATAATCTCATTACGATCTGATTCCAATTACACAAATCCAAGGACATCACAATATACATCCAAATAATGTGAGAAAATGCTAATAATCATAAGCAAAGAGATTGATGCAGCATGTTACAAGTGCCATCACTCACGTGATTGGCTTGTAGGGCACCTATAACTAGTAATCTCCCACTTGACCTAAAGCTAATCACTTATGTGTCTGATCCACATCAGACCTCTGTGACGCTTAAAGACAATCTGAGTCAATGGCTTTGTTAGTGGATCTACAATGTTATATTCAGATAAAACTTTTTCCACTGCTACATCTCTTTAGGTCACGATCTCTTTAATAAGCTGGAACCTCCTTAATCAGAATACTTCTGATGAGACCCGAGTTCCCTTATTTGAGTAATCACCCATAGTTGTCGCAATATAAGGGAATCAGCTCCTCGCTGCTCAGCACGACTCCCAAATTTGTGATGAATTACTTCATCCAAACACCCTCCTTTACTGCCTGCCTCTATTGCAAAATGTACTCTGCCTCTATGGTCGAGTCAGCAGTAGTATCTTACTTGGAACTCTTCCAGCATACTGCTCCTTTATTTAGGGTAAACACATGCCCTAAATTGGCTTGCCATCATCAACATCGGACTGGAAGGTCGAGTCCATACAGCCCTCAACCCTGAGGTTACTTTCTCCATATACCAGTAAAAGATCCTTAGTTCTTCTCAAGTACTTAAGGATACACTTTACTGTTTCCAGTACTCTAAGTCTAGATTCGCCTGATACCTGCTCGTGACACTTAGAGTATATGCTATATCAGGCCTGGTACATAGCATAACATACATGATAGACCCTATTGCTGAGGCATAGGGTATCCTATCCATGTCTACCCTTTCTTCAGGAGTCTTTGGGGACATACTCCTAGAAAGTGATAGCTTATGTCTCATCGGTATGAGACTTCTCTTAAAATTTTTCATATCAAACCTTTTGATAATGTTGTCTATGTACCTAGACTGGGACAAGCCAAGCATCCTCTTATATTTATCTCTATAGATCCAAATCCTCAATGTGTATGATGATTCTCCTAAGTCCTTCATAGACAAGTGTCTAGAAGGCCAAGCCTTTACCGTGGAGAGTATTCCTACATCATTCTCAATGATTAGGATGTCATCCACATACAATACCAAAAAGGTAATAGCGCTCCCACTTATCTTCCTGTACACACAAGGCTCATCTTCGTTCTTAATGAAGTCATAAGATTTTATCATCTTATCAAATCTTATGTTCCAACTTTAGGAAGTTTGCTTTAGTCTGTAGATGGATCGAAGCAACCTATTCACCTTATCTAGACTGTCCTTGGATACAAATCCCTTAGGCTATATCATATGCACCTCCTCCTCACCATTAAGGAACATAATTTTCATGTCCATCTACCAGATCTCATAATCAAGGTGTACTACAATAGCCAATAGAATTCGGATGAATTTTAGCATGGCTATAGGTGAGAAGGTTTCATCATAATCAACACCTTGGCGTTGACAAAAACCCCTAACCACTAGCATTACTTTATAGGTCTCTACCTTTCCATTTACTCTGATCTTCTTCTTGAAGATCCACTTGCAACCAATAGGTACGTACCCTCGGGTGCATCAACTAGGTTCCAAACCTAATTGGAGTACATGGAATCCATCTTTGAATTCATGGCTTCTTGCCACTTCCCGGAGTCTATACTCATAATAGGCTCCTCGTAGGTCTAAGGATTAATATCCTTAACATCTGCTCCTCTAATATGTCCCACATACTCTTAGGAGGATGGGATACTCTACCGCACCTATGTAAAGTTGAAACTTGTGTGCTAGGTACCTAAACAGATTCTAGCTATGGAATGGTGCTTGAGCTGGGTTCTCCAACCTCGCTGAATACTATCATGCTCCCACTATCTCCACCAAGAATGTGTTCCTTCTTAAGAAATACTACTCTCTTGGCTACAAAGACCTTTTGATCCTTGGGGTGATAGAAATAATACTCATAAGTTTTCTTGGGGTATCCTACAAACTTGTACTATTCTATCCTGGATTCCAACTTATCGGGTATGTGTCTCTTAACGTGGGCAGAGCAACCCCAAATCTTAACAACCTTAAGATTGAGCTTTCCTTTCCATATCTCATATGGTGTAGACACTACTGACTTAATTGGAACTCTGTTCAGAAGGTAAGCTGTGGACTCTAGGGCATATCCCCAAAATTAGATAGGTAGGTCGACGGAACTCATCATGGACTACACCATGTCTAACAATATGTGATTCTTCTTTTCGAATACACCATTAAGCTAGGGTGTATAAGGAAATTTCCATTGGGTAGAATCCCCTGGTCCTTGAGGAACTGGGTGAACTCTGTACTCAAGTACTCATCTCCTTGATCTGATCGAAGAGTCTTAATACTCTTTCTAGTTTGAACCTCTACTTCATTCCCATACTTCCTGAATTTCTTGAAGGCTTCAAACTTGTACTTCATCAAGTACACATGTCCGTACCTAGAGAAATCGTTAGTGAAAATAATGTAGTAAGAATAACCACTGATGGCCTGAGTTGACATCGGACCATATACATCACTATGTATAAGTACCAACAACTCAATGGCTCTCTCTCTAGTTCTACTAAATTGAGAGTTGGTCATCTTTCCACTAAAGCAAGGTTCACAAGTTGCATATGACTCATAGTCAAATGGATCTAGGTATCCATCTGTCAGCAACTTTTGAATCCTTCCTTCATGGATATGACCTAGCCTACAATGTCATGGGTTTACATTGTTCACCTCATCTCATTTCCTCTTAGACAAACTTACATTTATGATACGTGGAGTAGTGTCTAGCATAATCAAACCATTATATAATGTTCCTCTCGTGATGATCTTATCATCCTCAATAGTTAAATAACTATTATTCTCAAAAACTACTTTATAACCATTTAATGTCAAACATAAAATGGAAATAAAGATTTTGATAACAAAGGGAACAAAATAGCATGCATTTAATGTAATAGTAGCTCCACCAGGCAGATGTAGGGTGACCTCGCTAATAGCAATAGTAGCAACTCTTGCTTCATTGCCCATCTTGAGGTTCATCTTACCTCTCATCAATCTCCTAGGTCTTGCCAGAACCTACAACGAATTGCAGATATGATAAACACTATCGGTATCCAATACTTATATATTATCAAATGAGTCTGACAGATAGAAACTAATCACAAATACATATCTGAAGCTTCTCTAAGCTTCTGTTTCACCTTCTCTGCAATATACTCTTTGCAGATCATCTTCCAATGCCTATCTTTGCCATAGTGGAAGCACTGGCTTTTGTCCTCTTTCGGGTCTTCTTAGCAACCTTTACTTTACCCGATCTACCCTTGCCCTTTGCCCTTCTCAAGGGACTTTTCTATCTTCTTTTTCTTTCTGGTCTTACCAGCATAGAGAACTGAAAAGGAATGAAGTAGAGACTGAAGTATAAGATCCACACGCAGGTTATCCTCTAGGATCATTCCTAGACATGTGAGTGCCTTTATCCACTCAATCATCTTAAAGATTTGGTTCTAAACCAGTATCCTCTCAGTTATCCTAGCATGGAAAAGACTCTTCGATATCTTATATCATTAAGTTCTTCCTTGTTCCTCAAACAATTTACGAAGATGCAGGAGTATAGATCTGTCATCCATCCTTTTATGTTGTCTCTATAACTCGGGTGTCATGGAGCCCAACATATAATACTGAGCAAGAGTGGAGTCATCAGCGTACTTCACGTAGCGAGTGATCTTATCCTCGCTTGCTCCTTCCTTAAGCATAGGCATCACTATATTAAGGACATATGTATTTTTCTCCGTCATAAGAATGATTCTCAACTTGCGGAGCCAATCCATATAATTTGGACTAATGAGGCGGTTGGCATCAAGTATGCCACAAAGAGAGTCTAATAGCGATATTTTCTAAAAAAAATAAATATATAGCATAAATAAATAACATGCAGATTTTGTAGAAATATAAATTCTATCTTAATGTACTTCCACTATTTTTCTAGCGAGTCATGTGATACCCTCAACACGTGAAATGGAAGTCTTCGACAGACTTCTAGTGGGGATCGAGATCCAATCAACATCTTAGTGTAACCTCGAAGGACTCGACCAATCATACTAAGCCCAAAAGGTGGGCAACTCTTGTCGATCACAACTCCTTATGATTCTCGTCCTGTTCGACCTCCGAACCACCATGGCATCGAGGGACTTGACCAACCATGATGTTCGGTTAAGTCATCACCATCGTTACAAGATGAGTCTGATTCGATGATATACTCTTGAGGGACTCGACTAAGTATACCATGTCCTCAGGTCACTGGTAACATCTCTATGTCATAGATAAGATAGCGAATCACAATATAGGTGAGCCTCGAGAGACTCGACCAACTCAACCTATACCGGGAATCGGTTCCTACCTATAACGATGGAAGGCCATGTGGGTCAATCTAATTACCTCACGTTTACCGACTTAATATTATTGAGAAAGAGGATTTTTGATTTGGTCTCCTAATATAATGTATCACACACATACATATTTAATATATATCTACATCGTATACAAATATATATATATATAGTAGGTGTATAACCAATCACACATCACATGAGCAATCACACCAAATAATCATGGACCACATCCTAATATGATCAAGCCCGAGCCAGTGGGCCCAATCATTCACTTCAAGATCTATGTGTGTCTCGGTGCATCTCCATGCCCTGTGATCATCCATCTCGCTTCATCGATTCCATCCGTATCTCAACACATCTCCATGCATCGAATCGTCTCGATCTCGTGGGTCCTGCTATCACTTCCACGCTCTCGTTGCGCCTCCTTATGTAATTACAACATAATTATAAGCATATAGGCCTAACAATAAATAAGAAAAATAAAGGATCGCAGGCCTCAATAATAATGATCACATTATACACATACATCACATCACACGATCCATGATCATCTGTCCACATCATACATCACATGTATATGTTATTATATAGGACTACTAGATAAATAATAATAATTAATTAAACCTTTTAATTAACTAATATTTTTCTAAAATTAGGGACATATAAAAAATTTTCTAAATTCTAAAGGGCATTTTGGTCATTCGGCCAAAAGGGACAAAATTGGAATTTCAAAAATTCTCAGGCAAAACTATCTTTTGCTCGAAAATCTAAATTCCCTCTTCTACAGCATTCCTACTGCTACACTGCGACCGTCGCCGAAAACTGCGTGTGTAAAAGAAATTATAGTACTTAGGGAGATCGTATATCCCTAAGATTCCTACAGATCCATGAGAGAGGATGAAGGAGGTTAAGCGTCCCCCTCTCTAGCGGTATCCACATGGCAGGGACTGCAACGATAGTCCTCTCTTGGGAGAGGAGAATAGAAGGTGGCTACCAAAAAACCCCAGCCTATGAGCCTTTGATTCCCTCCTATTTATAGAGGCCCCCTATCAACCCTAATGGATCCAGCCCTATTGGGTATTGGATCTCTATCCAATTACCCAAGCCTCTTAGATCAATGGATCCCTACCTAATAATCTAGCTCTTATTGGATCTCATCCATGGGATCCAATAATACAGGGGCTTATTGGATATCCAATAAGATAGGGGCTCCGGTGGATATCTCATATCCGAACCTCTACTCATCGCAATACTTACCATATGTGTGTGACCCTCTAGGCCCAATATCGAGCTGGCCATGAGTCATACCTATCAGAACTCCTTTTGACTCAGTGAATTATTATCTCTATAATAATTCACTCGACTCATCGATTGCGAACGTACTAGGCTACTACGCCGTAGTCCCTAGGCGATACAAGAGAATCCAATCCTTTGGACCTAATTGTCCTTAGTTACCATGTACCTATAGTCCCTCATCTATCTAATATCCCAAAGACCGTATATCAGGCATGGTGCTGTCAGGCCCATACGATTTCCAATCGAGTCTCGCTCTAATCGGATTCTCCCGGAGAACTCTTTCTCTCTCAATCCGAATGACCCTGGCTAGGGATTTGCTTGAGCAAGAACACATGGGATATTCCTCTCATGATACCGAGAGTGGATGATCGTTTATTGACACTCAATTGCTCTCGTAAGGTTGGCCACCACTCCCAATAATCGGCTGTACTAGATTTGGAACTTCCAAACCTATAAGTCCGGTATCAACGAGTGGAGTACTCATATAAGACATCTTTAGTGTCCCAAGTCTAAGGACCATATATACTACTAGGACTACAGAATCGTTGTCTGATGTGAGATATCAATAACCATCCAGCATTCCGTAAGCGAATCAATCAGTGAACTCATTCTCCAATGAGCACCTATACTGTATCATTAGTGTCCTCACATGAGTAGCTATGAGATTAGCTATCTCCATCATATGGACGGGTATACAATACACTAGTCTATTCGGTTATCTCGATGTCCCTCTCGAGTAACCTATGACGGAGATTATTTAGGGTCTGTGTTTAAAGGTGAATCAGTCTCATTATCATGATCTCATCATGATTCGATTCCCATTGCATAGATCCAAGGACATCATAATATACATCTAGATAATGTGAGAAAATGTCAATAATCATAAGCAAAGAGATTGACGCAGCGTGTTACAGGTGCCATCACTCACGTGATTAGCTTGTAGGGCACCTATAACTAGCAGTTAGATATGGTGCAGTCCATGATCAGTTTCGTCGACCTAATTGTCTCATTCTGGGGATGCCCTAGAGTCCGTAGCTTACCTTCTAAATATTGCTCAAACTAAGTCAGTAGTGTCTACACCATATCAGATATGGAAAGGGAAGAAGCCTGATCTTAAGGTTATTAAGATTTGAAGCTGCCCTACCTATATTAAGAGACATAACTCTGACAAGTTAGAATCTAGGATGGAACGGTGCAAATTTGTAGGATACCCTAAAGAAACTTCTAGGTATTATTTTTATCACCCCGAGAACCGAAAGCTCTTTATAGAGTACCCTATCCTCCTGAGATATAAATAAGATATATTAGATGAGAGAATATTAAAGATATTGATCCTCAAACCTACGAGGATGCTATTATGAGTATAAACTCTAGGAAGTGACAAGAAGTCATGAACTCCAAGATTGATTCCATATACTCCAATAAGATTTAGAACCTAGTTGATGCACTTGAGGGTATCGTACCCATTGGTTGCAAGTAGATCTTCAATAATAAGATCAGAGTAGATAAAAAGGTGGAGACCTATAAAGCAAGACTAGTGGCTAAAGGGTATCGTCAAAGGCAATATGTTGACTATGACGAACCTTTTCACCCGTAGCCATGCTAAAATTCATCCAAATTTTGTTGGCCATTGCAGCACACTATAATTATGAGATTTGACAAATGGATATAAAAATTATGTTCCATAATGGTAACCTCGCTAATGTGTTGTATATAATATAGCCTGAGAGATTCGTATCCAAGGATAGTCCAAATAAAGTGTGCAAGTTATTTAGGTCCATCTATAGACTAAAGCAAGCTTCCCAAAGTTGGAACATAAAATTTGATGAGACGATCAGATCTTATGACTTTGTTAAGAATGAAGATGAGCATTGTGTATATAGGAAGGTAAGTGGGAACACTATAACCTTCTTGGTGTTATATGTGGATGACATCCTGTGCTCATCATATGTGCCCTGCAAACTAATCACGTGAGTGATGGCACATGTGACATCATACATATTTTTTTGCTTATTATTTATTTAGCATTTTATCACTTTATCTTGAATGTTGCATATATTGTGATGTCTATAGATTTGTGCAATGAAAATTAGATCGCGATAAGATCACGATAATGAGACCAATTCACCTTTAAACACAGACCCTAAATAATCCGATCATAGGTTACTCGAGAGAGATATCGAGATAATCAGACAGATTGGTGTGCTGTATACCTATCCATATAATGGAGGTAACTTGTCTCATAGTTGCTCATATGGAGACACTAAGGATACAGTGCAAGTGCTCGTTGGAGAATGAGTTCATTGATTAATCTACTTATGGAATGTTGGATGGTTAATGATACCTCATTGTCAGATAGCGATTCCATAGTTCTAGTGGTATATCTAGTCCTTAGACTTGAGACACCAAGGATGTCTTGTATAAGAACTCCACTCTTTGATACCAGACTTATAGGTCTAGAAGTAACAGATCTTAGCACAATTGGCCATTGGGAGTGGCATCCAACCATACAAGGGATATTGAGTGTCGATAGAGGATCATCCACTCTCAATGTCATAAGAAGAATATCTCATGCATTCTTGCTTAGACAAATCCTTAGCTAGGGTTATTCAGATTGAGAGAGAAAGAGTTCTCCGGAAGAATCTAATTAGAGCAAGAATCAAGTAGAAACTGTATAAGCCTGACAGCACCATGCCCGATATATAATTTTTGGGATATTAGATGGATGAGGGACTATAAGTACATAGTAACTGAGGATAGATATATCCAAAGGATTAGATTTCTCTTTATCATTTAGGGATTATAACGTAGTAGCCTAGTACATCCATAATCAATGAGTCAAGTAAATTATTATAGAGATAATAATTCACTAAGCCAGAAGGAGTTCTAATAGGCATGACTCATGGTCAGTTCTATATTGGGCCTAGAGGGTCACACACATTTGGTAGTTGCTGCGATAAGTAGAGATTCGAATATGAGATATCTGCTAGAGTTCCTATCTTATTGGATATCCAATAAGCTCCTAAATTATTAGATCCTATGGATGAGATCCGAGAAGAGCCTATAAGAGATTATTGGGTAGAGACCCACTAATCTAAGAGGTTTGGATAATTAGATGGAGATCCAGTACCCAATAGGGTAGGATCGATTAGGGTTAAGTTGATGGGGGACCTCTATAAATAGTAGGGAACCAAAGACCCATAGGCTAGGGCTTTCTAATTGCCACCTCCTATTCTCCTCTCTTTTTTAGGAGCATCTTCATAGCCCCTATATGGATCATCGCTAGAGAAGAAAATGTTTGACCTCCTTCATCCTCTTTCATTGATCTGTAGGAATTCAAGAATATACGATCTCCCTAGGTACTATCTTTTTTATATACGTAGTTTTCAGTTTTGCAGATTTTGCGCACTAATCTTCATACGATGATGAAGCCTTTTTGTAGAAATCTAGGATATTTATTTTTTGTTCTTCCACTACGCATGTGATGTCGCCCCTAGATTTTTTAACATCCTAATCATTGGGAATGATATAGAAATACTCTTCATAGTTAAGGCTTGGCTATCTATACACTTCTCCATTAAAGACTTAGGTGAACCATCCTATACCTTGGGGATTTGGATCTATTGAGAGAGATCTAAGAGGATGCTTGGCTTGTCCCAATCCAAGTACATAGACACCACTGTCAAAAGATTTGGCATAAAAAATTTCAAGAGAGATCTCATACCGATAAGATATGGAATATCACTTTCTAGAGTATGTCCCCAAAGACTCCTGAAGAAAGACAGACATGGATAGGATACCCTATGTTAAGTACTAGGCCTAATATAGGGCATGCTTTGAGTGTCACGAGAAGTATCAAGCGGATCCATGCTTGGAGCACTAGAAAGCAGTAAAGTATATCCTTAAGTACTTGAGAAGGACTATGGATCTTTTACTAGTATACGAAGGAGGTAGTCTCCAAGTTTGGGTTACATAGACTCAAGTTTCTAGTCCGATGTCGATAAAAGCAAGTCAAATTCAAGGTATGCGTTCAGCTTGAATGGAGGAGCAGTGTGTTGGAAGAGTTCCAAGCAAGATATTACTGCAAACTCGACCATAGAGGCGGAGTACATTGCTATGGTAGAGGCAACAAAGGAGAGAGTCTCGATTAAGAAGTTTATCAGAGATATAGGAGTCGTGTAGGGCAACGAAGAGCCAATACCCTTATATTACGACAACAATAGGTTGATTGCTTAAGTGAAGGAACTCAGGTCTCATCAAAAGTCTAAGCACGTCCTGAGATATTTCAACTGATCAGAGAGATCGTCACCCGAGGAGTTGTAGCAATGGAAAGAGTTCCATCCGAAGATAACATCACAGATCTATTGATAAAGCTATTGTCTTATATTGTTTTTGAGCATCACAAGGGTCTGATAGGGATTAGACACATAGGTGATTGACTTTAGGTCAAGTGGGAGATTACTAGTCATAGGTGTCTTGCAAGCTAATTATATGAGTGATGGCACATGTGACATGACACGTACTCTTTTTTCTTATTATTTATTTAGTATTTTTCTTACTTTATATTTCTTGTTACTTTTATTGTGATGTCCATGGATTTGTATAATAAGAATCAGATTGTAATGCGATCACGATAACAAAATCGATTTACCTTTAAACACAAACCCTAAATAATTTCGGTCATAGGTTACTCGAGAGGGATATCGAGATAATCAGATAAATTGATGTACCATATACCCATCCATATGATAGAGGTAGTTAGTCTCATAGTTGCTTATTTGGGGACACTAGGGATATAGTGCAGGTGCTCATTGGAGAATGAGTTCACTGATTGATCCGCTAACGAATGTTGGATGGTTGATGATACCTTATTGTCAGATAGTGATTATGTCATCCCAGTTGTGTGTATGGTCCTTAGACTTGAGATACCAAGGATGTCCAATATGAGTACTCCACTCTTTGATACTGGACTTATAGGTTTGGAAGTTTCAGATCTAGCATAACCGATCATCAAGAGTGGCACCCAACCTTACAAGGGCAATTGCGTATCGATAGAGGATCATCTACACTTAGTGTCATGAGATGAATATCACATGTATTCTTACTCGTGCAAATCCCTAGCCAGGGTCATTCAGATTGAGAGAGAAAGAGTTCTTCGGGAGAATCCAATTAGAGCAAGACTCGAGTAGAAACCATATGGGCCTGATAGCACCATGCTTGAAATACGATTTCTAGGATATTAGATGGATGAGGGACTCATAGATACATGATAACTAAGGACAAACATGTCCAATTGATTGGATTCCCTTGTATCATCTAGGGACTATACTGTAATGGCCTAGTACGTTTGTAGTCGATGAATCGAGTGAATTATTATGGAGATAATAATTCACTGAGTTAGAAGGAGTTCTGGTAGGTATAACTTATGGCCAACTCGATATTAAGTCTAGAGGATCACACACATATGGTAGGTGTTGCGACAAGTAAAGGTTCGGATGTGAGATATTCGTTGGAGCCCCTATCTTATTGGATATCTAGTATGCTCCTGAATTATTGGATCATATGAATGAGATCGAATAAGAGCCTATGAGAGATTGTTGGGCAGAAATCTACTATTCTAAGAGGTTTATATAGTTGGATGAAGATTCAATACCCAATAGTGTAGGATCCATTAGGGTTAAGTTGACATGAGACCTCTATAAATAGGAGAAAACCAAAGGGTCATAAGCTATACCCCTTTTGGCTACCACATCGGATTCTCTTCTCCCTCTCCTTAGCCAATAGCCTCTGTTTGGGGCATGTGAGAGCAAGAAGGGTTGGCCCCTTCTTGATCCCATGGTATGCGTGAAGAGGATATTTATGCAACGATTTAAGGAGCATCTTCGTAGCCTCTATCATGTGGATCACTGCTAGAGAGGAGAACAATTAACCTCCTTCATCCTCTCCTATAGATTTGTAGGAATTAAAGGATGTATGATCTCCTTAGATAACACATATCCCTTAACACACGATTTTTTGATTTTTCAAGTTTTTGCACACTAAGCTTCGCACGATGATAAAACATTCTTTTTTATGCAGGAAATTCTAGGATTTTATTTTATATTCTTCCGTTACACATGTGATGTCACCCCAGGATTCCCAATAGTAAAGTGTATCCTAAAGTACTTGAGAAGGATTAAGAATCTTTTACTAGTATTATGGAGGAAGTAGCCTTATGGTTGAGGGCTATACGAACTTGAGTTTCCAATCCGATATCAATGATAGCAAGTCTAACTTAGAATATGTGTTCACCTTAAATGGAGGAGTAGTATGCTAGAAGAGTTCCAAGCAAGATACCACAACTAACTTATAAATTATATTGTTGCTATAGAAACAACAAAGGAGAGAGTCTACTTAAAGAAATTCATCACAGATCGAGGATTCATGCTGTCAGCAAGGAGCTGATTCATTTATATTGCAATAACAATGGGATGATTACTTAAGTAAAGGAATCTAGGTCTCATTAGTGCTAATTATAGGTGCCCTACAAGCCAATTACGTGAGTGATGGCACTTATAACATGTTACGTCAATATCTTTGCTTATGATTACTAGTATTTTCTCACATTCTCTGGATGTATATTACGATATCCTTGGATTTGTGCAATGAGAATCAGATCATGAAGAGATTATGATAATGAGACCAATTCACCTTTAAACATAAACCATAAATAATCCTGGTCATAGGTTACTCGAGAGGGACATCAAGATAACCGGACAGACTGGTGTGTATATATCCGTCCATATGATGGAGGTGGCTAGTCTCATAGCTACTTGTATGAGGATACTAAGGATATAGTGCAAGTGCTCATTGGAGAATGAGTTCACTGATTGATCCGCTTATGGAAAGTTGAATGGTTATTAATATCTAACGTCAAACAATGATTTCGTAGTCCTAGTAGTGTATCTGGTCCTTAGACATGAGACACCAAGGATGTCCTATATGAGTACTCCACTCTTTGATACCAGACTTATAAGTTTAAAAAGTTCCAGATCTGGTATAGTCAGTTCTCAAGAATGACAACCAATCTTACAAGGGCTATTGAGTGTCAATAGAGGATCATCCACTCTCGATATTATGAGAGGAATATCCCATGTGTTCTTGCTCAAGCAAATCCCTGGCTAGGGTCATTCAGATTGAGAGAGAAAGAGTTCTCCAAGAGAATCCGATTAAAACAAGACTCGGTTGAAAACTGTATGAGCCTGACAACACCATGCCCAATATACGGTCTCTGGGATACTAGATGGATAAGGGACTATAGGTACATGGTAATTGAGGATAGATAAATCCAATGGCTTGGATTCCCTTGTATCGTTTGGGGATTGCAGCGTAGTGGTCTAGTACATTCATAGTCGATGAGTCGAGTGAATTAATTATGGAGATAATAATTTACTAAGTCAGAAGGAGTTCTTATAGGTATGACTTACGGCTAGCTCGATATTGGGCCTAGAGGGTCACACATATATGGTAGGTGTTACGATGAGTAGAGGTTCGGATATGAGATATCCGTCGGAGCCTCTATCTTATTGGATATCCAATAAGCCCCTATATTATTAGATCCCATGGATGATATCTAATAAGAGCTAGATTATTGAATAGAGGTACATTAATCTAAGAGGCTTAGGTAATTGGATAGAGATCCAATACCTAATAGGGCCAGATCCATTAGGGTTAACAAGGGGCCTCTATAAATAGGAGGGAACCCAAGGCCCATACCATAGGCTGGGATTTTTTTTTGCGGCCACCTCCTATTCGTCTCTCTCTAGAGAGGAGCATCGTCGTAGTCCCTGTCGTGTGGATACTATTAGAGAGGAGGACGCTTGACCTCCTTCATCCTCCCCCATGGATCTACAAGGACTCAGGGATATATGATCTCCCTAGGTACTTTCTTTTTACACATAGTTTTCGGATTTGTGGATTGTTTTTTACACCGATCTTTGCACAATGATAGAACCTTTCATGGAAATCTAGGATTTTGTTTTTCTATTCTTCTGCTATACATGAGATGTCGCCCTTGGATTTCCTAACAATGGTATCAAAGCTAGGTTATTCGTGCGAATATCGGGTTTTAACTACATATGTTATGATTTAGAGAGGCTTTTGACATCAAAATCATTGACACAAAAGTGGAAAAGGGTAGCAACTATTGTTGCCCTTGCGAATGGTAGCCTTGGCTACCATCTGAATGCAGGCGGCAGCCAATGGTCGGCGGACTGTATGCAGGCGGTAGCCAACAACCGGCGGCCTACAGGTTGCAGGCAGGTGTTAGAACCCTTGCAGATTCTAAGCTTGGGGTTGATCTCTTTAGGGGATCAGCCTTCTTGGAACTCTATAGGGGTTCCTTCCTCTAAGTTGCTACTCAAAGGCTACTAAAAGGATGATCTATTCATAATGAAAAGAGGGTGAATACATAGCTATTTATAGGGCTTCTAAACCCCAACTCCTAATAGGACTCCTACTCAAGACCCTTACTTCTAATCGACTCCTACTTCTAATAGGACTCCTTCTATAATAAGACTTCTACTTCTAATAGGACTCTTTCTCTAAAAGGACTCCTACTTCTAATATGACTCCTCTAATATGGCTCCTACTTCTAATAGGACTTCTTCTGTAAGAAGCAACCTCCAAACTAATCCTAACCTAGCCGACCTTTTCACCTCTTTAATAGGGGTTGGTTAGATTGGATTTACATGAATGCCCTTAGGATTTACATGTTTGCCCCCTTTAATGAAACTAAATTAGAACTCTCCTAGCTAGAGTCCTAACAGAATTAGGACTCTTCTAGCTAGAGTTCTAACAGACCCACCCTCTTCAAATTAGCCTTATCCTCAAGGTTGACACTCCATGAATTCTAAGAATTTGATCTTCAAGTCGTCATAGTTCTTTCAAGTGGCATCTTCTACTGGTAGGTTTGCCCATTGTATTAGCACTTCAATAGTGTGTCATCATTGTCGAGTCACGATCCATTGATCAATAATGGCACTCGGCTGGGTCTGGAGCTCTCCTTGGGTAGTCATATTTGGTAGATAGCTTTAGGTTATCTCGTTTTGTCCTAACTTGAGCTTCCAACATGACACATGGAAGACTAGATGGATTTTGGAGTTAGCGGGTAAGTCCAATTTGTATGCTACTACTCCAATGCGCTCCAAAATCTGGTAGGATCCATAGAACCAAGGTGAAAGCTTCATAGATGCACTGGTTGGAATGATATTTTCTTATATGGCTGGAGCCATAGGAAGACCCAATCTCCTACTGAAAATTTTCTTTCGCCTTTGTATTGATCATATCGTTGTTTTATCTTTGCTTGAGCTGCAGTGAGATTATCTTTTAGCAACTTCAGCATTTTGTCTCTATGTAACATCCCTTATTTCTGGAATTTATGTAAGAAGTTATTTTGAATCATTCATAAGGACCTATTTGTAAAAGTTAAGGACTTATTTGTCAAATTGGAGGACCTACTTGTAAATATAAAATTTTCAGGGACTAAATTGTTAAGTTAAAAATAAATAAATACCAACCTCATCCCATAGCCCCCCATGCACCTCTATTTCCCACATGGTGCATTGGGAAACAAAGGAGAGGCAGGTGTCATGCGTGGGAGAAGAAGATGAGAAGAAAAGAAGAAGAGGAGAAGAAGAAGAAGAAGAAGAGGGAGAAGAGAGGAAGGAGGTGGCTACAGCTAGGGCTATGCACCTTTGTTTTCCACAGGAGGAAACAGAGAAGTGGTGTGGTGTGTCAAGGAGGAGAAGGGAAGAAAAGAAAAAGAAGAGAAGGAGAGTGAGAAGAAAAGAGAAGAAGAAGAGGAAAGAGGGTTGTAGTAGTGGCCGTGGCTGCGGTTGTGGCTGCGATTATGGCAGCTGTAGCTGGGAAAGAAAAAGAAGAAGGGAAGAAGAGGAGAAGAAGGAGAGGGAGAAGAGAGGAAAGAAGAACAAGAGAGGAAAGAGAGTTATGGCTATAGCTGCGATTGTGGTAGCTGCAGCTGGGAAAGAAGAAGAAAAAGGGAAGAAGAGGAGTAGAAGAAGAGGGAAAAGAGGAGGAAGGGAAGAGGAACGAGGGCTACGGCTGTGGCTGCGACTGTGGATGCGCCAGTGACTGCAATTGTGGCTAGGAAAGAAGCAGAGGAAGGAAGGAAGGCTGTGGCTACTGTGTGGCAGCTGTGGCTGGAAAGAAAAAGAAGAGGAAGGAAGAAGAGTAGAGGAAGAAGAGAGGGGCTTGTGGCTGTGGTTGCGGCTATGACCATGGCTGCGACTACGGTAGCTATGGTTGGAAAAAAGAAAAGGAAAGTAGGTGACTGTGACCTCCTATGTTCTACACGAGCTGTAGCTATGGAGAAAGAAAGAAGATAGGTGCAGAAAATGACACACGGAGAGGAGATGAAGGAAAGGTAGAAGGATTTGGGTTTATAATTTCGTTGGATCGAAATCTTCGAAAGGCAAGTGTTCCCATCCTTTCTACTTAAATTCTAATCTTTGCTTTTCCCTTGGATATAAGAAATTTGAATTGTTCTAGCCTTGAAATCTGATATCTTTATTGTTTGAAATGTAAATATTTGAATTTCAAAAATTATCAAGATTCCGACCCTTCTACTTTGTTTGGCTATAAATCCCTATACATATTTCTAATTTAGGCAAAACTTATTTGATTTGAATATAGACTTGTAAACCTTTCTTTGGACAGCTTATGTGTATGATTTGGAGTAAATTTTCCTATCCAAATATCAAATTGAGTCAATTCTACGGAATCTGTCAAACAGAGACTATAATTCTGACCTTTTGATACTAAACTGTCTATAACTCTCTATTTGAAACTCTGATTTATACGAAACTTACTTTGTTGAAAACTAAACTTATAGATATTTTTTTGATACCTAGATTGAAAGGTTTGGAGTCCAAATAACTGCCCAAAATTCTGTTGAATTCGATTCTATCGTTTCTGAAAATAGAGATTTTGTTCCTTGATTCATAGTTACCGAATAATTTGTAATTCCTTGTTTGAAACTCCTATTTGTATGAAACTTATTTTATCTGAAAGTAGATCAATTTAGCTTTCTAATGATACCTTTCTTGAGTAATTTGGAGTATAATTGATTATCTAAATAATCCATGCAATGTACCTTTCAAATTTTGCCAGAATCAAGTTCTTTTGTTAATGTTGTCTATTCATGTTTCATCCCATTGGAAACTGATTCAGCTAAATTCTTTTTCAGTTGAGATTTATATTAGTCCTTTGCAATTCTTGTATTATTCATCCTGAAATTGTTTGTATACCTAAAATCTATTATGTAATGTTCATGTTGGCACTACCTTGTTTCATAAAGGCACACAAATATTTTCGTTGTTCCGCATGTGTTTCCGATATGTGCCAATGTTATTATTCATACTACCCTTTTGTACTCTGATGTCTTGTGGGATGATTTGGACCTTTGTCAGAAATGGTAAAGGGATTATTTGGACCTTTGCCAGAAATGGTAAAGGGATTATTTGGACCTTTACCAGAAATGATAAAGGGTGTATGCTTAGAGCCCACGATACTCTGTCGGCCCCCTCTGGCTTCATCCAGATATAGATGTATGATGCTCCCAAACGTGAGAGATTCTGTTTGAGATCCCACTGCACGCTCTGTGTTTTTGATATGAGATCCAAAGCCTTGCTTATGTGTTTATATGTGCGCTTTGGATGAGAATGAAATGAATGAACATGAGATATGATATTTGAGCTTCTATTTCTGATTTGTTCTTCTGATATGCTTTGAGGTATCTCATATGGCATTGTTATCCTTCGAAATATGTTCTGAAACCATTTCATATGCTATTTGATATGTTCAAAAATGTTTCATCTGTTATTGATATGCTTCGAAATGTCCTATGCACTATTGATATGCTCCGAAATGTTTCATATGCCTTTGACATGCTTCGAAACATTTCATACATCTTTGCTATGTCCAAAATGTTTCATTCGCTCTTGATATGCTCCGAAACCATTTTATACGTCATTGATATGTTCCGAAATATTTCTTATGCTCTTGATATCCTCCGAAACCATTCATGCATCATTAATATATTCTGAAATATTTTATTCACTCTTGTTATGCTTCAAAACATTTCATACGTCTTTGCTATATTCCGAAATGTTTCCTTTGCTCTTGATATACTTTGAAACATTTTGTATATCCTGGCTATGTTCCGAAATGTTTCCTTTGCCCTTGATATGCTTCGAAACATTTCATACATCTTTTCTATGTTCTGAAATGTTTCATTTGCACTTGATATGCTTCGAAACATTCCCTCCGACATCGATATGCTCCAAAATGTATTAAGTGCCATTGATATACTCTGTAATGTCCTATGTGTCATTTGATATGCTTCGAAATTCTTTTTACGTCATCTGATAAGTTTCAATTACTCGTTACTCCATTTGTTATGAACCAAATATGATTTGAATGAAATGATATTTGCGATTCTATATCTAATGAGCTTAAATCCATAAATTCTTATATCTCGGCCTTACATTTGGATACCAAGTCTATTTGAAACTATTCTCCTCTTGTTCTGGATTTGTTTGCCACTTACTGAGCTTTGAAGCTCACTCTGTTGTTATATAACCCTTTTTTAGGTTAGCTTGTCATGCGCTAAAATGTTAGAATTGAGTTGAGGTAGTGAAAAGCTATTCAGATTATGACAAGACATTGTGGATTGTTATGTTATTGTTTTATAAATGTATTTTATATGAAATGTGATGTTGTCGACAGATTTGGAATGATGTATCATGTAAAAGCTTTAAAAGACCTCGCACGATTGAGATTTTGGAATATTGAGTTTAGTTTACAATGATATAAAATTATGATAAATGGTTGGAATTCTGATTTGTATAATTCTTACGCTTGTGAAATTATAAGTGAGGTTAATATTTTGTTAAGTTGGTTTGGGTTCTTATAAAGGTTCGTGTGATGTGATATATGATTATAACTGCACAGGTTTATGGATATGATTGATATTTGAATGATTCTCTGTATCCTCAAATGTTAGTTTGGATTCTGGGATTGGAACATTGAAAAATTTAATGTTATGGATTTTAAGACAAGGTTACACCTCAAGATTTAAAATTCGGGGGGGCGTGACACTCTGTCCTGTAGTTCCCTGTCTACTTGTTCTACTTTAGAGGTGCCCAACACATATTTTGAGATTACAGGGGGAGGTCGGCCATACATTGTCTCATAGGGAGTATATTTTATGGATGAATGATAAGTTATATTATACCACCAATCGGTCCAGGGAAGCCACTTTGTCCACTCTTTTGGTCGATTACTAGTGAAGCATATGAGGTATGTCTCCAAGCACTTGTTCACTACTTCAGTTTGGCCGTCGGTTTGTGGGTGATATGTCATATTCATTTTCAATTTAGTGCCCTGCATCTATAATAATTCTGTCTAAAATTTGCTTGTCAAGACCCTATCACTATCACTTACAATAGATCTTAGCATCCCATGCAATTTTACAATATTCTCCATAAAGATTCGAACAATACTAGAAGTAGTGTAGGGATTACGAACAGCACAAAAGTGAGCATACTTTGTAAGACGATCAACCATGACAATAATTAAACTTTTTCCTTGTGATGAGGGAAGCCCTTCGATAAAGTCCATTAATATATCTATCTATATTGAGTCCAGGATAGGTAGAGGTTGCAGCTTTCCGGGACTTGCCATTGTCTCGCCTTTATGTCGTTGACATACATCACATTGTGCTACAAATTTAGCAATAATATTTTTCATCCCTACCCAATAAAAATTTTACTTAATTCACTTATAGGTTCTAAGGAATCTGGAGTGTCTAGCCATAGGTGTGGAATGCATCTCTTGAAGGATGGTCTTTATGCAAGTAGAATTTGGCACAAGCACAATGCGTCCCTTATAGCGTAAGCCTTTTGAGTCCCAACTATAATGAGCTATGAAGCTTGGTGCTTCCTCTAAATTTTTTATGAACTAACTAGTCTCTAGATCATCTTTCCATTCCCTCCTAATATCCTCAAGGAAGTCACTAATCGGAAGTGAAACGGTCGAAAATTCAGCTTGCTCGGGTAGCCGCAAAAGCACATCTACGATAATATTCTCTTTCCCATTTTGTAAGTTATTTCATAATCATATCCAAGAAGCTTTGTTACCTATTTTTACTACTCGGGGGAAGATATCTTTTGTTCTAAGAAATATTTTAGGCTTTTATGGTCAGTCTTGATTTGAAAACATCATCCAATCAAGTACGGGGCCACTGCATGCACAATCATGAGCATCTCCTTGTCGCAAATAGTCATCTTGAGATGGAAAGGAGATAACGCCTTACTGGTATAAGCGAGAGTGCGACCATCTTGTATTAGTACAGCACTAATTCTGACTCCGGAGGCATCGGCTTCAATAATAAAAGTCTTGCTGAAGTCGGGTAGTGCTAGTACGGGCGTTGTCGTCATTGCGGCTTTAAGTTCATCGAAGGCGGTGGTGGCTTTGTCCGACCATTAAAAAGCATCTTTTTTTAGCAAGGAAGTAAGGGGTATATTGATCTTTCAATAGTTTTTCACAAACTTGCTATAGTAGCTTGTTAAACCGAGAAAGCCGCATAGCGATTTTATATTTCTCGAGGTTGGCCAGTTCTGCATTGCTTTAATTTTAGAGGGGTCCACCACCACACCTTCCTCTGATATGATATGCCCAAGATATTCTACTTTCTGTTGAAGAAAGCTGCACTTCGATTTTTTGACAAAAAGAACATGTTCTCGTAAAATCGTCAAAACAAATCGTAAGTGTTGAAAATAACTTTCAAGAGAAGGGCTATAAATAAGGATATCATCGAAGAAAACCAGTACAAACTTATAAAGATAACCTCAAAAAATATCATTCATAAGGCTCTAAAAGGTGGAGGGAGCATTGGTGAGACCAAAGGGCATTACCAAAAATTCGTAGTGGCCATTGTGCATTCGAAAGGCAAATTTTTGGTATGTCTTCTTCACACGCTCATAATTGATGATACCCGGATCGAAGGTCTAACTTCGTGAAGACTCATGCTTCTTTTAATTCATCAAGCAATTTATCTACTACTAGAATAGAGTACTTGTCCTTAACGGTTATGTTGTTGAGAGCTTAGTAATCAATGCACATTCGTCATGTTCCGTCCTTCTTTCGTACGAGGAGCACCGGTGAAGAGTAAGGGCTGCAACCTGACTGAATAACTCCTGTTTCAAGTATTTCTTTTACAATCCATTCTATTTCATCCTTCTAGAGATGTGGATACTGATATGGCCAAGTATTTGCTGGAGGTTTGCTTGGAAGAATAGGTATACGATGATCATGCCGGCAGGTAGGAGGTAGGCTGCGCGGTTCGTCAAATATATTTGAAAATTTATCAAGCAAGGGAAGTAGATTTAGATCTTCAAATTTGGTTGGCCCTCCCTCAGATTTCTGCTCAAGTTGTGCTAAAAAGTTGCTACATGCTTTGTGCAAAACTTTCTCCATTCGTTGTGTGCAAATCATCGTTACGTAACCCCCATGTTTCCCGCGCAGTATCACTTGTTTCCCCTTACTATAAAATTTCATAATTAATTTCAAAAAATTTCAGGAAACATCACCTAATATTATCAACCATTTGATGCTAAGCATGGCCTCATAATCATCAAGAGGGAGGAGGAAGAAATCTGCAATTATA
Source organism: Musa beccarii (assembly GCA_024322285.1). NCBI lineage: Eukaryota > Viridiplantae > Streptophyta > Magnoliopsida > Zingiberales > Musaceae > Musa > Musa beccarii. The sequence goes on from CM044394.1 coordinate 36,560,955, forward strand.
TCTTGATCCTGTAGCAACAGTTTCACCCGCGGGCACCTATGATCACACTTCAAAATTCATTCGACGGTGACCTTAACATCAAACCTACTGCAATTCACAATAGGTAAGGCTATCCAGATAGCAACTTTGCTGTTCATAAAATTATTAGTGCTCCTGGTGTCAATAAGAACGGTGATCAGTTGTTGCTTCAGAAGTCCTCCCACTTTCATCGTTTATGGGTTTGTGTAACCGGCAAAGGCATGCATCGTAATATCAACTAGCTACTATTCTTCATCCATGACCTCTTCCTTATGCTCTTGGACCTCCTCCTCCATATCTTCCAGATGTTCAATTAGTAGGAGGCAGCCCCTTTTGCAACAATGATCATGGTTCCACAACTCGTCACAATACCAACAAAGACCTTTTGTTGATCGGTCACGTGGTCATCTCTTGTCAATTTTTTTGGCAGTGAAGGATGGCTGGGAGCAGAAGGAGGTTTATATGCCACAAGCCTAGGAGAGGTTCTCATCCTCTGAGTATCTTGGTTGAGTCGTTCTTCTTGTATTCGTGTGAAAGAAATCGCAGCCATCACGGTACGGGGCTGCTATGCCTTAGCCTCCCTTTTTATCTCTGACTTGAGTCCTTCGATGAATGTTCCTATCAATTGATAATTAGTCTAATCACGAGCAAGGTAGGATAACTTTTCAAACCTGGTTTGGTACTCTTGAATCGTAGAGGTTTGTCGAATTTTTGCAAGTTGGCCGTCGATATTTTCATACTCTATAGGTCCAAAACGGTTCAGCAATGTGTTCTTAAATTGATTCCATGTCAGAGCCCCATGATTATATTCTAGCCAATTGTACCATTGAATAGCATCTCCTTCAAGGTGGATGATAGCAATTTTCACCATAGCATCATCCAACGTTCGGTAGTAGAGAAAGTAACGTTCGATGTGCGAAATCCACTCTGCCGGGTCTACTTCTTCCCATCGTGAGAAGTCTACCCTCATATGTGGCTGAAGTATGTCCGAAGGCTATCCCTCTTTCTCTGGAGGTCTCTCTGAACTCTCTCCTCACTGAAATTTGATTGGACTCGATGGTTGTCCAATTTTGAATTCTACAAACAAAGCATGCAATTTGTCCTCCAAACGCGATTCAATTCGAGATTCCAATGCTTCAAATTTGGTATCAATTAGATCTTGAGAAGCCATAGCATATAACTCTAGATTAGAGATGTCCTTATCTTTTTTTTTGTTAATGGGTTAATGGCATGGGGGGTGGAAGGTTTGCACAATAGATCGGTGATAGAAGGGTTCGGCTGTAATGGTTTACTATTTTGGGCTATGATTTTTAACGTTGTTAGGGTTATGAAAATAGGTTATGAAAAGAGGCTATGATATCTGTGTCTTAGGGTTAGAGGGATGCCCTAAAGATATCTTGGTTGGTGGCAGCAAGGTAGCTAGATATCTTTTGTCGTAGAGATAAAAACTTTATGATGAAAAGTTTATGCAGCAATATAGGAACGATTTTTTTGGATTTTTTGAATAAGGATAACTAAATTGTAGTAACAGTAAGGTAGGAAACCAGAACCTGATGCAATTCACAGGGAGATCAAAGGATGATCTGCGGTGGTGGAGATGACGGTGGAATTCGACGACGATCTTTTAAGCAATTATGGGAATTGCTTTGGGCAACCGTGGAGGGCTGATGGATGGCTGTGGAAGGGTAGTGAGATGCTAAAAATGTTGCTCTGATACCAAATATTAGAACCCTTGTAGATTCTAAGCTTGGGGTTTATCTCTTTAGGGGATCAGCCTCCTTAGAACTCTATAGGGGTTCCTTCCTCCAAGTTGCTGCTAAAAGGATGATCTATTCATGATGAAAAGAGGGTGAATACATGGCTATTTATAGGGCTTCTAAAGCCCAACACCTAATAGGACTCCTGCTTAAGACCCCTACTTTTAATCAACTCCTACTTCTAATAGGACTTCTTCTCTAATAGGACTCCTACTTCTAATAGGACTCCTTCTCTAATAGGACTCTTACTTCTAATAGGACTCCTACTTTTAATAGGACTCCTCTAAGAAGCAATCTCCAAACTAATCCTAACCTAGCCGACCTTTTCACCTCTTTAATAGGGGTTCGCTAGATAGGATTTACATGAATGCCCTAAGGATTTACATGTTTGCCCCCTTTAATGAAACTGAATTAGGTCTCTCCTAGCTAGAGTCCTATCAGAATTAGGACTCTCCTAGCTAGAGTCCTAATAGTAGGGCAGGCGGTCTGCTTGCAAGTGGTGAGCGACGCCCGCGAGGCCACTACGGGCGGCCAACCGGCAAGGGTGGCTGAAGCCCATGGCAGCAGCATCGCCTGCGGGCGACCTACCCGAAGGGGTGGGCGCACTAGCGAGGCAATGCCACTCGTGGGGGCAGTGCCACCCACGATGCCCGCGGTGGCAACGCCGCCTGCGAGCGTCCTACCCGCAAGGGTGGGTGCACTAGTGGGGCAGCGCCACCCGCGGGGGCAGCGCTCACCCGTAGCGACCGCCGCTGCGGGCACACCGCCCATAGGGGGGCCCGCAAGGGAGCTAGAGTTTGATACTATGTTGTAATCCTCAAACGATACACGGGAATCCAATCTTTCATACTGGACTTATAGATCTGGAAGTTTCAGATCTAGTACAATTGGTCATTGCGAGTGGGAGCCAACATTATAAGGGCAATTGAGTGTCGATAGAGCATCATCCACTCTCGATGTCATGAGAGAAATATCCTATATATTCTTGCTCAAGTAAATCCTTGGTCAGGGTCATTCGAATTGAGAGAGAAAGGAGTTCTCTATGAGAATCTGATTAAAGCGAGACTTGAGCAGATTTTGCATGGACCGAACAGCACTATAATCGGTATACGATTATAGGATATTAGATAGATGGAGTATTGATATATGGTAACTGAGAACAGACAGGTCCAATGGATTGGATCCCCCTGTATTGTCTAGGGACTATAGCGTAGTGGTCTTGTATGCCCATAGTCGATGAGTCAAGTGAACTATTATAGAGATAATAATTCACTAAGTTAGAAGTTCTAATAGGTATAACTCATAGCCAGCTTGGTATTAGGCCTAGAGGGTCACACACGTATGGTAGGTGTTCCGATGAGTAGAGGTCTAGATATGAGATATCCGTCAAGCCCTTATCTTATTGGATGTCTAATAAACCACTAAATTATTGGATCATTTAAGTGAGATCCAATAAGAGAAAATAGTGATTATTGGATAGAGATCTATTAATCCAAGAGGCTTAGGTAGTTGGATAGAGATCTAGTACTCAATAAGGTAGGATCTATTAGGGTTAAGTTGATAGGGACCTCTATAAATAGGAGGGAACCAAAGGAGTCATAGGCTAGACTCCTTTTGGCTGCTATTAGTTATAGGTGCCCTACAAGTCAATCACATAACTGATGGCACCTGTGACACACTACACCAATCTCTTTATGTATTATTATTAGTATTTTCTCACATTATCTAGATGAATATTATGATGTCCTTGGATCTGTGCAATGGGAATCGGATCGTGATGAGATCATGATAATGAAACTGATATACCTTTAAACACAAATCCTAAATCATCCTGGTCATAGGTTACTCGAAAAGGACATCTTGATAACCGGATAAACTAGTGCACTACATACTCATTTATATGATGGAGGTAACTGGTCTCATAGTTGCTTGTGTGGGGACACTAGAGATATAGTTCAGGTGCTCATTGGAGAATGAGTTCACTGATTGATCCGCTTACCGAATGCTGGATGGTTAATGATACCTAATATCAGACATTGATTCCGTTGTCCTAGTTGTGTGTCTGGTCCTTAGACTTAAGACACCAAAGATATCTTATATGAGTACTCTATTCTTTGATGCCAGACTTATAGGTTTGGAAAGCTCCAGATCTCGTATAACCGGTTCTCGGGAATGGTAGTCAACCTTACGAAGGCAACTGAGTATCAATAGAGGATCATCCACTCTTGATATCATAAGAGGAATATCCCTCGTATGCTCGCTCAAGCAAAATCTCTAACCAGGGTCGTTCGGATTGAGAGAGAAGAAGTTTTTCGAGAGAATCCAATTAGAGCGAGACTCAGATAGGATTCCGTATGGGCTAATTTTACCATGCCCAATATACGGTCTCTGGGATATTAGTTAGATGAGAGATTATAGATATATAGTAACTAAGGATAGACAGGTCCGATGGATTAGATCTCCCTGTATCGTGTGGGGACTATGGAATAGTGGCCTAGTATGCCCATAGTCGATAAGTCGAGTGAATTATTATGAAGATAATAATTCACTATATCAAAAGGTGTTCTGAGTCAAAAGGTATTCTGAGTCAGAAGAAGTTCTGATGGGAGCGACTAACGGCCAGCTTAGTATCGGGCCTAGAGGGTCACACACATTCGGTGGATGTTGCGATGAGTAGAGATGCGAATATGACATATCTACGGAGCCCATAGTTTGGATCCTATGAATAAGATCCAATCAAATAATTTGATGAGATCCAATTAGATGATTGGATAAGATCAAATTGGATAGAGATCCAATATGAATAGGATCCGTTAAGGATAAGCTTCCTGCACCTCTATAAATAGGAGGAACTCCCTAGTTCATAGGCTAGAGCTATTGGAAGTCAACCCTCCTATTCTCCTCAGCCTCCTCTCCTCCTCCTTGGCTTTGGCAGCCTTGTGATATACATGGTGGAGAAGGTAATCCCGTGATGATCTGAGGAGCGTCGTCATCACGTTCACTATGTGGATTACCGCTAGAGAGGAGTACGCTAGTGCTCCTTCATCCTTTTCATCAGATCTAGAAATTTCAGGGATGCACGATCTCCTTAGGTAATGCTTCTAACATTATACATGTGGTTTTTTGGATTTATAATTTTTTCGCGTATCAATCATCGCACAACGACCAAGCACTTAACTATGGGAAATCTAGTCTTGTTTTTGTTTTCCGCTGTGCATGAGATACTGATTCATAATTTATCAGAGCCAAGCTCAACTTGCTACGCCGAGGGGCTTCCCACCGCCATGCTTAAGGCAATAGCTATTGCCTATTTCCACAGGGCGGCTGCACAAGGCAGCGGTCGTAAAGGTTACGACCACCTGCACAAGGTGGCAACCTTTGTCTTTGCAAGGCAAGCGTGGCTTGACCACGACAATTGCTTGTGTGGGATAGCAGCCCACTGCCCGTGCGAGGCGATGCTATAATGGAGGCGAGGGGTGGTAGCCGCCTTTGCTCATGTTGCTGCGAGGGGCGACAACCGCCCCTACGCAGTGGGGCGACAACCACCCCTACGTAGTGGGGCGGCAACCACCCCTACGTAGTGGGGCGGCAACCGCCACTACACAGAGGCAGCAGCATGTGCGGGGCAGCACCTGGCAACCGCTAATGGCAAGGCGGCGCCGCATGCTTGCCAAGGGGCCGTTGCACTAGCGGTCGCAGTAGGGAGGCGGCGGCCACAACTTGCTGTGGCTACCAACTGTATTTTGGGGTAGATTTGGGCAAATAATAGTTTTGCCCCTGTGAATTATGGAAATTATAGGCATGTCTTATCAAAATTACCAAAATATCATTGATATCTCTAAAAATTTCCTACGTGTCCCTAATTTCAAAATTTTAGTTATTTAAAAAGGTTTAATTAACTATTATTATTTATCTAGTAATCCTACATAATATATACATGTGATGTGTGATGTAAGAAGATGATCATGGACTATGTGATGTATATATGTGATTATTATTGGGGCCAGTGAGCTTTCATTTTTCATTGATTGTCGGGCCTACATGCCTGTAATTATGTTGTAATTACCCTAGAGGCGAGACGGAAGCCTAAAGGTGATAGCGAGACCCTCGAGGCTGATTCAAACGATCACGACGTATGGGGATGCGTCGAGGTGCCAACGGATCCGACGATGACAAGATGGGATAATCACCGGGCATAGAGATGCATCGATATATACATAGATCTTGATATAAGTGATTAGGCCTACTAGCTCGGGCCTAATCATATTAAGTTGAGGTCCATGATCATCTAGTGTGCTTGTGTATGTGATTGTTATACACCTATTAGGTAAGTATATATATTTGCATACGATGTAAATATATATTACATATGTATATGTGTGACATATCATATCACGAGATCGAACTAAAATCCCCTCCTATGATAATATTAAGTTGGTAAGCATGAGGCAATAAGATTAACCCACGTGGCCTTCCATCGTTATAGGTAGGAACCGATTCCCGACATAGGCTGAGTTGGCCGAGTCCCTCGAGGCTCACCTATTTCATATTTCACTATCTTGCCTATGACATAGAGATGTCACCAGTGACTTAAGGACATGGTGTGATTGGTCGAGTCCCTCAAGGGCATAGCATCGAATCAAACTCATCTTGTAACAATGGTGATAACTTAATTGGACATCATGGTTGGTCGAGTCCCTTGAGGCTATAGTGATTCGGAGGTCGAACATGGCGAGAATCATAAGGAGTTGTAATTGATAGGAGTTGCCTACCATTTTGGGCTTAGTGTGATTAGTCGAGTCACTCGAGATTACACTGAGACGTCGATTGGATCTCGATCCCCACTAGAAGTTTGCCAGAGATTTCCATTTTATGTGCTGAGGGTGTCACGTGACTTGCTAGAAAAATTAGTGAGAGCACATCAAGATAGAAGTCTATATCTTGATTATTTATTTTTTTTTACGAAATCTGCATATTATTTACTTACACTATATCTCTTATTTATTAGAAACATGTTGCCATCAGACCCTCTACGTGGTATACTTGATACCAACCGTCTCACTAATCCAAGCTATGCAGATTGGCTCCGTAACTTGAGAATAGTTCTCACAGCGGAGAAAACCGCATACATCCTAGATACGGACATACCCCAACCTGAGGCAAGAGCACCTCAGGAAGAGTTTACCCAATATGCGAAGTATATAGATGATTCCACTCTCACTTAGTGTTACATGTTAGTCTCTATGACTCCTGAGTTATAAAAACAACATGAAAACATGGATGCTTAATCCATACTCCTACACCTTTGCAAATTATTTAAGGAGTAACAAAAAACTCAACAATATGAGATATCCAAGAGTCTCTTCCGTACTAGGTTGACTGAGGGGGCATCGATTCAAAACCATGTCCTGAAGATGATAGAGTGGATCGAGAAACTCATAGGTCTAGGAATGATCCTAAATGATAACCTGTGTATTGATCTTATACTCCAGTCCCTATCATATTCCTTTTCTCAATTCATCATGAATTTTAATATGAACAAACTTAAGGTGACTCTCCCTAAGCTCCTCAATATATTGAGGGAGGCAGATAGTACAATCAAGAAAGAGAAACTAGTTCTCTACGTTGGTGAGACCAAAAGGAAAAGAAAGGTTGGGAAGACCCTTAAGAAGGGCAAGGGCAAGGGCAAATAGGGTAAGGCATAGCTTACCTTCTAAACAGAGTTCCATCTAGATCGGTAGTGTCTACACTATATGAGATATGAAAAAGAAATAAGCCCGATCTTAAGGTTGTTAAGATTTGGGGCTACCCTACCCACGTTAAAAGATACGACCCCGATAAGTTAGAATCCAGGATGGAATAGTGCAAGTTTGTGAGAGACTCTAAGGAAACTTATGGGTATTATTTCTATCACCCTAAGGATCAAAAGGTCTTTGTTGCTAAGAAAGCAGTGTTTCTTGAGAAGGAGCATATTCTTAGCAGAGACAGTGGGAGCATAATAGAGTTGAGCGAGGTTGAAAAACCTAGCTCATGCACCATTCTGGAGATTGAGTCTGATTAGGTACCTGGCACACAAATTTTAACTTTGCAAAGGACTGGTTAAGTGTCACACCCTCCTAAGAGATATGTGGGACATATCAATGGAGAGGACACTCGAGATATTGATCCTCAGACCTACAAGGAGGCAATTATAAGCATAGACTCCGGGAAGTGGCAAGAAGCCATAAATTCTGAGATAGAATCCATGTACTCTAACAAGGTTTGGAACCTTGTTGATGCACCTAAGGGTATCTATCGTATCCATCGGTTGTAAATGAATCTTCAAAAGGAAGATTGGGGTAGATGGAAAGGTGGAGACCTATAAGGCAAGGCTAGTGTCTAAGGCGTATCGTCAAAGACAATATATTGACTATGATGAAACCTTTGCACCCGTAGCTATTCTAAAGTCTATCCAAATTCTATTGGCTATTACAGTATAATATGACTATAAAATATGGTAGATGGACATGAAAACTACATTCCTCAATGGCAACCTAAAAAAGAAGTTGTATATGATACAGCCTGAGGAATTCATGTCCAAGAGAATGTGTGCAGATTGTCTAAGTCCATTTATCGACTAAAGCAAACTTCCCAAAGTTGAAATATAAGATTTGATGAGGCGATCAGATCTTATGACTTCGTTAAGAACGAAGATGAGTCATGTGTGTATAGGAAGGTAAGTGGGAGCACTATCACCTTCTTAATGTTATATGTGGATGACATCTTAATCATTGGGAATGATGTAGGAATACTCTCCATAGTAAAGGCTTGGCTATCTAGACACTTCTCCATGAAGGACTTAGAGGAAGCATCCTATATTTTGGGAATTCTGATCTATAGAGATAGATTCAATAGAATGCTTGACTTATCCTAGTCCATGTACATAGAATTTTAATTTTTCAGAGTATGTCCCCAAAATCTCCTAGAAAAATGACAAACATGGATATGATACCCTATGCGATAGGATCTATCATGTATGATATGCTACGTACCAGGCCTGATATAGCATATGCTCTAAGTGTCACGAGCAGGTATCAGGCAGATCCAGGCTTGGAGCATTAGAAAGTAGTAAAGTGTATCCTTAAGTACTTGAAAAGAACTTAGTATCTTTTATTGGCATATGGATGAGGTACTCTCTAGATTGAAGGCTACACGGACTCGAGTTTCCAATTTGATGTTGACGATAGCAAGTCGAATTCAGGGTATGTGTTCACCCTGAATGGAGTAGTAGTAAGTTGGAAGAGTTCCAAGTGAGATACTAGTGCTGACTCGACCATAGAGGTGGAATACATTACTACGATAAAAGCAGCAAAAGAGGGTATATGAACGAAGAAATTCATCACGGATTTAGAAATTGTATCGAGCAGTGTAAAACAGATTCTCATATATTGCAACATAATAGGGTGATCGATCAAGCTGGGGAACCCAGGTCTCGTCAGAAGTGTTTTGAGAAAGTTTCACTTAATTAGAGAGATCACAATCTGTGGAGATGTAGCAGTGGAAAGAGTTTCATCCAAAGATAACATTATTTATGTTGGTTATAGGTGCCCTACAAGCCAATCATGTGGGTGGTGGCACTTGTGACATGTTACGTCGATCTCTTCGCATATTATTATTGGCATTTTCTCATATTATCTGGATGAATATTGTGATGTCCATGGATCTATGCAATGGGAATCGGATCATGATGAGATCACGATAATGAGACCGATATACCTTTAAACACAGATCCTAAATCATCCTGGTCATAAGTTACTCGATGAGGATAACGAGATAACCGGATAGACTGGTGCGCTGTATACTCATCCATATAACAGAGGTGACTGGTCTCATAGTCACTTGTGTGGAGACACTAGAGGTATAGTGTAGGTGCTCATTGGAGAATGAGTTCACTGATTGATTCGCTTACAGAATGTTGTATGGTTAATGATACCTAATATCAGACAACGATTCTGTAATCCCAGTAGTATGTCTAGTCCTTAGACTTGAGGTACCAAAGATACCTTGTTTGAGTACTCCATTCTTTGACGTCGGACTTACAGGTTTAGAGAGCTACAAATCTGGTATAGTCAGTTCCCAGGAATGGTAGCCAACCTTACAAAGGTAATTGTGTGTCAATAGAGGATCATCTACTCTCGGTATCATGAGATGAATATCCCGCATGTGCTCGCTCAAGCAAAATCCCTAGCCAGGGTCGTTCGGATTGAGAGAGGAGTTCTCTGAGAGAATCCGATTAGAGCGAGACTCGAACAAGATTCTGTATGGGCCTAACTCTACCATGCCCAATATACGGTCTCTGGGATATTAGATGGATGAGGGACTATAGATACATGATAACTGATAACAGACAGGTCCGATAGATTATATCCCCCTATACCGTCTGGGGACTATGGCGTAGTGGCCTAGTATGTCCATAGTCGATGAGTCGAGTAAATTATTATGGAGATAATAATTCACTATATCAGAAGGTGTTCTAAATCAGAAGGAGTTCTGACAGGAGCGACTCACAGCCATCTCGGTATCGGGCCTAGAGGGTCATACACATAAGGTGGATGTTACAATAAGTAGAGGTGCGGATATGAGATATCTGCGAAGCTCCTAGTTTGGATCCTTTGGATGAGATTCAATTGGGTAATTGGATGAGATCCATTTAAATGATTGGATAAGATCCAATTGGACGAGATCAAATTGGATCCTGTAGAGAAGATCCAATTAGATAGATATCGAATGTGAACAGGATCTGTTAAGGATAAGCTTACTCCACCTCTATAAATAGGAGGAAACACCTGGTTCATAGGTTGAGAGCTCTTGGTAGTGATCCTCCTATTCTCCTCAGACTCCTCTCCTCCTCCTTGGCTTCGGCAATCTTGTGGTGCACGTAGAGAGAGATCCCACGATAATCTGAGGAGCGTCGTTGCTACGTCCGCTATGTGGATTACCGCTAGAGAGGAGGACGCTAGTGCTCCTACATCCTCTTCATCGGATCTGAAATTTTTGGGGATATACGATCACCCCAGGTAACGCTTCTGATATGATACATACGGATTTTTCAGATTTATGATTTTTGCACACCAATCGTCGCACGATGGCCAAGTACATAACTATGGAAAATTCGGTCTTGTTTTTATTTTCCACTACGGATGAGATGCCGAATCTCCCAATTTTCCAGCAATGGTATCAGAGCCAGGTTCATCATGTGATGATTGGCTTATAAACTGCATGTGTTGTGTTTGATCACATAGAATTATTTTACGTGTTGTTGCTGCATTTGACGTGGTTTTCGGATCTGAAGAACGATCTTTCTGCATCAAATTTGTTAATGCAAAAGGAGGTAAAGGTAGCAATTGTTGCTGCCTAGTGGATCAATCAGAGGCGGTGCGCATGGCAGCAGCCCCTGCATGTGCGACACGACGATCGTAATGGTTGCAACCATCGGTGCACAAGGCAGCAACTGCCTGCATGCACAAGGCAGCAGCCGCAAGTGGTTGCGACTGCTGGTGAACGCAAGGTAGCGGCCACTACGTGTGCAGGGTGACTGCAGGCGGCAGTCGCTACGTGAGGCGGGGTAGCACAGCCCGCGGCCCGTGGCCTACGACCACCGCCCCTACGCAAGCTGTTACACAGGGGCACAGGCGGTAGTTGCCCACCACCACCTCATGAGGTAGCCGCCCATGCGTGAGGCAGCCACCCGCGCATGAGGCGGTAGCGCCTCTGCGTAGGCGGCTGCGCACTGCTAGCGTAAGGAGGCATCACAAAGAGAGGCAGGAACGCCCAAGGTGGTGCCATACGCATGCCAAGGGCTGCTGCACGCCTAGCAGGTGGCGACCGCAAGAAATTATGATTACTGCAGGCCTGCAAGGTGGTGGCCATAACAGGGAGGTCGCTGACTCAATTTAGGGGAGATATGGGGCAAAAGATAATTTTGACCCTGTCAATTTCGAAAATTCCAAGGCATGTCTCAAAAAATTATGAAAATACCCCTGACATTTTTGAAAACTCCCTGCATGTCCCTAATTCCAGAATTTTAGTTATTTAAAAGGTTTAAGTAACTATTATTATTTATCTAGTAATCCTACATGATATATACATGTGATGTGTTGTGATGTGGGAAGATGATCATGGACTTTATGATGTGTGTATGTGATTATTAGGGCCTGTGAGCCTTCATTTTTCGTTGATTGTCGGGCCTACGTGCCAGCAATTATGTTGTAATTATCCTAGAGGCGCGGCGGAAACCTGAAGGTGGTAGCGGGACCCTTGAGGCTGATTCAAATGATCGCGACGCATGAAGATATGTCGAGGTGCCATCAGATCCAACAATGATGAGATAGATGATCACCGTGCATAGAGATGCACTAATATGCACATAGATCCTGATGTAAGTTGTTAGGCCTACTGGCTCAAGCCTAATCATATTCGATTGAAGTCTATGATCATCTGGTGTGCTTGTGCATGTGAATGCTATACACCTACTATATAAGTATATATATTTGCATGCGATGTAAATATATATTAAATATGTATCTGTGTGACACGTCATATCATGAGATCGAACCTAAAACCCCTCCTATGATAATATTAAGTCAGTAAGCATGAGGTAATAAGATTGACCCACGTGGCCTTCCATCGTTAGGGGCAGGAACCAATTCCCGACGTAGGCTGAGTTGGTCGAGTCCCTCGAGGCTCACCTATTTCGCATCTTGCTATCTTGTCTTCGACATAGATATGTCACCGGTGACCTAAGGACATGATATACTTGGTCAAGTCCCTCGAGGGCATATCATCGAATCATACTCATCTTGTAACGATGGTGATGACTTAACTGGTCATCATGGTTGGTTGAGTCCCTCGAGGCCATGGTGGTTTGGAGGCCAAATATGACTGGAATCATAAGGAGTTGTGATTGGCAACAGTTGTCTACCTTTTGGGCTTAGTGTGAGTGTCGACCCTCGAGGTTGCACTAAGATGTCGATTGGATCTCGATCCCCACTAGAAGTCTGTTAGAGACTTTCGATTCACGTGTATGAGGGTGTCATGTGACTCGCTAGAAAAATTAGTGGGAGCATGTCAAGATAGAAGTCCATATCTTGATTATTTATTTTTACGAAATCTGCATGTTATTTACTTATGTTATATCTCCTGTTTATCATAAACATATCGTCATCAAACCCTCTACGTGGCATACTTAATGCCAACCGCCTCACTGGTCCAAATTATACGGATTGGCTCCACAACCTAAGAATAGTTCTTACAGTAGAGAAAATCACATGTCTTAGATACGGTCATGCCCTAACCTAAGGCAGAAGCTCCTTAAGAAGAGTTTGCCTAATATGCGAAGTATATAGATGATTCCACTCTCGCCCAGTGTTACATGTTAGCCTCTATGACTCCTTAGTTATAGAGATAACATGAAAACATAGATGCTCATTCCATACTCCTGCACCTCCGCAAACTGTTTAAGGAACGAAGAAGAACTTAGTGATATGAGATATCCAAGAGTCTCTTCCGTGCCAGGATGACTGAGGGGACATCGGTTCAGAACCATGTCTTAAATATGGAGTGGATTGAAAAACTCACAGGTCTAGGAATGATCTTAGATGATAACCTGTGTGTTGATCTTATACTTCAGTCCCTACCAGATTCTTTTTCTCAATTCATCATAAATTTCAATATGAACAAACTTGAGGTATCTCTCCCTAAGCTCCTCGATATATTGAAGGAGGCAGAGAGCACTATCAAGAAAGAGAAATTAGTTCTCTATATTGGTGAGACCAAAAGGAAAAGGAAGGCTGGGAAGACCCATGAGAAGGGTAAGGGCAAGGGCAAACGGGGTAAGGCAAAGGTTGCCAAAATTGACCCAGCAAAGGAATAAGGCCAGTGCTTCCATTGCAGTCAAAATGTGCATTGGAAGATGAACTACAAGGCATATCTTGTAGAAAAAGCGAAACAGAAGCTTGGAAAAGCTTCAGGTACTTTCATGATCAGTCTCCATGTGTCAGATTCTTATGATAATGCATAGGTATTGGATACCAGTAGTACTTATCATATCTGTAATTCGTTGTAGATTCTAACAAGGCATAGGAGATTGGCAAAATGTGAGATGGACCTCAAGATGGGCAATGGAGCAAGAGTTGCTGTTATTGTTATCGGCGAGGTCACTCTACATCTGCCTAATGGAGTTAACATTGCATTAGATGCATGTTATTTTGTTCCCTTTATTATTACAAATATTATTTTTATTTCATGTTTGACATTAAATGGTTATAAAGTGCTTTTTGAGAATAATTGTTGTTCAATCAATAAGAATGATAAGATCATTACTAGAGGGACATTGCATAATGGTTTATTTATGCTAAATACTACTCCACATATCATGAATATAAATATATCCAAGAGGAAACAAGATGAGATAAACGGTGCATACCTGTGGTATTATAGGCTAGGTCATATCCATGAGGGAAGAATTCAAAAGTTATTGAAAAATGGATACTTAAATCCATCTGACTACAAATCATATATAACTTGTGAGCCTTGCCTTTGTAGAAAATTGACTAACTCTCCATTTAGTGGAACTGGAGAGAGAGCCATTGAGTTACTAGAACTCATACATAGTGATGTATGTGGTCCTATGTCAACTCATGTCGTAGGTGGTTCTTCCTACTTCATTACTTTCACTGATGATTTCTCTAGGTATGGATATGTGTACTTGATGAAGTATAAGTCTGAAGCCTTCGAGAAATTTAGGGAGTATAAGAATGAAGTAGAAAATCAGACTGAAAAGAGTATTAAAACTCTTCGATCAGATCGAGGAGGAGAATACTTGAGTATAGAATTCACCTAGTTCCTCAAGGACCATAGGATTCTGTCCCAATAGACACCTCCTAATACACCACAGCTCAATGGTGTATCAAAAAGGAGGAATCGTACACTATTAGATATTATGTGGTCCATGATGAGTTTTACTGACCTATCCATCTCATTTTCGGGATATGCCCTATAGACAGTAATTTACCTTTTGAATAGAGTTCCATCTAGATCGGTAGTGTCTATACCATATGAGATATAAAAAGGGAAGAAGCCCGATCCTAAGGTCGTTAAGATTTGGGACTGCCCTACCCACGTTAAAAGACACGACCCTGATAAGTTGGAATCTAGAATGGAACGGTGCAAGTTTATGGGATATCCCAAGGAAACTTGTGGTTATTATTTCTATCACCTTAATGACCAAAAGGTCTTTATTGCCAAGAGAGTAGTGTTTCTTGAGAAGGAACACATTCTTGGCGGAAATAGTGTGGGCATGATAGAATTGAGCAAGATTGGAGAACCTAGCTCAGGCACCATTCCAGAGATCGAGTCTGTTCAGGTATCTAACACACAAGTTCCAATTTTGCGCAGGACTGGTAGAGCGTCCCACCCTCTTGAAAGATATGTGGGACATATTAGTGGAGAGGACATTCAAGACATTAATCCTCAGACCTACGAGGAGGCTATTATGAGTATAGACTCCTGGAAGTGGTAAGAAGCCATGAATTCTGAGATGGAATCCATGTACTCCAACAAGGTTTGGAACCTTGTTGATGCACCTGAGGGTATCGTACCTATTGGCTACAATTGGATCTTCAAAAAGAAGATTGGGGTAGATGGAAAGGTGGAGGGAAGGCTAGTGGCTAAGGGGTATCTTCAGAAGCAAGGTGTTGACTATGACGAAACCTTTGCACTCGTAGTTATGATGAAATCTATCCAAATTCTATTGGCTATTGCAGCACATTATGACTATGAGATCTGGCAGATGGACATGAAAACTATATTCCTCAATGGAAACCTCGAAGAGGAAATATATATAATACAACCTGAGGGGTTCATATCCAAGTAGAGTCCAGATAAGGTGTGCAATTTTTTTAAGTCTATTTATGGACTAAAGCAAGCTTCCCGAAGTTGGAACATAAGGTTTGATGATGCGATTAGATCTTATGAGTTCATTGAGAACGAAGATGAGCCTTGTGTGTATAGAAAGGTAAGTGAGAGCGCTATCACCTTCTTGGTGTTATATGTGGATGATATCCTAATCATTGGGAATGATATAGGAATACTCTCCACAATAAAGGTTTGGCTATCTAGATAGTTAAGTACTACAAAGGCGTAATATATTGCTGTGGCAGAGGCAACAAAAGAGGGTGTCTGGATGAAGAAGTTCATCAAGGATTTGGGAATCCTATCGAGCAGCGTGATATTGATTCCCATATATGGTGACAATAATTAGGCGATCGCTCAAGAAAAGGAACCCAGGTCTCATCAAAAGTCTAAGCATATTCTGAGGAGGTTCCATATGATCAGAGACATCGTGGCCCAAGGAGATATAGCAGTGGAAAGAGTTTCATCTAAAGATAACATTGTAGATCCACTGACAAAGCCACTGACTTAGATTATATTTGAGCATCACAGAGGTCTGATGGGGATCAAACACGTAGGTGATCGGCTTTAGGTCAAGTGGGAGATTATTGGTTATAGGTGCCCTACAACCCAATCATGTGAGTGGTGGCACCTATGACATGTTACGTCGATCTCTTCGCATATTATTAATGGTATTTTCTCAGATTATCTGAATGAATATTGTGATGTCCATGGATCTGTGTAATGGGAATCGGATCGTGATGAGATCATGACAATGAGACTGATATACCTTTAAACACAGATCCTAAATCATCCTGGTCATAGGTTACTCGTGTCAGGTTCGGAGCGGCACTAAAAGGGGGGTGAAATAGTGCAGCGGATTAAAGTTAGAAAGTTTGAAAAACGATTTTGGAAATTCATATAGGAACTTGATTCAACGAAAGAGACTTTAACTTGAAATGATTCAGTTAAATGAAATAGAAGGTAGGGAGAAGAAATTCGATCAATTTGCAGCTAAGAAGTTTACGATGCAAAAATTTAAACATTCACAACCAATGAACGCAGCGATGTATAGTGGTTCGGCCAAATGATCTACGTCCACTCTTGAAGCCTCCTCTAATGAGGCTCCCAACTTTCACTACCAAGTCTCTTGAAGGGGAAGGACTAAACACCCCTTTATAGCCTTTTACAAGAGGTTCCCTCTCTTTACAGAATTTTTACAAGGAGAAGAAAAGAGGTGAATACTTGAGCAATTGAAAGCAGGAATTTGCTATAGCTCAGACTCGATTCTAACACTGCAAAAGGTGCTCTACCAACTAAAAGTAAAGGAGTATTTATAGACTCTTTTGGGATTCAAAAATGGTGCTCAAAAGAGTCCCATCCTGAATTTTCGGGGTGCAGGTGGTACAACCGCCTGGCACTGGCGGTACTACCGCCTGACACAGGTGGTTGCAACCACCTGTCAGGCGGTACCACCGCCTGACACTAGCAGTACCATCGCCTGACACTGGTGGTTGCAACCACCTGTCAGGCGGTACCACCGCCTGGCCTTCGGCCATCTGGCGGTGCCACCGCCATACCTTCCCAGATGCTGTGTGGGCCTAAATTTTGGCCCAACACAATCCCTTAAAGGCCCAATTGGCCCAACACAGGTCTAGACAGGATTAATACCTAGTCTATACCCTAATTAAGTGCTAACTATGAACTTAAAACCAAATTAAACCGACACCGACAAGTCATTTTCCGAAGAGCTATTCGGTGATCTTCCGACGGACTTCCGACACTCCCTCGGATTTCTTCTGGCGGACTCCCAGCAGGCTCCCGGATTCTATGACGAGTTCAACGAGTCTTTGGCAACCTTTCGAACATTCTCGGTGATCTCTGCGAACCTCCGATGATCTTTCCGGTGAACTTCCGAAACCTTCGGCAAGTCCCCGATTCCATCTCGGTTAGCTCCGGCAACACTTCCAACGATCCTTCGGACTTCCGGTGGACTCTTGAACTATTACCGACTTGACTCCAGTAATTTGCTTTATGTTTATCATAGTTAATCCTGCACACTTATCTCAGAAATAGATTAGATCAATTAACCATCAATTGACTTCATCATCAAAATCCAAGATTCAACAATCTCTCCCTTTTTGATGATGACAATCAATTGATGACGGAGTTATTCTTAACTCCCTCTATCTATATGTCATCATGAGAAAGTAAAAACATTTGAATTTTATCTCTTGAATTCAAACCAAAACCCATAAGCTTCATCCTTTGAACTTATCATCATGCTCAACAAGCATGAAGTTTCATTCATAAAAAGAATATCAAAGCATAACAGTTAATTTTAAGTCGAAAGATGATAAATATTTATCATTTTGACAAAAGATACCAATAATTTGAAATTACAACAAGGATCTCATGATTGAAAAGTGTGATATCATATTGGATACATCATGAGATGAAAACTTATCATGTCATTTGAAAGATGACATTTGATAAACATAATATAGTAAGAATTCCAACTTTAAATTTTAAAATATGATGCATGTGATGTATTACAGTACTAAAAAGTTCACTGCGATGCTTTTTAAGGATTGCAACTTGTTTTTGACACAAAGCATGGTAAGAGCAATTGAATTGCAAAATTAAATCTTATGAGACATTTTTTCATTACACTTTATTTATCAAGTCATCAAATTATTTTGCATTCAACAAGTCATCAATTTCAATTTCACATTTTTCTCTCCCTTTGTCATCAACAAAAAAGAGGTGACTAAAGTATATAATAGAAACTTGATACCAAAAGGAGGTGATTAAATCATAATGCCAAAATATGCCATTCTCGATAGACAAATCTGAAAAATATTTTGATCATTTTTATTCATGCTTATGAAATCTGAAAAATGATCATTGAGGCAAAAACGGAAAAGAATTTTAGGTGATCATTCATGGTTCAAGACTTAAAAAAAAATCCAAGCATAAGCATAAAGCCAAAGGATGCATCACTTGTCATTTGTGAAGGGAGAAGATATCATAAACATAAAGCCAATCATCAAACATGTTTAAAAAAAATAAGAGAGATATCAAAATTCATGATGAGATTCAACTTGTCATTTATGAAGAGAGAAGATCATAAAACCTTGAGTCATAATGATTAGCACATGAATAAAATCTTAAATAAACATTTAAGAGCTTGATTTTTATGCAGAATTCATGACACTGATCTATGCATATGTCAAGTTTCATATTTAAATTATATAATCTATTTAGTCATCACAAAGGAGAGTATGATGTTATATATGCATCATCAAAAGACATGATCTTTATTGAAGGGCATGATGTTAAAAAAAAATGAGAATATTAAAACCAAAGTTGAAATATTTTTATCAACATGAAGGCTTCATCATCTTTTAATCGTTCAAAACATCATCATGAAGGCTTCATCAGAAATATTTATTGAAACATTTCAATTGAAGGATGAGTTCTTCATTCAAAAAAAAAATTAAGATTAATGATTAAAAATGAAAGTTTCAATATATCATTTGAAAGTCCGAATGGATAATATAATGGTGAAACTATCAAAACCAAAGTTTAAACATTTTGGAAAACAAACATACACTTTTAAACATTAGGACAAATTTAGCATGCCTAATTCTCTTCTAATGAAGTCAAATTGTTCTTCATTTAGTGGTTTTGTGAAGATATCTGCTAATTGGTGTTTTGTATCAATAAATTCTAAAGTGATATCATTATTATTGACATGATCTCGTATAAAGTGATGCCTAATATCAATGTGCTTAGTTCTTGAGTGTTGAATGGGATTTTTGGTTAGACAAATAGCACTTGTATTATCACATTTTATGGGAATATTTTTTAAATTAATTCCATAGTCTTCTAAAGTGTTTTTCATCCAAACAACTTATGCACAACATGCACTTGCAGCTATGTATTCGGCTTCCATCGTAGATAGTGCAACCAAATTTTGTTTCTTGGAGGTCCAAGAAACAAATGCATATCCTAGAAATTGGTATGTTCCGGATGTGCTTTTTCTATCTATTCTACATCCGTAAAAATCGGCATCCGCATAAGCTTTTAACTCAAAGTTATCAGATTTTGGATACCATAATCCTAGATTAGGAGTTCCTTTAAGATACCTAAGGATTCTTTTAACAGCTTTAAGGTGATATAACTTAGGATTAGCTTAGAATCTTGCACATAGACCTACACTAAACATGATATCCGGTCTAGTTGCGGTGAGATAGAGTAAGCTACCTATCATTCCCCTATATGTTTTTTGATCAAAGTTTTCTCCATTTTCATCCAAGTCAAACTTGGTGGAAGTACTCATTGGAGTGTTGATGGCTTTAGAACTATCCATGTTAAATCATTTTAATAATTCTAATATATACTTTGTTTAATTAATAAATGTACCATCATTAAGTTGTTTAATTTGTAATCCTAAAAAGAAGTTTAACTCACCCATTAGACTCATTTCAAATTCATGACTCATATATTTAGCAAATGATTCACATTATGATTCATCCGAAGAACCAAAAATAATATCATCAACATAAATTTGAACAATAAGAAAATTATTTTTAAAATATTTAATAAACAATGTAGTATCAACCTTGCCTTTAGTAAAATTATTTGAAATTAAGAAAGAACTAAGCCTCTCATACCAAGCCCTAGGGGCTTGTTTCAATCTATAGAGAGCCTTAGTTAGTTTAAAAACATGATTGGGAAGAAGAGAGTTTTCAAATCCGGGTGGTTGTTCAACATACACTTCTTCGGAAATAAAGCCATTCAAAAAAGTACTTTTGGCATCCATTTAGAAAAAGCTTATAGTTATTACTACTAGCATAGACAAGGAGCATCCTAATGACTTCTAATCTAGCCACAGGAGCGAAGGTTTCTTCGTAATCGATACCTTCTTCTTGGTTGAAACCTTTGGTCACTAATCTAGCCTTATTTCTAACCACGATACGTTGAAACCTTTGGTCACTAATCTAGCCTTGTTTCTAACCACGATACCATATTCATCTTACTTATTTCTAAAGACCCATTCAGTACCAATAACTAAATGGTCATTAGGTCTAGGAACAAGCTTTCACATCTCATTCCTTTCAAATTTGTTCAATTCCTCTTGCATTGCGATAACCCAAGAATTATCTTTCAAGGCTTCGTCAATGCTTTTAGGCTCAATTTGAGAAAGAAAAGCGGCATGAGCACAAATATTTTTAAAAGAGGAACGAGTTTGAACCCCTTTCAATGTGTCTCCTATAATTAGCTCCTTAGGATGGGCATCTACATACTTCCATTCCTTAGGTAAGGAAAATTCGGAAGAAGATACTTCCAAGTTACTATTTTGAGGAGAGGGTTTATTTAAATTCAAATTTTCAAAACCGAAATCATCATCAAGATCATTTTTCTTAATTTTGGAAACTTCATTAAAAACCACATGAATAGACTCTTCTATAACTAAGGTTCTTTTGTTAAAAACAAAAAAAGCTTTAGAAACGGAAGAATAGCCAAGAAAAAGCCTTTATCGGATTTAGCATCGAATTTTCCTAAGGCTTCCTTTTCATTTAAAATAAAGCATTTGCAACCAAAAACTTTAAAGTAAGAAACATTAGGTTTTTTGTTATTCCATAATTCATAAGGAGTCTTGGATAGAGATGGTTTTACTAGAACCCTATTCATGACATAGCAAGCCGTATTTACGGCTTCAGCCCAAAAATATTTGGGTAAACTATGTTCATTTAACACGGTTCTTGCCATTTCTTGTAAATTTCTATTCTTTCTTTCTACTACTGCATTTTGTTGAGGATTTCTTGGAGTAGAGAAGTTGTGGTTATACCCATTTGATTCACAAAAATTTTGGAAGTCACGGTTTTGGAATTCACCACCGTGATCACTCTGAATTGATGAAATTATGAAACCCTTTTCATTTTAAATGAGTTTACAAATTTTAGAAAAATATTTAAAACAATCACTTTTGTGAGTCAAGAAATATATCCATATAAATCTACTATAGTCATCTACAATCATAAAAGCATATTTGCTACCTCCTAGGCTTGTTGTGTCAACTGGTCTAAATAAATCCATATGGATCAATTATAATGGTCTAGAGGTACTTATTTGATTTTTTGGCTTGAAGCTAGTTTTAATTTGCTTTCCTAGTTGACAAGCATCACATACTTTATCTTTAATGAACTTAACCTTGGGAATGCCTCTTACAAGGTATTTAGATGTGATTTGAGAGATTAGTTTCATGCTAGCATGACCTAATCTTCTATGCCAAAGCCAAGCATCATCATTCAAAGCCGAAAAATATATTTCACTACTAAGGTCATCAAGGTTAATAGTGTAGACGTTATTTTGCTTGATTGCAATTATAGATGTGTTGTTGTGTGGTTTTTCGACGATGCAAGCATTAGATTCAAATCTTACAATATAACCATTATCACATAATTGATTAATGCTCAAGAGATTATATTTTAAATCATCTACTAATAACACATTATCAATTGAAAAGGTTAATTTGTTACCTATAGTACCCTTACCAATGATTTTACCCTTGTTGTCTCCGAAGGTGACAAACCCTTCGTCTTGGATAAAGAGCTTAGAGAATTGAGATGGATCTCCGGTCATGTGCCTTGAGCATCCACTATCAAGGTATCATCTCTTGCTCTTAGTTTGAATGGGTATTTTTGTCTACAAGAAAGGATGGTTTTTAGGTACTCATTTTGACTTGGGTGCCTCAAAAACTGATCTACTAAATTTATCATTATTCAATGAGTTCCTAATTGATCCTTTAGGAACCCATACTAATTTATGTGGACTAAGTTTCCTATATAGACATTTATAAACAACATGTCCGGATTTGCAACAAAAATTACATTTCAAATGAGAGGATACATGTAATGTTGACCCTTTAACGAAGGTGGTTTGAGTTTGGTGAGATCCACTCACGAATCCAATTCCACATATATTTCTGACGTGACCCTTGTTTGCAAGGATCATGTCTAAGCTCTTGCTACCAACCTTAAACTTGTTTAAGGTCTCTTTGAGTAGCAAGTTCTCTTTTTTGATTACTTATAAGTGATTACACTTAGAGCATGGGAGTAGAGGGAGAGAATCATGCTCAAGACTCTTAAATTTATCTAGCAATAAAGCATGTTCCTTTTTTAAAGAATTGAATCTTTTTGTAACAGTTCTATATTCATAAAATAATTCATGAAAAGCAATTAAAAGCTCATCAAAAGATAGATCTTCATTAAGTAAATCACTTACCTCTTCTCCCAAAGCCATTAGAGCAAAGTTGGCCTCCTCTTTGATGCTTGCTTCTTCATCCTCGAAGTCACTCGAGTCATCCCATGTAGCCTTCAATGCCTTCTTCTTCTTGAGTTCTTGGCTTGGGGGCATTCATTTTTGAAGTGCCCCGGCTTCTTGCATTCATAACATATGATTTGGTCCTTTTTTTGTTCAAATTTGTTTTTCAATTCATTTTTAAATTTGCCTTTTTTAATAAATTTTTTAAATTTTCTAGTTAAGAGTGCAATGTCTTCGTCAAAGTCATCATCACTTGATGTTCCTTTCAAGTGGTCTTCTTGAGTTCTTAATGTCATATCCTTCATGTTCTTTGGAAGGGGGTTCTCTAGCTCATCATAAGCATGGCATGTCATTTCATAGGTCATTAAAGACCATATGAGTTCTTCGATAGGAAAAGTTTTAAGGTCTTTAGCCTCTTAAATGGCCGTAACCTTTGGATCCCAACTTTTCGGAAGGGATCTTAAAATTTTTGTTACTAATTTAAAATTAGAAAAGTCTTTACCAAGTGCCTTGAGTCCATTGATGACATCCGTAAAGCGGGTGTACATGTCTCCAATGGACTCACTTGGTTTCATTCGAAAAACTCGTAAGAATACACAAGAATGTTGATTTTGGACTCTTTCACTCGGCTTGTGCCTTTATGAGTGATCTCAAGAGTACGCCAAATATCAAAAGCCGATTCACAAATCGATACGCGATTAAATTCGTTTTTATCTAGTGCACAAAACAAGGCATTCATAGCCTTTGCGTTTAAAGCAAAAACCTTTTTCTCCGACTCATTTCATTCGCTCATCGGAAGAGAAGATTTTTGAAAATCATTTACAATGATATTCCAAAGCTCAAAATCCATAGAAATAAGAAAGATCCTCATATGAGTCTTCTAATATGTATAATCCGACCCATTAAATATAGGCGGATGAGTAATGGAGTGACCCTCTTGCATGCCGGAATATGTCATCTCTCTTGGGTTTTAAACCAAATGAGAGTGAACCTTGCTCTAATACTAATTGTTAGGTTCGGAGCGGCACTAAGAGGGGGGGTGAATTAGTGCAGCAGATTAAAGTTAGAAAGTTTGAAAAATGATTTCGGAAATTCAAATAGGAACTTGATTCAACAAAAGAGACTTTAACTTGAAATGATTCAGTTAAATGAAATAGAAGGTAGGGAGAAGAAATTCGATCAATTTGCAACTAAGAAATTTGCGATGTAGAAATTTAAACACTCATAACCAATGAACGCAGTGATGTATAGTGGTTCGGTCAAATGACCTACGTCCACTCTTGAAGCCTCCTCCAATGAGGCTCCCAACTTCCACTACCAAGTCTCTTGAAGGGGAAGGACCAAATACCCCTTTACAGCCTTTTACAAGAGGTTCCCTCTCTTTACAGAATTTTTACAAGGAGAAGAAAAGAGGTGAACACTTGAGTAATTAAAAGCAGGAATTTGCTATAGCTTAGACTCGATTCTAACACTACAAAAGGTGCTCTACCAGCTAGAAGTAAAGGGGTATTTATAGACTCTTTTGGGATTCAAAAATAGTGCTCAAAAAAGTCTCATTCCAAATTTTCAGGGGTGCAGGCGATACAACCACCTGCACTGGCGATACTACCGCCTGACATAGGTGGTTGCAACCACCTATCAGGCGGTACCACCGCCTGCCTGGGGCGATGCTACCGCCTGTCTAGGACGATGCCACCGCCTGGCCTTCGGCCATCTGGCGGTGCCACCGCCTGGGTCTAGCGGTGCCATCGCCAGACCTTCCCAGATGCTGTGTGGGCCTAAATTTCGGCCCAACACAGCCTCTTAAAGGCCCAATTGGCCCAACATAGGTCTAGACAAGATTAACACCTAGTCTATACCTTAATTAAGTGCTACTATGAACTTAAAACCAAATTAAACCGACACCGACAAGTCATTTTCCGAAGAGCTATTCAGCGATCTTCTGGCGGACTTCTAACACTCCCTCGGATTTCTTCCGATGGACTCCCAGCAGGCTCCCAGATTCTATGACGAGTTTAGTGAGTCTTTGGCAACCTTCCGAACCTTCTCGGTGATCTCCGCGAACCTCCGACGATCTTTCCGTTGAACTTCCAAAACCTTCGGCAAGTCCCCGATTCCATCTCGGTTGGCTCCGACAACACTTCCGACGATCCTTCGGACTTCCGATGGACTCTTGAACTTCCAGCGACTTGACTCTGGTAATTTTCTTTATGTTTATCATAGTTAATCCTGCACACTTATCTCAGAAATGGATTAGATCAATTAACCATCAATTGACTTCATCATCAAAATCTGAGATTCAACAACTCGATGAGGACGTCGAGATAACCGGATAGACTATCACGTTGTATACTCATCTATATGATGGAGGTGACTGGTCTCATAGCCGCTTGTGTGGGGACACTAGAGGTACAATGCAGATGCTCATTGGAGAATGAGTTCACTGATTGATCCGCTTACAGAATGTTGTTTGGTTAATGATACCTAATGTCAAACAACGATTCCGTAATCCCAGTAGTGTGTTTGGTTCTCAGACTTGAGGCACCAAAGATGTCTTGTTTGAGTACTCCATTTTTGACGACGGACTTACAGGTTTGGAGAACTCCAAATCTGGTATAGTCGGTTCTCAAGAATGGTAGCCAACCTTACGAAGGTAATTATATGTCAATAAAGGATCATCCACTCTCGATACCATAAGATGAATATCCCACGTGTGCTCGCTCAAGCAAAATCCCTAGCCAGGGTTGTTCGGATTGAGAGGGAATGAGTTCTCCGGGAGAATCTTATTAGAGCGAGACTCGGATAGGATTCCGTATGGGCCTGACTCTACCATGCCCAATATACAATCTTTGGGACATTAGATAGATGAGGGACTATAGATATATGGTAACTGAGGACATACAGGTCCGATGGATTATATCCCCCTATATCGTTAGGAGACTATGGCGTAGTGGCCTAGTATGTCCTTAGTCGATGAGTCGAGTGAATTATTATGGAGATAATAATTCACTATATCATAAGGTGTTCTGAGTCAGAAGGAGTTCTGACGGGAGTAACTCATGGCTAGCTTGGTATCGGGCCTAGAGGGTCATACACATAAGGTGGATGTTACGACGAGTAGAGGTACGGATATGAGATATCTGCGAAGCCCCTAGTTTGGATCCTTTGGATGAGATCCAATTGGGTAATTGGATAAGATCCAATTAAATGATTAGATAAGATCCAATTGGATGAGATCAAATTGGATCCTGTGGATAAGATCCAATGAGATCCAACTGGATAAAGATCTAGTGTGAACAGGATCTATTAAGGATAAACTTCCTCTACCTCTATAAATAGGAGGAACCTCCTGGTTTATAGGCTGAAAGCTCTTGGTAGTCATCCTCCTATTCTCCTCAGTCTCCTCTCCTCCTCCTTGGCTCCGATAGCCTTGTGGTGCACATGGAGAGAGATCCCGCGATGATCTGAGGAGGGTCATTGCTGCGTCTACTGTGTGGATTATGATATGACCCTAGTAGGGTTGGGTCCTACATAACCAAGTAGCTGCTAATAAAAACCCTGTGAGTATAATAAATCCCACCTAGCCGCCTCTATCCTATAAAGAAAAGAGGCTAGGGTTTATATTTGGGCTATTAAGCCTCTTAGCCGCCGCCTCCCTTGTTATTGGGCAGGTCGGCTAAAGTTGAGGGTAAATTGGGTAGTTGACTTAGGAAGCAGCCCCTAGGGCTAGGGTTTGGAGCTCTATATAAACTTGTAGCCTCCACCTCTTTGGAATAAGAAAGATCAATCTACAATTGCGGCCACCAGGCTACTTGGAGGATGGAACCCCTATAGCGTTCTAAGGGTTGATCCCCCTCAAAGATCAATCTCCATAGAATTCCTCTGGGATTCTATCATCTGGTATTAGAGCAGCGATCTTGCTGCTTTTGCTGCCATCTCTGCCGCCCACCATCAACCAAACAATTCCCACAATTGCTCTTGACATCATCGTCTCCACCATCATCTCCTGACGTAGATCAATTCAATCTAGTGTCGCCACCTCCAATTGCATCAGAGATCTGGTATTTTTCTACCACCAATACCCTTTGCTACTACAATTTTCATCTAAAATACCAAAAAGAAGTTTTTCTATCTATCCCTTGCCTGCAAATTCCTTGCGTCGCAAAAGTTACCATCTTTGCGAATGAAGGATTGCTGTAGAAAATTTCAGCCACGTGTTGCTGCCTTTACCGATCTAATTATTATCCTTTTTGAACGAAATTTTTTGTGCACATCATAGATCATCTTGTCTCCCATCCATGATTGATCTATCATGGAATTCATCTTTAAAAAAAATTCGTGTGTTGCTGCAATCTCTCAACGCAAACTGCTGAAATTTTTCGACGAGAATTCTACTATTGCAACTTGCACCGATTTCTTTACTATTATGCTGCAAAAATTTCTTGATCCAATTTGTCATCCTTGCTGTTATTTAAACTAAGATTCTATCGTCAAACCCCCTCCTCAAATCCCTAAGTTTTCGCTAGAAATTTTGTTGAGAAACCGCTATTTCTTCGACGACAATTCTGCTCTTACGAGACAGCGCATATCGGCAGCAATTTTCACTGATTTTTGTCAAATCTTTACTGAGATCTACTACAGATCTAAAACTCTCTTCCCTAACCTTCATCCACTACCATCACAGCCCAAAACTCCATCAAACCGCAGCCCCAAACTGCGCCCAAAATAGCCATAAAACAAGCTTAACCCATAGCCTACATCCACCAATCTACCAACCCTTTCAGCCACCACTTCTCTCAACCAATCCATGTCTTTAACTCGACAGCAAAAAAGAGATCTTCATATTACAGATTTAGAGACATATGCTATGGCATCTGAGGAGGCAATTGATGCTAAATTCGAAGCCTTCGAGACATGAATGGAGGAGAAGATTCGGACTCTCTTTGCCAAACTCAGTTTGGGTCGACTACCGAGCCCAAAGAAATCACATCAAGGAGAGAGCTCTGATCAAAGAGATGACCTCCAGGAGAGGGGAGGCTCTATGACCGATCCTTACTATCCACGCATGAGGGTGGACTTCCCTAGATGGGAAGAAGGAGACCTGATTGGTTGGATCTCGCGCGCTGAGCGATATTTTCGGTACCACAAAACCGCAGATGCATCTATTGTAGAAATTACGACTATACATCTTGAAGGGGATGCCATACAATGGTTTGATCAGTTTGAACACACTCATAGAGTCCTCTCATGGTGACAATTCAAAGAAGGACTACTGATTCGCTTCGGACCAACCAATTATGAGAACATCGACAGACAACTAGCAAAGATCCGACAAACCTCCACCATTCAGGAGTATCAAACCATGTTTAAAAGGTTATCTAATCAAACTCGTGATTAGTCTGAAAAATAGTTATTGAGAACATTTATTAAGGGCTTGAAGCCGGAGATCCGGGGGGAAGTTAAAGCGCGACAACCGTACACGCTTATGGCAGTCATCTCTTTCGCACGACTTCAGGAGGAGCGATTGAACCACGAAGCCCAAAGGACTAGGGTCGCTCCCTGACCAGCAATATTGAAACCCTCAGCCCCCCCTACTATCAGCCGAGCTCCTGCACCAAAAAGGTTGACAAGAGAAGAGCTTCGAGACCGATCTGCCAAGGGGTTATGTTGGCATTGTGATGAGCCGTGGAGCCACGAGTATCGCTATAAAAAAGGGAGACTTCTTGTGATTGAACCAGTGGAAGAAGAGATCAGTGAACCCCTAGAAGAGAGTCTTGAACATGAGGAAGAAGATGTGGAAGAAGAGCTACAATCGACTGATTTTATGGTACATGTGGTATCCAGCTACTCAAATCTGCAAACGATGAAAGTTGGAGGCCTGCTCAAACAACAACCGATCACCGTTCTCATCGATATGGGCAGCACTAATAACTTTCTAACTAGTAAGGTTGCTGCTCAGATGACGCTCCACATCGAAGGTTGCAGCAAGTTCGATGTAAAGGTCGCCAACGGTCGAATTCTAAAATGCGACCAAAGATGCCCGCAAGTGAAACTATTACTGCAAAGCCAAGAAATTGTTACCGACTTCTTCCTCCTACCAATTGATGATGATGAGGCTGTGCTGGGCATAGAATGGCTGATGACGCCAGGTGACGTCTCTTGGAACTTTTCCAAATTGATTATGAAATTCTATCGCAAAGGCAAACAGGTCACCCTACGCGAGAAGCGCGGAAGCAACGTAATCACCATTTCAACCCAACGAATGCAGAAAGTTTTACACAAGATAAATGGTGGCTTTCTTATGCATCTCCAGCAGTAACCGAGGGGAAGAAAACAGAAATTAAAGATCAAAATCTCACCCAACTGCTTATTGAATTTGGCGATGTTGTTGCTGAACCGCATGGTCTTCCTCCTATTCGGCAACATGACCACCGAATTCCAATCCTTCCAGGCAAACCACCAGAAAACACTCAACCTTACCACTATCCTCACCTTCAAAAGGATGAAATTGAGAAGTTCATGAAGGAAATGCTCAAAATAGGGGTGATTCGGCCAAGCTGCAGCCCCTACTCCTCACCGGTGCTACTTGTGCACAAGAAAGACGAAACTTAGCGGATGTGCATCGACTATCGAGCTCTAAATGACATCACCATCAAGGATAAGTACCCAATACCAGTGGTGGATGAACTTCTTCATGAATTAAAAGGAGCTCGAGTCTTCACAAAGTTGGACCTCCGATCCAGTTACCACCAAATTCAGGTATGTGAAGGCGACATCCCAAAAACTGCTTTCCGCACTCATAACGACCATTATGAATTCTTGGTAATGCCTTTTGGACTCACTAATGCTCCTTCAACCTTCCAAAGTCTCATGAATGATATTTTTTGGAGCTTTCTTCATAAATTTGTACTGATATTTTTCGATGATATTCTCATTTACAGCCCTTCTCTTGAGACTCACTTTCAGCACTTGCGAATTATTCTGATGATCCTTCGGGAGAATACTCTTTTTGTTAAGCTATCAAAGTGCAGCTTTCTCCAGCAAAAAGTAGAGTACCTTGGGCACATAATATCAAAAGAAGTGGTCGTAGACCCAACCAGAATCGAAGCAATGCAAGGCTAGCCGAAACCTACAAATATGAAATTGTTGCGTGGGTTCCTTGGACTAACGGGCTGCTACCAAAAATTCATGAAGGATTATGGGAAGATTAGTGCCCCCCTCACTTCTCTATTGAAAAAAGATGCCTTCCAATGGTCAAACAAAGCCTCCGCTACCTTCGACAGACTTAAGGCAGCCATGATGACGACACGGGTGCTAGTGCTATCAGATTTCAGCCGACCATTCATCATTGAGGTCGATGCATCTGGAGTTGGAATTGGAGCCGTTCTCATGCAAGATGGTTGACCACTCGCATACACCAGCAAGGCATTGTCTCCCTCCCATCAAAAAATATCTATCTATGATAAGGAGATGCTCGCCATTGTGCACGCAATAACAAAGTAGAGACCCTACCTAATTGGTCAATGATTTCATATTGAAACCGACCATAGAAGCCTTAAGTACTTTTGGAGTAGAAGATATCATCCCTAGAGCAGCAAAATTGGGTAACCAAACTTCTAGGATTTGATTATGAAATTATTTACAAAAAGGGGAAAGAAAATATTGTTGTAGATGCACTCTCACGGCTCCCTCAACAAGCTGAATTTTCAGCCATCTCTCTTCCTACCACCGGCTTCCTTGAGGGCATTAGGGAGGAATAGAAGAAGGATCCAAAAACTAGCAACATCATAAAAAAATTAGAGGAGGATCCAAGCACAATAGCTCACTATACTTGGGATTCGAGGGATCTATGCTATAAAGATCGTATTGTGCTTATACCAAACTCCCATTGCATCAAAATCATTCTGCATGAAATGCACTCCATACCTTCAGCAGGGCACTCCGGATTTCTAAGAACCTACAAAAGAGTGAAGCAAAACTTTTATTGGAAAGGGATGAAAAAAATTATTTCTGAATAAAAGTCACTCCAAATTCAACTGCCCAATACCACTAATGATGGATATATCCAAGCCTAGCCGCAAGCCATTCTCGACCATAGAATCATCATGCGTCGCCGACGTCCCTCAACTGAAGTACTAGTGCATTGGAATAATTTACCACCCAAAGATGTCATATGGGAATCATATGAGGAGCTGAAGACCCGGTCCCCTGAATTCATGGAACCTCAGCCTTGAGGACAAGGCTAATTAGAAGAGGGTAGGCTTGATAGGACCCTAGCAGGGTTGGGTCCTACTCAACCAAGTAGCAGCTAATAAAAACCCTGTGAGTGTAATAAATCCCACCTAGCCGCCTCTATATTATAAAGAAGAGAGGCTAGGGTTTATATTTGGGCTATTGGGCCTCTTAGCCGTCGCTCCCCTTGTTATTGGGTCGGTCGACTAAAGTTGAGGGTAAATTGGGTAGTTCACTTAGGAAGCAGCCCCTAGGGCTAGGGTTTAGAGCTCTATATAAGCTTGTAGCCTCCACCTCTTTGGAATAAGAAAAATTAATCTACAATTGCAGCCACCAGGCTACTTGGAGGGTGAAACTCCTATAGCGTTCCAAGGGTTGATCCCCCTCAAAGATCAATCTCCATAGAATTCCTCTGGAGTTCTATCAGATTACCACTAGAGAGGAGTACACTAGGGTTCCTTCATCCTCTTCATCAGATCTGTAATTTTCAAGGATATATGATTTCCCCAGGTAACGCTTCTGACATTATACATGCGGATTTTTCAGATTTACGATTTTTGTGCACCAGTCGTCGCACGACGGCCAAATACGTAACTATAGAAAATTCGATCTTATTTTTGTTTTCCACTATGCATGAGATGTCGAATCTCTCGATTTCCTAGCAGTAGATCCATTGACAAAGCCGTTAACTCATATTGTATTTGAGCATCACAGAGGTCTGATGGGGATTAGATAAGTAGGTGATTGGCTTTAGGTCAAGTGGGAGATTATTACTTATAGGTGCCCTACAAGCCAATCACGTGAGTGATGGCACTTGTGACATGTTGCATCGATTCTTTGCGTATTATTATTTATGTTTTCTCATATTATCTAGATGAATATTGTGATATCCTTGGATGTGCGCAATGAGAATCGGATCGTGATGAGATCATGATAATGAGACTGATATACCTTTAAATACATATCCTAAATCATCTTAGTCATAGGTTACTCGAAAAGGACATCGAGATAACCGAATACCTTGTATGAGTACTCCACTCTTTGATACCGGGCTTATAGGTTTGGAAGCTCTAGACTTAGTACAATCAGTCATTGGGAGTAGGAGACAACATTGCGTGGGCAATTAAGTGTCGATAGAGCATCATCCGCTCTCGATGTCATGAGAGGAATATCCTATGTATTCTTGCTCAAGCAAATCCCTAGTCAGGGTCATTCGAATTGAGAGAGAAAGGAGTTCTCTATGAGAATCCGATTAAAGCAAGACTTGAGTAGATTTTATATGGATTTGACAGCACTATACTTTATAAATGATTCTGGGATATTAGATAGATGGAGTATTGATATATGGTAACTAAGGACAGACAGATCCAATAGATTGAATCCCCCTGTATTGTCTGGGACTATAGCGTAGTGGTCTTGTATGTCCATAGTCGATGAGTCGAGTGAACTATTATAGAGATAATAATTCGCTAAGTTAGAAGGAGTTCTAATAGGTATAACTCATAGCCAGCTTGATATTAGGCCTAGAGGGTCACACACATATGGTAGGTGTTCCGATGAGTAGAGGTCTGGATATGAGATATCCGTTGAGCCCTTATCTTATTGGATGTCTAATAAACCCCTAAATTATTCGATCATTTAGGTGAGATCCAATAAGAGAAAATAGTGATTATTAGATAGAGATCTATTAATCCAAGAGGCTTGGGTAGTTGGATAGAGATCTAGTACTTAATAAGGTAGGATCCATTAGGGTTAAGTTGATAGGAACTTATATAAATAGGAGGGAACCAAAGGAGTCATAGTCTAGACTCCTTTTGACTATTGTTAGTTATGGGCGCTCTACAAACCAATCACGTGAGTGATGGCACTTGTGACATGCTACGTTGATTTCTTGGCGTATTATTATTCACATTTTCTCACATTATCGGGATGAATATTATGATGTCATTAGATCTGTGCAATGGGAATCGAATCATGATGTGATCATGATAATGAGATTGATATACCTTTAAACACAGATCCTAAATCATCCTGGTCATAGGTTACTCAAAAAGGATATCGAGATAACCAGATAGACTAGTGCACTATATACTTATCTATATGTTGGAGTCGACTTGTCTCATAGTCGCTTGTGTGGAGACACTAAAGGTACAGTGCAGGTGCTCATTGAAGAATAAGTTCACTGATTGATTCGCTTACAGAATGGTGGATGGTTAATGATACCTAACGTTAGACAGTGATTCTGTAGTCCCAATTGTGTGTCTGGTCCTTAGACTTGAGACACCAAAGATGTCTTATATGAGTACTTCATTCTTCGACGTCGGATTTGTAGGTTTGGAAAGTTCCAGATCTGGTACAATCGGTTCTTAGGAATGGTAGCTAACCTTATGAAGGCAATTGAGTATCAATAAAGGATCATCTACTCTTATATCATGAGAGGAATATCCTGTGTATGCTCGCTCAAGCAAAATCCCGAGCCATGGTCGTTCAGAATGAGAGAAGAGTTCTCCGAGAGAATCTAATTAGAGCGAGACTCAAACCAGATTCCGTATGAGCCTGACTTTACCATGCCCAATATACGATCTCTAGGATATTAGTTGGAAGAGGGACTATCGATACATGGTAATTGAGAATAGATAGGTCCGATAGATTAGATTCTCCTATACCATCTGGGGACTATGGCATAGTGGCCTAGTACGTCCATAGTCGATGAATCAAGTGAATTATTATAGAGATAATAATTCATTATATCAGAAGGTGTTCAGAGTCAAAAGGTGTTCTGAGTTAGAAGGTGTTCTGAGTCAGAAGAAGTTCTGACATGAGCGACTTACGACTAGCTCGGTATCGAGCCTAGAGGGTCATACATTATGTGGATGTTGCGATGAGTAGAGGTGCAAATATGAGATATCTGTGGAGCCCCTAGTTTCGATCCCATGAATAAGATCAAATCGAATAATTGGATGAGATCTAATTAGATGATTTGATAAGATCAAATTGGATAGAGATCCAATGTGAACAGGATCCATTAAGGATAAGCTACCTACACCTCTATAAATAGGAGGAACTCCCTGGTTCATAGGCTAGAGCTATTGGAAGTCACCCCTCCTATTCTCCTCAGCCTCTTCTCCTCCTCCTTAGCTCTGGCAGCCTTGTGATACACGTGGAGAATTTGATCCCACAATGATTTAAGAAGCATTGTCGCTGCGTTCGCTGTGTGGATTATCGCTAGAGAGGAGTACGCTAGTGCTCCTTCATCCTCTTCATTAGATCTAGAAATTTTAGGGATATACGATCTCCCTAGGTAACACTTCTAACATGATGCATGCGGTTTTTTGAATTTGTGATTTTTTCGTGCACCAATCGTCACACAATGACCAAGTACTTAACTATAGAAAATATGATCTTGTTTTTGTTTTTCACTGTGCATGAGATGCTGATTCATGATTTCCCAATAGCTATCACCTCCTATTCTCCTCCCTCCCTCTCCTCCTCAATCGATAGCCCTATTTGGGGCATGTGGTTAGTAAGAAAGGGCTAGCCCCTTCTCGATCTTGGTACAGATTTGTGGTGCGCAAAGAGAGAAAAGATCATGCTGCAAAGGGAGGAGTGTCATTATGCCATCTGCCATATATATCACTGCTAGATAGGAGGACATCTGACCTCCATCCACATATATAGATCTATATTTTCGGGATATACAATCTCCTCTAAGTAAATCATCTCACACATGTTACGTGGTTTTTGGTTTTATAATTTTTCACGTATCAATCTTCGCTTGACGATCCAATATTAAATCTTTGAGAACTAGTTTTGTTTTCTATTCTTTCGCTATGCTTGTGATGCTCTATTAAGGTTTCCCAATAGTTGGGCCATACCGAGATCAATTCCTAGCATATCTCTTAGTAACAATGTGAATACCTTGATGTTCTCCTTAAGGAAGCTAATAAGTTACACTCGCTTGTCATTGGGTAACATTGCCCTGAACTTGATGACCCAATTCGTGTGGGTCTTTATCTAGGGTGTTTCAATAATAGCTCTACCAGTTTCGAGTGCATAAGGGATTTGGCAGAATCTCAGGAGTCTATCAGTGGTACCTTCGGTTGAACCTTCTTTGGTAAGAAGACTGCTGTGAGGTAGCACCGGCGGGACTCTCTTGGGTTGCTCCTCAATTCCATAATGTCGATGCTAGTCGAGAACTTCATTATCATGTGATAGGTCAACACCACTATCCATAGCTTGTTCAACATAGATTGACCTATAATGGCATTATATATCGAGAGGATGTTGACTACCATAAACATAGTTATAACTATTTTGGAGCATGGCTCATCTCTGAACGTGATATGTAAGCTCATTGTCCCGAGAGCAAAGATTGAGTCACCCGTGAACCCCATCAACGAAGAAGCTATAAGGGTTAGGTTATTAGTTGGGAACCTAAGTTTTTGAAATGTATCAAAGTAGAGGATGTCAGCAAAGCTACTATTTGGGAAACCTCAAAGAGCACCACATGCATAGCAAAAAAATAAAAATAAAAATTGATCCCATAACTACTAGGAAATTGAAGAATCGACATCTTATGCATAATAAAAAATAAAAATAAGATCAGATTTCCCATTGTTACGTACTTGGCAATTGTGCGATGATTGATGCATGAAAAATCATAAATCTGAAAAACTGCACATATCATGTCAGAAGTGTTACCTGGGGAGATCGTATAACCTCAAAAATTTTAGATCTGATGAAGAGGATGAAGGAGCACAAGTGTACTCCTCTCTAGTGGTAATCCACACAACGGACACAATAACGATGCTCCTCAGATCACCATGGGATCTCCCTCTCCGCTGCACCACAAGGCTGTCGGAGCCAAGAATGAGGAGAGGAGGCTGAGGAGAATAGGAGAGGTGACTTCCAAGAGCTCTAAACTATGAACCAGGTAGTTCCTCCTATTTATAGAGGTGCTGGAAGCTTATCCTTAATGGATCCTATTCATATTGGATCTCTATCCAATTATCCAATTGGTTCTTTATCCTGTTCACATTGGATCTCTATCCAATTATCCAGTTGGATCTCTATCTAATTAGATATCTATCCAATCATCTAATTTAATCTCATCTAATTATCCAATTGGATCTTATCCACAGGATCCAAACTAGGGGCTTCGTAGATATCTTATATCCATGCCTATAATCGTCACAACAACCACCTAATGTGTATGACCCTCTAGGCTCGATATCGAGCTGACCATGAGTCGCTCCTGTCAGAACTCCTTCTGACTTAGAACTCCTTCTGATATAATAAATTATTATCTCCATAATGATTCACTCGACTCATCAACTATAAACGTACTAGGCCACTACGTCATAGTCCCCAGATAGTATAGGGGGATCTAACTTAACCATCCAACATTCCATAAGCAGATCAATTAGTGAACTCATTCTCCAATGAGCATCTGCACTGTACCTCTAGTGTCTCTACATAGGAGACTATGAGATCAGTTGCCTCCATTATATAGACGAGTATATAGCACACCAGTCTATCCGGTCATCTTGATGTCCTCATCGAGTAACCTATGACCAGGATGATTTAGGATTTGTGTTTAAAGGTATATCGGTCTCATTATTGTGATCTCATCATGATCCGATTCCTACTGCATATATCCAAGGATATCACAATATTCATCCAGATAATGTGAGAAAATGCCAATAATATTACGCAAAGAGATCGACGTAGCATGTCATAGGTGTCATCACTCACGTGATTGGCTTGTAGGGCACCTATAACTAATAATCTCCCACTTGACCTAAAGCCAATCACCTACGTGTCTGATCCCCATCAGACCTTTATGATGCTTAAATATAATCTAAGTCAATGGCTTTGTCAATGGATCTGCAATATCATCTTCATATGAATCTTTTTCCACTGCTACATCTCCTTGGGCCATAAACTCTATGATCAGGTGGAACCTCCTTAGAACATGCTTAGACTTCTGATAAGACCTGGGTTCCTTTGCTTGAGCAATCGCCCCATTGTTGTTATAATATATGGGAATTGGTTTTGTACTATTTGATATGATTCCCAAGTCCGTGATGAATTTCTTCATCCATACACTTTCTTTTGCTACTTCTGTTGGGAAATCCACATGGGGCGACATCTCATGCGTAGCGGAAGAAAAAAAACAAAATCCTTGGATTTCCATGAAAGATTCCATCGTCGTGCGAAGATCGATACATCAAAAACAAATCTGCGAAAATTGTATGTGTAAAAGAAAGTACCTAGGGATATCATATATCCCAGATTCCCAACAAATCTGTAGGAAAGGATAAAAAAGGTCAAGCATCCTCCTCTCAAGCAATATCCACACAGCAGAGACTGTGATGATGCATCTCTCTAGGGAGAGGAGAATAAAAGGTGGCTACCAAAAAGAACTCCTAGCATATAGAGCTTTGGTTCCCAACTATTTATAGAGGCCCCCTGTAAACCCTAATGGATCTTGTCCTGTTGGGTATTGGATCTCCATCCAATTACATAAGCCTCTTGGATTAATAGATCTATACCCAATAATCTCTTATTAGCAATTATTAGATCTCATTTTAGGATCCAATAATTCAGGGGCTTAATGGATATCCAATAAGATGTGGGCTCTAGCGGATATCTCATATCCAAACCTCTACTCATCGCAACACCTACCATATGTGTGTGACCCTCTAGGCCCTATATCGAGTTGGTCGTGAGTGATACTTATTAGAACTCCTTCTGACTCAATGAATTATTATCTCTATAATAATTCACTCGACTCATCGACTGCGGATGTACTAGGCCACTACGCCATAGTCCCCAGATAATACAGGGGAATCCAATCCTTTGGACCTATTTGTCCTCAGTTACCATGTATCTATAGTCCCTCATCCATCTAATATCCTAAAGACTCTATACTGGGCATGGTGTTGTCAGGCCCATACGGTCTCTTCTCGAATCTTGCTAGTTGGATTCTCTCGGAGAACTCTTTCTCTCTCAATCCGAATAACATTGGCCAAGGATTTGTTCGAGCAAGAATATATGGGATATTCCTCTCATGATACTGAGAGCGGATGATTCTCTATTGACACTCAATAGCCCTCGTAAGATTGGCTACCACTCCCAATAACCGGCTATACTAGATTTGGAACTTCCAAACCTATAAGTCCGGTATCAAAGAGTGGAGTACTCATACAAGACATCCTTGGTATCTCAAGTCTAAGGACCAGATACACTATTGGGACTACGGAATCGTCATTTGACATGAGGTATCAATAACCATCTAGCATTCCGTAAGCGGATCAATCAGTGAACTCATTACCCAATGAGCACCTGCACTATACCCTTAGT
The DNA here is from genome assembly GCA_024322285.1 of Musa beccarii. Lineage (NCBI taxonomy): Eukaryota > Viridiplantae > Streptophyta > Magnoliopsida > Zingiberales > Musaceae > Musa > Musa beccarii. The sequence continues at coordinate 36,599,588 of CM044394.1, forward strand.
GTCCCCACACGAGTAGCTATGAGACCAGCCACCTCCATCATATGAACGGGTAGACAGCACACCAGTCTATTCGGTTATCTCGATGTCCCTCTCGAGTAACCTATGACCGGAATTATTTAGGGTCTGTGTTTAAAGGTGAATCGGTCTCATTATCATGATCTTATCACGATCCGATTCCCATTGCATAGATCTAAAGACATCACAATATATACAACAGGCATGATAAAGTGATATAATAATAATAAGCAAAAGAAAGAGTGCATATCAAGTCACAAGTGTCATCACTCATGTGATTGGCTTGCAGGGTATATTTGACTAGGAATCTCCCACTTGACCTAAAGCCAATCACCTACATGTCTGATCCCTATCAGACATTTATGATGCTCAAAGACAATCTGAGTCAATGGCTTTGTCAGTGGATCTACAATGTTATCTTCGGATGGAACTCTTTCTACTGCTACATCTCTTCGGGCGACAATCTCTCTTATCAAGTGGAACCTTCTCAGAACGTACTTTGACTTTTGATGAGACATGGGTTCCTTCGCTAGAGCAATTGCCCCGTTGTTATCGCAATATAATAGAATTGTCTCCTCACTGCCCGGGACGACTCCTAGATCTGTGATGAACTTCTTCATCCAGATTCTCTCCTTTGTTGCCTTTGTCACAATAATGTATTCCACCTCTGTGGTCGAGTCAGTAGTAATGTATTACTTGGAACTCTTCCAGCATACTACTTCTCTATTCAGGGTGAACACATACCCTGAATTAGACTTGCTATCACATGACTCTTCAAGAAATTGAGGAGATCAATTGAAAGCACTTCAAGAGGTCGAAGCAATCCGAGATCAAAGAAGAAGAAAGAAACTGAAACTTCAGTGCATGTAGCTCTCAACCCCGACTCGCTTCCATATACTAGTAAAAGATCCTTAGTCCTTCTCAAGTACTTAAGGATACATTTTACTACTTTCCAGTGCTCCTAGCCTAGATCTGCTTGATACCTACTCATGGCACTTAGAGCATGTGCTATATCAGGCCTGGTACATAGCATAGTATACATGATAGATCGTATCGCTAAGACATATGGTATTCTATCCATGTGTGCCCTTTTTTCAAGAGTCTTTGGGGACATACTCCTAGAAAGTAGTATTCCATGTCTCATTGGTATAAGACCTCTCTTGAAATTTTTCATGCCAAACCTTTTGACAATGGTGTCTATATACCTGGACTGGGATAAGCCAAGCATCCTCTTGGATCTATCTATATAGATCCGTATCTCCAATACATAGGATGCTTACCCTAAGTCCTTCATGGAGAAGTGCCTAGATAGCCAAGCCTTTATTGTAGAGAGTATTCCTACATCATTCCCAATGATCAGGATGTCATCTACATGCAAAACCAAAAAGGTAATAGTTCTCCCACTTACCTTCCTATATACACAAGGCTCATCTTCATTCTTAACGAAGTTATAAAATCTGATCGCCTCATCAAATCTTATGTTCTAACTTCAAGAAGCTTTCTTTAGTCTATAGATAGACCTAAGCAACCTGCATACCTTATCTAGGTTATCTCTGGACACGAATCCCTTAGGCGATATAATATACACCTCTTCCTCGAGGTTACCATTGAGGAATATGGTTTTAACGTCCATCTGCTAGATCTCATAATCATAGTGTGCTGCAATAGCCAATAGAATTCGAATGGATTTTAGCATAGTTACGGGTGTCATAGTCAACACCTTGCCTTTGACGATACCCCTTAGCCACTAGCCTTGCTTTATAGGTCTCTATCTTTCCATCTACTCCAATCTTCTTTTTGAAGATCCACTTGCAGCCAATGGGTACAATATCCTCGAATGCAACTAGGTTCCAAACCTTGTTGGAGTACATGGAATCTATTTCTGAATTCATGGCTTCTTGCCATTTCCCGAAATCTATGCTCATAATAGCCTCCTCGTAGGTCTAAGGATCAACATTGATATGAAACAGGAATGATGGAAATCATCAACTTAACAACCATACACCCCGATAGCTAAAGAGCTATGATACATATGGAATACAAATTGACACCCTCCAACGAATTGAAACAAGGCGGATCGTTCAAGAATGAAGTAAGGGAAACTATTCTAATTACTTATCAATAGAAAATTGATGAAATAACTAGAATAGCACTTTGAATTCCCTTATGACGCCACAAACTAAAAGTCTAATAAGTCAAAAGAAAAGCAAAGATTTGGTTTGAACGCCACAAGCAGAAAAGCCTGATAAGTTCTAAAGTTCATGCAAGAACTTAAAAACAAAACACTCACGGTGTTGAAGAATTGTTATACTTCCAAAATTGTCTGTCTTTACAAAGAGAGTCAACCTCATTTATATAGTATGAGGATAGTACAAAGGGAATGAATGCATTAAATAACATTCATAATCCTAATTCATGAATTTTGGTAAACATGGCTGAATGGACTTTTATTCTTCAAGATGAGGTCTTCAAATTTGTCCTTCTCTCTTCATGATCATATTGACCATTTTAGGCTCTTCTTGCAACCATAGAATCTTGATTGAGTCTTGACTAGCTTTGATCTGTTTCATATCATTCCCCTTTCTGGAAAAGATTAGTCCTCGAATCATAGCCTCCATCACCTTGTTTGTACTTAATGATGTATGGAAAAGATTCAATAAACTCCGCCCATTTTGCATGCCTATAACTTAGCTTTAGGATTTCCTTGGTCTCTTCGGGGTTACATCTATATGCTGGCCTATTTGGTATGCTTACACCTGGAATGGAATCAATTTGATGCTCAATTCTTCTAATTGGTGGCAAACCATTGGGAACTTCTTTGGGAAAGATATCCTCATTTTCCTGCAAAAGATCAACAATAACACTAGGCAAACTTTTGTCAATTTTGTTAGAAGAAATCAAAATGTCCTTGTACATAAGTACAAGTAAGGGCTGCCTCATGGTTAAGGCTTCTTTTACATCACTCATTTTGGCATAAACACTGCGTTTTCTTTCACTCAAGCCTTCCTTGTTTTCTCTCCCCTTGTGTTTCCCAATACTCTTATTTTTATCACTCATCTCATCTTTTTCTTTTTTCTTTCTTTCTTGCTCCCTCCCAAAAGTTTTGGTTAATGAAGACTCAAGCTCCTCATATTGTTGTTTTATGCGCATCTGGTCTCCAAGAATTATCTTTGGAGGCAACGGTCCAAGATGATATTTCTATCCATCCATGATCAAGGAATAACGATTCTTGAACCCATCATGTGTTACCCTACGATCATATTGCCATGGTCTCCCCAACAACATGTGACAAACATACATAGGTACCACATCACACCAAACTTCATCCTTATATCTACCAATTGAAAATGAACTAACACTTATTGATTTACCTTTACTACACCACTATCATTCAACCATTGCAACTTGTAAGGTTTGGGATGTTTGATAGTAGGCAATTTCAGTTTTCTCGAGCAAGGTACTTGCCATATTGGTACAACTTCCGCTATCAACAATCACATTGCACAACTTGTTAGCAATCAAACAATGAGTATGAAACAGATTTTCACGTTGATCACCATGTTCATCATTTTTACTTTGCAAACTAAGTATGCGGTGAATAACCAAAATTTCACCTTTAGCATGCTCTACGTCACTAGTATCCTCTGGAATGTCATCATTATCCTCTCTTTCACTTTCAGATTCTATATTCCCATCTCTTATAATCATAACTCTCTTATTAGGACATTCACGTGCTATATGTCCATGGCCAAGGCACTTAAAACACTTAATACCTCTACTTTGATTATGTTGATTCTCACTTTTACCCTTGCTGCCTAATTCATTTTTGCCTTTAATTCCATCAATTTTAGGCTTAACAATGGGTATATCATCCTTTTTACTCCAATTCAGTTTCCAAGAAGAAGAAAAACCCGAATAAGGTTTTGAATCATACCTTGTGCCTTTTCTTTTGAGTTGTCTCTCAATCTTCATGGCTATATTCACCATATCCTCAATCTCCACATAATGCTGCAATTCCACAAGATCAGCAATGTTCTTGTTTAATCCACTCAGGAAACGAGCCATTGTAGCCTCACGGTCTTCCTCCACATTAGCCCTTATCATGGCTATCTCCATCTCCTTGTGATATTCATCAACACTCATGGAACCTTGTGTCAAAGTTTACAGTCGTTGATGCAAATCCCGATAGTAATGACTTGGGACGAATCTCCTCCTCATGATTTGTTTCATCTCCAACCATGTCTCTACGGGCCTTTCACCATTTGAACACTTACTGTCTTTACATAATTGATCCCACCAAATTATAGCATAATCACAAAATTCAACAAGCAGACTAATTACCTTTTTTTCTCTTGAGTAATTGTGACATTCAAAGATCGGCTCCACTTTTCGTTCCCACTCCAAATAAGTATACGGATTATTCTTTCCTTGAAAAGAAGGAATTTTCATTTTGATGTGCCTATGTTTCATGTCCATACCATCAAAACGTTTTCCTAGTTTGTCTCCTAGAATTAACATCTTGACCAATTAGAGTGACTTGATCATCGTCGATGTCATCTCTACCATCATATTCATCATGGATGAAGAAATTTGGTTGTCTCCTCCTCCGTGGTTCACCTTGCAATCTATTAATTACATCATCATGCCTTTCTAGATGATCTCTTACATCTCCTATCACTTTGAACATTCGCTCAAATTGTTGTTGCATTGCTTGAAGCAAAATATCATTTGATGAAGAACTCACTTCTTTATCTTTAGACATATTTGCAAACCTGAAGAAGACAAAGTTAGAATAGCCTCACCAACACTCTCTCACGTGCTTTACTCAAGATTTGATTCACTCCACTCGTGTTTTCACACAATGTTTGGCTTTTTCGATATTGATCTCGCCACTCTTGTCTTTTATCTCTCTTGTTTTGTTCTTTGAGTTCTTAGATTAACTAAAAAAACTTAAACAAACAATTCAGATTGTGGCAATTCAAGGGTATTGAAATTGGACATAAAAGCAAATATAATGTAAGCCAATTTAAAGGAGTATGATGCACTTCAATCATAAGCAAAGATTTGAATTCAAGTATTTTTGGAATGAAAAAAAAATTCCAAACCTGAAACAAGAATTCAAAATAATGAAGAAAGAATTCTGCAATTTGCACGAAGTCCTCTAATTCAAGAAGCTTTTTTTTTAAAATTTTGATCTCTTTCTTTCTTTCCTTTTTTTTACCTTTGATCTTCTCTCTCTCTCTCTCTCTTTTTTTTTTTGATCTTTGATTTCCTCTCCTCTTTTTTTTTACTTTCGATTTTCTCTCTCTTTTTTTTAACTTTCTGCTTTCTTTCTTTTTTGATGATAAAGTGAGGGGAAAAAAATGAAAAAAACAAACAATAATAGCACAAGAAACACAACAATAAGAAGAAAGGAAGAATAGCAATTATGGATATCGTGATAAGAGAACAGGGAAAAGTTAAAAGATAGCAAATAAATGGATAAGCAAACATCAAACTTGAGCCGTGCTCGATGCAAATGATGGAAATCATCAACTTAGCAACCATACACCCCGATAGCTAAAGAGCTATGATACATATGGAATGCAAATTGACACCCTCCAACGAATTGAAACAAGGCGGATCGTTCAAGAATGAAGTAAGGGAAACTATTCTAATTACTTATCAATAGAAAATTGATGAAATAACTAGAATAGCACTTTGAATTCCCTTATGACGCCACAAACTAAAAGTCTGATAAGTCAAAAGAAAAGCAAAGATTTGGTTTGAACGCCACAAGCAGAAAAGCCTGATAAGTTCTAAAGTTCATGCAAGAACTTAAAAACAAAACACTCACCGGTGTTGAAGAATTGTTATACTTTCAAAATTGTATGTCTTACAAAGAGAGTCAACCTCATTTATATAGTATGAGGATAGTACAAAGGGAATGAATGCATTAAATAACATTCATAATCCTAATTCATGAATTTTGGTAAACATGGCTGAATGGACTTTTATTCTTCAAGATGAGGTCTTCAAATTTGTCTTTCTCTCTTCATGATCATATTGACCATTTTAGGCTCTTCTTGCAACCATAGAATCTTGATTGAGTCTTGACTAGCTTTGATCTGTTTCATATCAAACATCCTCAACATCCTCTCTTCTTATATGTCCCACATATCTCTCAGGAGGATGAGATACTCTATCGGACCTACGTAAAGTTGAAACTTGTGCACTAGGTACCTGAATAGACTCTAGCTGTGGAATGGTGCTTGAGCTAGGTTCTCCAACCTCGCTCAACTCTGTCACACTCACACTGTCTCCACCAAGAATGTATTCCTTCTCAAGGAACACTACTCTCTTAGCTACAAAGACCTTTTGGTCCTCAGGGTGATAGAAATAATACCCATAAGTTTCCTTGGGGTATCCCACGAACTTGCACCGTACCATCGTAAATTCCAACTTATCGGGATTGTATCTCTTGACGTGGGCAGGGCAACCCCAAATCTTAACAACCTTAAGATCGAGCTTCTTTCCATTCCATATCTCATATGAAGTAGACACCACTGACTTAGTTGGAATTCTGTTCAGAATATAAGCTACGGTCTCTAGGGCATATCCCTAGAATGAGATGGGTAGGTCGGCGAAACTCATCATGAAACGCACCATATCTAATAGTGTGCGATTCCTCCTTTCTGATACACCATTAAGCTACGATTTATAAGGAGGTGTCCATTGGGATAAAATCCCATGGTCTTTAAGAAACTAGGTGAAATCTGTACTCAAGTATTCACCTCCTTGATCTGATCGAAGGGTTTAATACTATTTCTAGTCTGATTCTCCATTTCATTCTTATATTCTCTAAATTTCTCAAAAGCCTTAGACTTGTACTTCATCAAGTGCACATGTTCGTATCTTGAGAAATCATCAATGAAAGTAATAATGTAGGAGTAATCACCTATGGCATGAGTCGACATGGGATCACATACATTACTATGTATGAGTTCTAGTAACTCAGCGACTCTCTCTCTCTAGTTCCACTAAATGGAGAGTTGGTCATCTTTCCGCGAAGGTAAGGTTCACAAGTCGCATATGACTCATAGTCAAATGGATCTAGATATCCATTCTTCAGCAACTTTTAAATCTTTCCCTCATATATGTGACCTAGCCTACAATGCTATAGATATGCATTGTTCAACTCTTTTCATTTCCTCTTAGACTCACTTACACTCATGATGTGTGGAGTTGTATCTAGTATAAATGAACCATTATGTAATGTTTCTCTCATGATAATCTCATCATCTAATATTATTGAACAACCATTGTTCTCAAAAACTAATTTATATCCACTAACTGTCAAACATGAAATGAAAATAATATTTTTGATAATAAAAGGAATATAATAACATGCATCTAATGCAATAATAGCTCCACCAGGCAGATGTAAGATGACCTTGCCAACAGCCACTGTAGCAACCTTTGCTCCATTGCCAATCTTAAGGTCCATCTCGCCTCTCTTCAATCTCCTAGGTCCTGCCAAAACCTGCAATGAATTGTAGATATGATAAGCATTCCCGGTATCCAATATCCATGTGTTATCATAAGATTTTGACAAATGTAGACTGATCATGAATGTACCTGAAGCTTCTCCGAGCTTCTGTTTTGCCCTCCCTGCAAGGTACTCTTTGCAGTTCCTCTTCTAGTGTCCATCTTTGCCGTAGTGGAAGCACCGGCCGTTGTCCTTTATTGGGCCTTTCTTGGCAACCTTTGCCTTACCCATTTTGCCCTTGCCCTTGCCCTTCTTACGAGACTTCTCAGCCTTCCTTTTCTTTATGGTCTCACCAACATAAGAGAAATGGCTTCTCTTTCTTGATAGTGCTCTCTGCTTCTCTCAACATATTGAGGAGCTCTGGGAGGGTCACCTTAAGTTTGTTCATATTAAAATTCATTATAAACTAAGAAAAGGAATCTGGTAGAGACTGAAGCACAAGATCCACACACAGGTTATCCTCTAGAACCATTCTTAGACCTGTGAGTTTCTTGATCCACTCAATCATCTTAAGGACATGGTTCTAAACTAGTGTCCCCTCAGTCATCCTGGTTCGAAAAGGACTCTTTGATATCTCTATTCGATGAGTTCTTCCTTGTTCCTCAAACAGTTTACGGAGATGCAGGAGTATGGAATTAGCATCCATATTTTCATGTCGCCTCTATAACTCAGTAGTCATAGAGGCCAATATATAACACTGAGCAAGAGTGGAATCATCTATGTCCTTCACATAATGAGCTATCTCATCCTCGCTTGCCCCTTCGTTGGGCATAGGGATCACTGTATCAAGGACGTATGCGATTTTCTCCGTCATGAGAATGATTCTCAGATTGTGAAGCCAATTCGTATAATTTGGACTAGTGAGGCAGTTGGCATCAAGTATGTCATGTAAAAGATTTGAAAGCGATATTTTTCTGAAGATAAAGATGTAGCAAAAATAAATAACATGCAGACTTTACAAAAATTAAACAGTTAAGATAAGGACTTCTATCTTAATGTTCTCCCACTAATTTTTCGTGAGACATATAACACCCTCCGGTATATGAATCGGAGACCCCCGGTGGATCTCTAGTGGGGATCGGGATCCAATCGGCGTCTTAACATAACCTCGAAGGACTCGACCAATCACATTAAGCCCATAAAGGTAGGCAACTCTTGCCAATCACAACTTCTTGTGATTCCCGTCCTATTCGGCCTCTGAACCACCATGGCCTCGAGGACTCAACCAACCATGATGTTCAGTTAAGTCATCACTATCGTTACAAGATGAGTCTGATTCGATGATATACTCTCGAGGGACTTGACCAAGTATACCATTTCCTCAGGTCACCAGTAATATCTCTATGTCATAGATAAGATAGCGAAACGTGATATAGGTGACTCTCGAGAAACTTGACCAACTCAACCTATACCGAGAATCGGTTCCTACCTATAACGATGGAAGACCACGTAGGTCAATCTAATTACATCACGTTTACCGACTTAATATTTTTAATATAGGGGATTTTGATTTTGTTTCCTAACATAATGTGTCACACACATATATATTTAATATATATATCTACATCGCATGCAAATATATATATCTAGTAGGAATATGATCAATCACGTATCACATGAGCAATCATACTAGATGATCATGGACCATATCTTAATGTGATCAGGCCTAAGCCAATGGGTTCAATCACTCACATCAAGATCTATGTGTGCATCGGCGCATCTCCATGCCCTGTGATCATCCATCTCGCTTTGTCGGTTCCATCGACATGTCAACGCATCTCCATACGTCGGATCATCCGTTTCGACCTCGTGGGTCCCGCTATCGTTTCCATGCTCCTGTGCCTCTTCATGTAATTACAACATAATTACAAGCACGCAGGCCTAATAATAAACGGAAAATTTATAGGCTCACAGGCCCAATAATAATAATCACATATACACACATCACATCACACGGTCCATGATCATCTGTCCACATCATACATCATATGATTATTAGATAAATAATAATAATTAATTAAACATTTAAATTAACTAATATTTTTCTGAAATCAGGGATATAAAGGGAATTTTTTGAATTCTGAAGGGTATTTTGGTTATTCAGCAAAAAGATAAAATTAAAATTTTTAAAATTATGAGGGGAATTTTGGTAATTCTATTAATAGGGACAGAAATTAGAATTTCTAAAATTTCGAGGGGCAAAACTATCTTTTGCCTAGAAAAAATCCTAATCCCTCCTCTACAGCACTGTGGCTGCGGCCGCCGCTACCTGCCGGCAGCGACCATGCGCACGGGGTGCCACGTGGGAAGGGGGCTCGTCCCGTGCCTACAGGAAGCATCATCGATGTATGCAGGCACAGCCCCCGCAGGCGCTGCCCCGTTGGCACCCCGTTAGCACCCCTACGGCGTTGCCTCACGGGCGTCGCCGCATGTAGGCGCCGCCTCCTCAAGCGACCTTACCCCCCATGGAGACCACCCCTGCAGGTGGTATGTAAGCGCCGCCGCTCGCCGCGCGGCGATGCAAGAATCGCTTACTCGATCATGGGCGGCGGGCGGTCGCCCTGCGCGGCGACAATTTGTCACCCTTGCGGGCGCCACCCGCCCCTTGCAAGCGATGCACTGCAGCAGAGCTTTCAGCCCGTATTTGCTGCTGGCGATAACGCCACCACCGGTGGCCCCTGTGCGCATAGCCATGGCTACAAGCAGCCTTTGGTTGTTCAGCGAGCACAACAAGGGCAACAATAGTTGCTGCCCTTCCTCACCACTTTTGCGCTAACAATTTTGACGACAAAATTGTTCTAAATCACAACACATGCAATTTAAGATCTGATCTTCGCACGAATAACCTGGCTCTAATACCACTATTGGGAAATTTATATGGGGCGACATCTCATGTGCAGCGGAAGAACAAAAAAATAAAAATCTTGGATTTCCACGAAAGGTTCCGTCATCGTGCGAAAATCGGTGCATTAAAAATAAATCCATAAAAACTGCATGTGTAAAAGAAAGTACCTAGGGAAATTATATATCCCTGAATCCTTGCAGATCTATAGGAAAGGATGAAGGAGGTCAAGCGTCCTCTCTAGTGGTATCTACAAGGCAGGGACTGCAACGATGCACCTCTCTAGGGAGAGGAGAACAAAAGGTGGCTACCAAAAAGAACTCCCAGCCTATAGAGCTTTGGTTCCCTCCTATTTATAGAGGCCCCTTGTAAACCCTAATGGATCTTGCTCTGTTAGGTATTGGATCTCCATCTAATTACCCAAGCCTCTTAGATTAGTGGGTCTCTACCCAATAATCTCTTATTAGCAATTATTGGATCTCATCTTAGGATCCAATAATTCAGGGGCTTAATGGATATCCAATAAGATAGGGGCTCCAACGGATATCTCATATCCGAACCTCTACTCGTCGCAACACCTATCATATGTGTGTGACCCTCTAGGCCTAATATCGAGCTGGCCGTGAGTGATACTTGCCAGAACTCCTTCTGACTTAGTGAATTATTATCTCTATAATAATTCACCTAACTCATCGACTGCGGACGTACTAGGCCATTGCGCCGTAATCCCCAGACGATACAAGGGAATCCAATTCTTTAGACCTATTTGTCCTCGGCTACCATGTATCTATAGTCCCTGATCCATCTAATATCCTAGAGACCCTATACCGGGCATGGTGCTGTCAGGCCCATACAGTCTCTTCTCGAATCTTGCTCTAGTAAGATTCTCCCGGAAAACTCTTTCTCTCTCAATCTGAATAACCTTGGCCAAGGATTTGTTCGAGCAAGAATACTTGGGATATTCCTCTCATGATACCGAGAGCGGATGATCCTCTATTGACACTCAATAACCCTCGTAAGGTTGGCTACCACTCCCAATAACTAGCTGTACTAGATCTGGAACTTCCAAACCTATAAGTCCGGCATCAAAGAGTAGAGTACTCATACAGGACATCCTTGGTGTCTCAAGTCTAAGGACCAGATATACTACTGGGACTACGGAATCACTATCTGACATGAGGTATCAATAACCATCCAGCATTCCGTAAGTGGATCAATCAGTGAACTCATTCCCCAATGAGCACCTACATTGTACCCTTAGTGTCCCCACACGAGTAGTTATGAGACCAGCCACATTCATCATATAAATGGGTATACAGCATACCAGTATATCCAGTTATCTCGATGTCCCTCTCGAGTAACCTATGATCGAGATTATTTAGGGTCTGTGTTTAGAGGTGAATCGATCTTATTATCGTGATCTCATCATGATCTGATTCCCATTGTACAGATGCAAAGACATCACAATATATACAACATGCAAGATGAAGTGATAAAATGCTTGATAATAATAAGCAAAAGAAAGAGTGCGTATCAAGTCACAAGTGCCATCACTCATGTGATTGGCTTGCATGGCACATATGACTAGTAGCTTCTGCTATAGCAATGCATTTTGCCTCTATGGTCGAGTCAGCAATAGTATTTTATTTGGAACTCTTCCAACTTACTATCACTCTATTCAGGGTAAACACATACCCTGAATTCGACTTGCTATCGTCAACATTAGACTAGAAACTCGAGTCTATGTAGCCCTCAATCTGGAGAGTACCTCTTCCATATACTAGTAAAAAATCTTTAGTCCTTCTCAAGTACTTAAGGATACACTTTACTACTTTCAAGTGCTCCAAGCCTAGATATACTTGATGCCTGCTCATGACACTCAGAGCATGTGCTATATCAGGCCTGGTACATAGTATAACATACATAATAGATCCTATTATAGAGGCATATGGTATCTTATCCATGTTTGCCCTTTCTTCAGGAGTTTTTGGGGGACATACTCTGACAAAGTGAAATTTCATGTCTTATCGGTATGAGACATCTTTTAGAATTTTTCATGCCAAATCTTTTGACAATGGTGTCTATGTACCTAGACTAGGACAAGCCAAGCATTTTTTTTTAATCTATCTTTATAGATTTTAATCCCCAAAATATAGGATGCTTCCCCTAAGTCCGTCATGGAGAAGTGTCTAGATAGCCAAGCTTTTACTGTGGAGAGCATTCCTACATCATTCCAAATAATTAAGATGTCATCTACATATAACATCAAGAAGGTGATAGCGCTCTCACTTACCTCCCTGTACACACAAGGCTCATCTTCATTTTTAACGAAGTCATAAAATCTGATCGCCTCATCAAACCTTATGTTCCAACTTTGTGAAGCTTGTTTTAGTCCATAAATGGACATAAGCAATCTGCATACTTTATCTAGACTTTGCTTGGATATGAACCCCTCAGGCTATATCATATATGTTTCCTCTTCGAGGTTGCCATTGAGGAAACCAGTTTTCACGTCCATCTGTTAGATCTCATAGTCATAATGTGCTGCAATAGCCAAATAGAATTCGGATGGATTTTAGCATAGCTACAGGTGCGAATGTTTTATCATAGTCAACACCTTGCCTCTGATAATACCCCTTAGCCACTAGCCTTGCCTTATAGGTCTCCACCTTTTCATCTACCCCGATCTTCTTCTTGAAGATCCATTTGCAGCCAATGGGTACGATACCCTTAGGTGCATCAACAAGGTTCCAAACCTTATTAGAGTACATGGATTCCATCTTAGAATTCATGGCTTTTTACCACTTCCCGGAGTCTATGCTCATAATAGCCTCCTCGTAAGTTTGAGGATCAATATCTTGAGTGTCCTCTCCACTGTGATATGTCTCACATATCTCTTAGGAGGGTGTGACACTCTACCAATCCTATAAAAAGTTAGAATTTGTGTGTCAGGTACGCAAACAGACTCGGTCTCCGAAATGGTGCCTGGCTAGGTTCTCCAACCTCACTCAACTCTATCATGCTCCCACTATCTCCACCAAGAATGTGTTCCTTTTCAAAAAAACACTACTATCTTGGCAACAAAGACCTTTTGGTCCTCGGGGTGATAGAAATAATAACCACAAGTTTCCTTAAGGTATCCCACGAACTTGCATCGTTCTGTTCTAGATTTCAACTTATCGGGGTCATGTCTTTTAACGTGGGCAGGGCAACCCTAAATCTTAATATCCTTAAGATCGGACTTCTTCCCTCTCCATATCTCATATGGTGTAGACATTACCAATCTAGATGGAACTCTGTTCAGAAGGTAAGTTGCGATCTCTAGGGCATATCCCTAAAATGAGATTGGAAAGTCAGCGAAACTCATCATGGACCGCACCATATCTAATAGTGTGTGATTCCTCCTTTCTGATACACTATTGAGCTGTGGTGTATAAGGAGGTGTCCATTGGGATAGAATCTCATGGTCCTTGAGGAACTGGGTGAATTTCGTACTCAAGTATTCTCCTCCTCGATCCGATCAAAGAGTTTTAATACTCTTTTCAGTCTGGTTCTCTACTTCATTCTTATACTCCGTGAATTTCTCAAAGGCTTCGGACTTATACTTCATTAAGTACATATGCCCATACCTAGAGAAATCATAAGTAAAAGTAATAAAGTAAGAGTAACCACTTATGGCCTGAGTTGACATAGGACTGCATACATCACTATATATGAGTTCTAGTAACTCGATGGCTCTCTATCCAGTCCCACTAAATAGAGAGTTGGACATTTTTTCATGAAGGCAAGGCTCGCAAGTTGTATATAACTCATAGTTAACTGGATCTAAGTATCCATCTTTCAACAGCTTTTGAATCCTTCCCTCATGGATATGACCTAGTCTACAATGCCACAAGTATGCACTGTTCACCTCATCTCATTTCCTCTTGGATATGTTTACATTCATGATATGTAGAGCAGTATTTAACATAAAAAACAATGTCTCTCTAGTAATGATCTTATCATTCTTACTAATTGAATAATAATTATTCTCAAAAAGCACTTTATAACCATTTAATGTCAAATATGAAATGGAAATAACGTTCTTAATAATAGAGGGAACAAAATAACATGCATCTAATGCAATAATAGCTCCATCAGGCAAATGTAGAGTGACCTCACCGACAGCAATATCAGCAACTCTTGCTCTATTACTCATCTTAAGGTCCATCTCACCTTTTGCTAATCTCCTAGGCCTTACCAGAACCTATAACGAATTACAGATGTGATAAGCACTACCGGTATCCAATACCTATGCATTATCACAGGAATTTGACACATGGAGACTGATCATGAATGTACTTAAAGTTTTTCCAAGCTTCTGTTTTGCCTTTTCTACAAGATACACCTTACAGTTCCTTTTCTAATGCCCATCTTGACTGTAGTGGAAGCACTAGCCTTTGTCCTTTGCTGGGTCAATTTTGACAACCTTTGCTTTACCTTGTTTGCCCTTGCCCTTGCTCTTCTTAAGGGTCTTCCCAACCTTCCTTTTTCTTTTGGTCTCACCAATATAGAGAACTAGCTTCTCTTTTTTGATTGTACTCTCTGCCTCCCTCAATATATTAAGGAGCTCAAAGAGAGTCACCTCAAGTTTGCTCATATTAAAATTCATGATGAACTGGGAAAAGGAATCTAGTAGAAACTAAAGTATAAGATCAATGCACAGGTTATCATCTAGGACCATTCCTAGACCTGTGAGTTTCTCAATCCACTCTATCATTTTCAGGACATGGTTCTGAACTGATGTCCTCTTAGTCATCCTAGTATGGAAGAGACTTGGATATCTCATATCGTTGAGTTCTTCCTTGCTCCTTAAATAGTTTGTGGAAATGTAGGAGTATGGATTGAGCATCCATGTTTTCATGTTGTCTCCGTAACTTAGGAGTCATAGAGGCCAACATGTAACACTAAGTGAGAGTGGAATCATCTATATACTTTGCATATTGGGCAAACTATTCCTGAGGTGCTTCTGCCTCAGGTTATGGTATGGCCATATCTAGGACATATGCAATTTTCTCTACTGTGAGAACTATTCTCAGGTTACGGAGCCATTCTACATAGTTTAGACCAGTGAAGCGATTGGCAACAAGTATGCCACGTAAAGGGTCTGATGGCGATATGTTTTTGATAAACAAGAGATGTAGTGTAAGTAAATAACATGCAAATTTCGCAGAAAACAATCAAGATATGGACTTCTATCTTGACGCACTCCCACTAATTTTTCTAGTGAGTCACGTGACACTCTCAGCACATGAAACGGAAGTCTCCGGCAGACTTCTAGTGGGGATCGATATCCAACAAGCATCTTAGTATAACCTCGAGGGACTCAACCAATCACACTAAACCCAAAAGGTAGGTAACTCTTGTCAATCACAACTCCTTATGATTCCCGTCATGTTCGGCCTCCAAACCACCATGGCCTCGAGGGACTCGACCAACCATGATGTCCAGTTAAGTCATCACTATCATTACAAGATGAGTCTGATTTGGTGATATACCCTTGAGGGACTCAACCAAGCATACCATGTCCTTAGGTCACCGGTGACATCTTTATGTCATAGACAAGATAGCAAGACGTGAAATAGGTGAGCCTTGAGGGACTCGACTAACTCAACCTACGTTGGGAATCGATTCTTGCCTATAAGGAAGGAAGGCCACGTGGGTCAATCTTATTGCCTCATGCTTACCGACTTAATATTATCATAGCAATCACATGCACAGGCACACCAGATGATCATGGACCTCAACCTAATATGATCAGGCCTGAGCCAGTAGACCTAATCACTTACATCAGGATCTATGTAAACATCAGTGCATCTCTATGCCCGATGATTATCCATCTTTCCATCATCAGAACCACCAGCACCTTGACGCATCTCCATGCGTCACGATCATCTGAATCAGCCTCGAGGGTCCTACTATCACCTCCAGGCTTCCGTCGCACCTCTAGGATAATTACAACATAATTACAAGCATGTAAACCTGATAATTAATGAAAAATGGAGGCTCACAGAGCCCAATAATAATCACATACATAGCACATAGTCCATGATCATCTTTCCACATCACACATCACATGTATATATCATATAGGATTACTAGATAAATAATAATAGTTAAACTTTTTAAATAACTAAATTTTGAAATCAGGGGTATGTAGGAAATTTTTAAATATATCAGGGGCATTTTCATAATTTTATAAGGCATGCCTTAGAATTTTCAAATTTGACAGGGGCAAAACTATCTTTTGCCCAAATCTGCCCCAAACAGAGTCGACTGCCACAATTTCTTATGGTCGTCGCCTCCCTATTGCGGCCACCGCCTAGCAAGCGTGCGGTGTTGCCTTAGGCGCTGTTGCCTTACCAATGGCAATCGCAGGCGGTGGGCAACCGCTGTCATTGTGCGCAACCGCTTGCGCAAGAGTGCTGTCGCCTCACCTTGCGCAGGCGACTGCCTCGCGCAAGCAGTAGGCAGCCGTAGCCCAGCCGATGCCACCTTGTGCAGCCACCTTGTGCGCACAAGCAACGGCTGTTGCCTTGTGCACCGGCTATTGCCTTGCGCAAATGGCCACAACCATTATGGTTGCCTTGCACAGGTGGCTGTCGCATACAAGGCAGCCAGCACGGGCGTAATCAACTCGCTCGTGGGCACCATGCGCATCGGCGCTGCCTCGACAGACAATCGGCTCGTTTGTAACTTTTGCGCGCGTACCACCTCCAGTGGTCGATCCATTGGGGAGCAATAATTGCTGCCTCTGCCTCCTTCATTTGTGTCAACAAATTTGACACAGAAAGATCACTCTAAAGCACATTTCACTAGCAAGACGAAGCACTTTTCGGATCTGAAAACTATGTCAAACACAGCAAGAACACGTAAAACAATTCTAAGCGATTAAATACATCACATGCAGTTTATAAGCCAATCATCGCACGATGAACCTGGCTTTGATACCACTATTGGGAAATTGAGGAATCGGCATCTTATGCGCAATGGAAAATAAAAACAAGATCAAAATTTCCATAGTTACGTACTTGGTCGTTGTGTGACGATTGATGCATAAAAAATCATAAATCCGAAAAATCACACATATCATGTCAGAAGCGTTACTTGGGGAGATCGTATATCTCTGAAAATACTAGATCCGATGAAGAGAATGAAGTAGCAGTAGCGTACTCCTCTCTAGCGATAATCCACACAGCGGACATAGTGATGATGTTCCTCAGATCATCATGGGATCTCCCTCTCCGCTGCACCACAAAGCTGCCAAGGAGAGGAGGCTAAGGAGAATAGGAGGGGTGACTTCTAAGAGCTCCAGCCTATGAACTATGTAGTTCCTCCGATTTATAGAGGTGTTGGAAACTCATCCTTAATGGATCCTATTCATATTGGATCTCTATTTATTTATCCAGTTGGATCTTTATCTTGTTCACATTAGATCTCTATCTAATTGGATATCTATCCAATCATCCAATTTGATCTCATCCAATTATTCGATTGGATCTTATCCACAAGATCCAAATTAGAGACTTCGCAGATATCTTATATCTGCACTTCTACTCATCGCAACATCTACCTAATGTGTGTGACCCTCTAGGCCCGATACCAAGCCGGTTGTGAGTCGCTCCCATCAGAACTCCTTCTAACTTAGAACTCCTTCTGATATAGTGAATTATTATTTCCATAATGATTCACTCGACTTATCAACTATGGACGTACTAGGCTACTATGCCATAGTCCCTAAACGATACAAGAGGATCTAATTCATCGAACCTGTCTATCCTTAGTTACCATGTATCTATAGTCCCTCATCCATCTAATATCCTAGAGACCGTATATTGGGCATGGTAATGTTAGGCCCATACGAAATCTTGTTCGAGTCTCGTTCTAATCGGATTCTCCCAGAGAACTCCTTCTCTCTCAATCCAAACGACCCTGACCAGGGATTTTGCTTGAGCGAGTATACGTGGGATATATCTCTCACGATACCAAGAGTGGATGATCCTTTATTGACACTCAATTACTTTCGTAAGGTTGGCTATCATTCCCGAGTACTAGTTGTACCAGATCTGGAGATTTCCAAACCTGTAAGTCCAGCATCAAATAATGGAGTACTCATATAAGGCATCTTTGGTGTCTTAAGTCTAAAGACCAAACACACAACTAGGACTACGGAATCACTATCTGACGTTAGGTATCATTAACCATCCAGCATTCTGTAAGCGAATCAATCAGTGAACTCATTCTCCAATGAGCACCTGCACTGTATCTCTAGTGTCTCCACACAAGCGACTATGAGACCAGTCGCCTCCATCATATAGATGAGTATACAGCACACCAGTCTATCCAGTTATCTTAATGTCCTCATTGAGTAACCTATAACCAGGATGATTTAGGATCTGTGTTTAAAGGTATATCGGTCACATTATCGTGATCTTATCACGATCCGATTCCCATTGCACAGATCCAAGGACATCACAATATTCATCCAGATAATGTGAGAAAATACTAATAATATTATGCAAAGAAATCGACGCAGCATGTTACAGGTGCCATCACTCACGTGATTGGCTTATAGAGTACCTATAACTAATAATAACAAATCTTATCGGATCACCGTACGACAACTTAGTGCGTAAAACTCAAAATGATAAAACCACATTAAGTGGTTGAGACATTATCACCTAGGAGTGATCATATATCTCTAAATCATATATTTTAGTCTGTAGGATGAAGGAGTTCTCGTAAACTTATCTCTAGTGATAATCTACATAGCAGACATAGCGATGATGCATCTCCTCATGCAACGGGTTCTCTCCTCGTGATCACACACCATCACGCAATAGCTGTCAAGAGAGGGATCAACCCTCTTGTTGTCCTCTCATACTAGGGAGGGGCTCATAGTTGAGAGAAAGATGGGGAGGAGGAGATAGGTGGCTAGTGGCTATATGGTCTAGCATATGACTTATGAAGCCCAAACTCCTATTTATAGAGAGCTCCTTCTATTAACCTTAATAGATCTGCATCAATGGGTATTGGATCTCTATCTAATAACCACTAGCATAATGGATATTGGATCCCCATCTAATAACCACTCTAAGCTCTATTGGGTCTCACCCATTAGATCCATTAAAATATGGGTTTATTAGATATATCCAATCCTCTATTCATCGCATTATCTATCATATGTGTGACCCCTAAGTCTAATACCGAGTTGGTCATGAGTTTCACCTATCAAAACTTCTTCTGACTCAGAACTCTTTCTAACTCAATGAATTATTTTCTCCATAATAATTCACTCAACTCATCGACTATAGATATGCTAGGCCATTATGTCATAATCCCCATATGATATAAGGAGATTTAATCTATTAGACTTATTTGCCCTCAGTTATTGTGTATCTATAATCTCTCACCCATTTAGTATCCCAAAGACCATACAGAATCCATCTAAGTCTCACTCTTATCAGAGTCTCCTAAAGAACTCCTTTTGTCTCAATCCAAGTCTTACCCTTATTAGATTCTCTTAATCCGATTGACCTTGGTTAGGGATATGCTTGAGTGAGAATATATGAGATATTTCTCTCATGATATTGAGAGTAGATAATCCTCTATTGATATCCAAATATATTTGTAACGCTGACTGTCATTCCCAATGATTATTTGTACTAGATCTGAAACTTTCAGACCTATAAGTCTAGTATCAAAGAATGGAGTACTCAAACAAGACATCCTTGGTGTCTTAAATTTAAGGATCAGATATACAACTAGGATTATAGAATCACTATTTGATAATGAAGTATTATTAACCATTCAGTATTCCATAAGTGGATCATTTAATGAACTTATTCTCTAATGAGCACCTACACTATATCCCGAGTATCCCCATACAAGCAGTTATGAGACCAACTACTTCCATCATATGGATAGGTATATAGTACACTGGTCTATTTGGTTATCTCAATATCTTTCCTAAGTAACCTATGATTAGGAATATTTAGGATTTATGTTTAAAGATGAATTGGTCTCATCATCATAATCCAATTTCCATTATATTGATTCAAGGACATCACAATATATTTATCATATAATATAAAGTGAGAAAATACCACTATTAATATTATCCAAAAGATATTGTGCAACATAACACACATGTCATCAATCACATGATTGGCTTATAGAGCACCTATAATTAGCAGCTACATTTATTGATCATGACCCTTTTTACCTAAGCGCTAACCATTCTCTAGGAGACCACCAAGGTATCATCATGGTTTAGACCAAAGCACTGTTGGGCTGACAGCCCAATTCAGCCCATATGGGCTTTATCAGCCTATAGCTCACTATCTTTATTTAACCTAAATCCTAATTAGATGAGAGGCTAATGGTGACTGCGAAAAATTAGGAGAAAACTACACCAAAGGGCAGAAACTTTGCAACAACAAAGGAGATTCAAAAAGAGGAGAAAAGGGCAGAAAAACAAGAGAAAAAAAAGGGAAGAAGTCAAGGAAAATGCAGAAATTGTTCTCATTCATCCAAACAATTTCTCATCTCAGGTTAGATCAGATTTATAGTGAATTTTTACTGTGATTGCTTAGGGAGGTTTTGGATATTATGCACGGTGACATGATCCTTGTATCCTAGTTATTCTCTTGTGATTGTTGCTTGGGTTTTAGGCAAGAGATTCGAGAATTGTACATTCATTATTTCTATAGTGGATTTTCTTTGATTTGTCCCGTGGTTTTTACCCTTCACGTTGAAGGAGTTTTTCATATAAATCTTAGTGTTCTATTTGATTGTGATTTTCATTTAATTCCGCTGTGTGTTACGGCCTACTAGTATTTATTCATATACAAAAGTCCTTCCTTATTTGTTACCCTTTTTATCCCATCAACTGGTATCAGAGCAAGATTTTGATGATTTAATTTTGTGTTTAAACATGGATGCTAGTAGTATTTCTTGCATGATTAATTTGAAAGGAAATAATTGGATGATATGAAAACCAAGAATGGAAGATCTCTTGTATTGCAAAGATTTGTATAGACCTTTGCAAGGGGATAGTGAAAAACCCATAACTATGACAGATGATGAGTGGAAGAGGTTAGATCGAAAAATGGTTGGGTTTATTAGATAGTAGCTTGATGATAGTGTCTTTCATCATGTTTCTATTGAAAGTTCTACATATTCTCTTTTGAAAAAGTTGAAAGGTCTCTATGAAAGAAAAACAGTTGGCAACAAAGCTTTTTTGATCAGAAAACTTGTGAACCTGAAATATAAAGAGGGTGCTTCTATTGCTGAGTATTTGAATGAAATGTAGAGTATTACTAACTAGTTATCTTATATGAAAATGTCTCTTGATGATGAGTTACAGGCATTGTTACTTCTCAGTTCATTACTAGAAAGTTGGGAGACACTGGTGGTTTCCCTCAGTAATTCTATGCCAGATGATATTGTCACCATGAGTCAAGTAACAAGTAGTTTATTGAATGAGGAGTTGAGAAGAAAGAACTCAGCAGCATCTCAGATTGATTCACAGGTACTTATCTCAGAGAATAGAAGAAGGTCAAAGTCTAAAGATAGAAGCAATTCACGCATAGGTAGAAGCAAGTCAAGATCAAGGAAAGATATTGTTTGCTATAACTATGGTGAAAAAGGACATTATAAGAATTAATGTAAGCAACCTATGAAGAGCAAGAAAAAGGGAAAAGAAGTAGAATCTACAGAGTTAAAAGAGAATACCACAGCTATAGTGCATGTTGGTGATTATTTGATTTTGTCCCCTTCTGATGATATTTTTTCTTGTGTGTGTCAAGATCTCGAGTGGATAATTGACACAGGAGCTTCTTATCATGCTACACCATGGAGGGAGTTCTTTGCTACCTACAGGTTTAGAAATTTTGATGTTGTCAAGATCGGCAACCATGGCATAGCAAACATCATTGGCATGGGTGACATCTACATAAAGACCAATCTTGGATGTAAGTTGGTGCTTAAGGATGTGAGGCATGTGGTTGACTTGAGGTTGGATCTAATCTCAGTTGGAAGAATAGATGATGAAGATTATGATAGTAGGTTTCACAGAGGGCAATGGAAACTCAGTAAGGGTTCTCTTGTTATAGCTAGTGAAAAAAAATATTATACTTTGTACAGGTTGCAGGCCAAAGCTTGTGGTGAACAACTGAATGCTATAGAGAAAGACTTCAGCATGGAGTTGTAGCATAGGCGATTGGGACACATGAGCAAGAAGGTACTGCAAGCTCTTTCCAAGAGAGAGATATTGCCTAACCTCAGAGGTACACATTTGAACCCTTGTATTGATTGTTTAGTTGGTAAACAACATAAAGTTTCATTTGCTAGTCCTATTTTGTCTAGAAAAATGTATGTCTTGGATCATGTTTATACAGATGTATATGGTCCTTTAAGGATAAAAACTCCTAATGGTTCTATTAATGTTCTTGGCATCAGTGGTGTAATTTATTTTGTTACTTTTATATATGACTTTTTCAGGAAAGTTTGGGCCTATGCTTTGAAGACCAAGAATCAGGTTATTAGTGTCTTCAAAGAGTTTCATGCCAGAGTTGAAAGGGTGACAGAAAGATAATTGAAATATATAAGATTAGATAATAGTAGTGAGTATACAGGATTATTTAATGATTATTGCAGGTCACATGGCATCCAACATGATATGACAGTTCCTGGTACACCTCAGCATAATGCAATTGCAGAGAGGATGAACCGCACCATCATAGAAAAGATCAGATGTATGCTTTTCTTTACAAGATCAGAGCAAAGCTACCCAAAAGGTTTTAGGATGAGGCTTTGAGGACTGCAGTTGATATGATCAACTTATCTCCCTATATAGCCCTATATGCTGATGTTGTAGAGCATGTATGGTAAGGGAAAGATGTTTCTTATAGGCATTTGAGAGTGTTTGGATTTTATTATTATCTTTATGTTGATGATAGTGAAGGAACTAAGTCACTTTACAATGAAGCATGCATTTTTGCATATTTGCCATGATTCATTTATGTGAAAATAGAAAATTCCAGAAACAATGAAAGGTCTGAAGAAGCTTTGGATGGTAAGATAAAAAGAATGTATTTTCTTCGCTACTTACTAGGCAAAGAGTAGTGAATGGATGATCAATTTGGTTACAAGTTTTAGGATCCAGAGAAGCGGAAGGTGTTTAGAAGCAGAGATGTGATCTTCTTTGAAGATCAAACCCTTAAGGATTTGAAGAAGGAGGCACTAGCCAAGACTTCTGAGGTTTTGGGAAGAGAGATGGTTTTACCCTTCACATTGAGGGGTTTTCCACATAAATCCGCTAATTCCATTGTGTGTTACGACTCACTAGATTACAAAAGTATTAGCAGATTGTGACCCAGTTATTCCTCTAGTATATCAGGGTGATGGGGGAGATGTGCAAGAAGATGGTGTAGAACTAGATGTTAATCTACTTGTAGGACATGTTGAGCAAGAAGAAGTTGAGAAGCAGCTTCCCACAGAACCTCAATTGAGAAGATCTTCTAGACCACGTCAGCCTTCCAGAAGATACTCGAATAGATGAGTATGTGATACTTACTAATGCACATGAACCAGAGAGTTACCAAGAAGCAGTTGAAAGTGAGCAGAAAAAGAAGTGGTTAGTTGCTATGCAGGAAGAGATGGATGCTCTGCAGAAGAATCATACATATGATTTGATATAATTACCACAGAGAATGAAGGCCTTGAAGAACAAGTGAGTTTTCAGGTTAAAGACTCAAGAATATTATTCTCAACCAAAGTACAAAGTTAGATTGGTTGTAAAAGGCTTTGGTCAAAAGAAAGGTATTGACTTTGAAGAGATTTTTTCTCCTGTTGTTAAAATGACTTCTATTCATGTTGCTCTAGGTATTGCTGCTAGCCAGGACTTAGAGGTAGAGCAGTTAGATGTGAAGACAGCTTTCCTTCATGGTGATTTGGAGAAGAAAATTTATATGGAGCAACCATAAGGTTTCAAAGTTAAAGGTAAAGAAAATTTTGTCTACAAGTTAAGAAAGAGTTTGTATGGATTGAAGCAAGCTCCAAGACGAAAAGTCCTGGTACTTGATTGGTTGATGAAAAGTTTGATTCATTTATGACTGAAAATAGATACAAAAGAACGGCTTTAGATCATTGTGTGTACATCAAACGGTTTGGTGAGGATTTTATTATTATCTTTATGTTGATGATATGCTTATCTTTAGGAAAGATATGTGTATAATTGACAGGTTGAAGAAGGAACTAAGTGAGTCCTTTACAATGAAGGACATGGGGCCAGCAAAGTAAATACTGGGCATGCAGATTTCTTGTGACAAGAAAAATAAGAAGATTTGGTTGTCACAAGAGAAGTATATTGAGAAAGTATTAGAAAGATTCAGTATGAGTAATGCAAAGCCAATTAGTTCTTCTCTTTCAGGTTACTTCAAGTTGTGTTTAGAATAGAATCCGTCAAGTGATGAGGAGAAGGAGAAAATTCAAATGGTTCCTTATGCTTCAACAGTTGGAAGTTTAATATATGCAATGGTATGTAAAAGGACGTAAATGGCAGGCTTTTAGGGACATCGCATATGCGAGTGGGTGTTATTAGCTAAAGATTTCTTACAAATCCAAGCAAAGAGCACTAGACATAAAATAAAGAGTGAAGTGGATCTTGAGATATCTCTAATAGGTTCTAGGAGGAAGCTCTAAGGTTTGTTTAAGCTTTAAAAGGAGGTAGACCACCTATGCTAACTAGATTACAAAAAGAAATGAGCAATTATGGGAGAGATAGATACTGAAGAAAGCTATACCCATGGAGAGGTGAGGCATGCGTTTAGATGAGGGCGATTGATTTTCGTCACGAGGAGAAGCAGCGTTTAGATGAGGCAGATTGATTTCGATTCGTCATTGGAGGCAGCGTTTAGATGGGCGGATTGATTTCGATCGTCCACCAGGAGCGAGTTTAGATGGGGCAGCGTTTAGATGGGGGCAAATTGATTTTTGATCGACCGCTAGGAAGCAGAGTTTAGATAGCAGCAGGCGTTTAGATGGGGGAGATCTTCAGCGAGCTAATTGATTCCGCCGCTCACCGCCGACCCTGCTCAATATCGCTGCAGATTACCGTGCTTAACCATGCGAATTTGTTTTTGATTTGTTTTTGTTTTGTTTTTTTGTTTTTGTTTTTGATAATTGCAAATTCCAAATGAAGGTTCAATGAGGAAGTTAAAATCAATGAAAACCGAAATTTTGATACAAGAAAATCCACATGATGGGGGTAGATTGATTGGTCTACTGGCCCACCGTGGGAGCGGAGTTTAGATCAGTTTTGTACTTACTTTTTGGGGAGTTATGTCATGGCAATCCAGTTGCGAAAGGTGTATTACCCTCTCCACCACAGAGGCGAATATATTCAAGAGGAAGTTAAATTGAAACCGAAATTTCAAAGCTATAGAGGTTTGTTCCTCAAAGAAATGTTATGGATGAAAGAATTCTTACAAGAATTGGGGCTAAAAAAATTTTTGTAAGAAAACTATGTGGTATATTATAGTGACAAATGACTATAGTGCCACCCATTTATGTAAAAACCTAACTTTTCATTCCAAGTCAAAGCATATAGATGTCTTTAAGATAGATATCAGCTTGAAATCTCGCACAAAGTCCCACACTAAACATGGATTTGAAATATACTTGAAGAAAGCGATTGCAACTTCATATTAAATCGAAAATTCATACAAATGATAATGAAGCATTAAGACTCATCTCAAACATGTTGACAAAGACCTTACCGAAAGAGATGTAGGAGATGTCATGGTTAGGGGAGAAGAGAATTTTCAAATCCAGAGGTAAAATCATTTAAGAATGCATTTGTCAAGCGTTTCTAAATCACTTATACCATTCATCTTGCTTGTTTCTAAAGACCCACTTCACAATTGGTTGACATGGATTTACATTGAGGAGCAAAAGGGACAATCTCCCTTATGGGTTGAAAGGGGAGATTGTTGGGCTGATAGCCCATATGGGCTTTATCAACCCATAGCCCACTCTCTTTATTTAACCTAAACCCTAATTAGATGAGAGGCTAATGGTGACTGCAAAAAATTAGGAGAAAACTACAAAGCCAAAATCATCATCAAAATGTTTTTCTTAAATTCGAAAATTTCATTAAAGGGCATGAAAAACTTCGTAGAAGCGGAAGAGTAACCAAAAATAGCATTGGACTAAAGGGGATTCAAAGAGAGGAGAAAAGGGCAGAAAAAGAAAGGGAAGAAGTCAAGGAAAACGCAGAAATTGTTCTCATTCATCCAAACAGTTTCTCATCTCATGTTAGATCAGATCTATAGTGAATTTTTACTGTGATTGCTTGGGGAGGTTTTGGATATTGTGCACAGTGACGTGATCCTTATATCCCAGTTATTCTCTTGTGATTGTTGCTTAGGTTTTGGGCAAGAGATTCGGAATTGTACATTCATGCATCACATACCTTGTCCTTAACAAATTCACATGTTTGGGATTTCTATAGTAGTGGATTTTCTCTAATTTGTCCCATGGTTTTTACCCTTCACATTGAAGGGGTTTTCCACATAAATCTTAGTGTTCTATTTGATTGTGATTTTCGTTTAATTCCATTGTGTGTTACGACCTACTAGTATTTGTTCATATACAAAAGTCCTTCCTTGTTTGTTGACCTTTTTTATCCCATCAAGCAATGTGTCTCTCCTTCTCTAAAAGTTATTTCCTAGTTGTCCTTGGTCCTAGGGCCCTTCCCAATTATGGCTTAAGCACAAACTTTGTGACCCGAGATGCTATCTCCTCCCAAGGCTAGTCCATTATTGATGATGTTGATTTGCCTTTAATCAGACTTTAAGGATCTTAAAATTTTAGTTACCAACTCAAAGTTAGAAAAACCTTTACCAAGAGCCTTAAGTCGATGACATCAGTAAAGCGGGTGTACATGTCTCCAAACTCATTTGGTTTCATCCGAAAAAGTTCATAAGAGTGCACAAGCTTGGCTAGATGCCTTGGATGAAGCCGATTCAAATAGAAACCCTCATTCTTATCAAGGTGCCCACAAAATAAGGAATAATGCAAATCCATTTTCTCGAGGAGTCTTCCAACATATAATCCAGACCCATTAAACATAGGCGGATTTTGAGTAATGGAGTAACCCTCTTGCATACTTGGAGTAATTTCCTTAGGTTTTCAAATGCTCATTACCAGTGTTAGGATCGAAAAAGGCATAGAATAATGAGCTCTACAATTTGTTTATTCAAATCGCGATAGTCCTTCATGTCATGGCTATAATCATAGTGGAAGTGACAATATTTGAATCTATCTCTTTACTTTAGTGGAATCCTCATTAGTTGAGGGTCTTTCAGTAGGCCCTTTGTTTTATTTGCAAAAAAAACTTTAGTCTGAAGGGAAGGTCAAGAAGTTCAAGAGGGGTTAGTTTGAACTGGGTGCCCTTCGGTTGAGAAAGCAGGCAAAATGGTCGAGTAGTTTATTTCTCCGCCATGGTGACTTGGGGGCTAAGGCGAATTATGATCACTCTTGCCTTGATCTCTTGTGAGGCTCTCCATGCTTATCAGAGATTATTGTATCGATAATAATATATTGATTAGCCCTTTGAAGTACCTCGAGAACCATTACTGAAGATAGCCTCAAGCATATATTCCTGAGGCAGTAGAGCCCAAACTCTTTTATAAGTTATATAAAGGAGCTAATAGAGAGTGGCTTTAGATGAATATACTACTCTCTTGCTGAGCCTCTTAAAGTGGTCAGGAATGTATGACATATTAGAGCATTCAAAGTGCTATAAAATGACATCTATGCTCAGAAGGTAGCAACGTGCTCCATTGGGTTAGTAGTGCTATTAAAGGCCTCTAATGATGGGAGGTAAAAGTTTATCGGGATCAACTCCTCTTGGATAAGCTAAGTAAATGGTGACTAACCTGAGATGGGGTCAACCTACCTCTCACCCCTAAATTGTTGAAGGTCTCTGTATATCTCTTCCAAGTGCTGGTCCATTTGTTATAGTTGGATCCTCAAAGAGTTGTCCATTAAATGAATTGAGTGGGTCTCAGATTCGAGTGAAACAAAGTAGTGATGAAGTGGTCTACTGAACTCTATAGTCGAGGAGCAAGGTGCCCCCTTAATTAGTGGTTCGATAGGCCTCGGATGCCCTTAGGATGCTAGCAATTTGTCAAGTGGGGGGACACTGATGCTAGTGGTCATTAAGCAATCGACCACGGTTGAGATAGTGGCATTACTTGTTAGGCTAGCTGGAGCAGAAGCAAGGTAACGACTTGTATTATGTTGGCTAGTGCTTGCACTTACTAGGTAAGGTTCAAGAATGCCTCAACAGAGATGAGTAGATGGCCCAATAGCACTCCCTAGGGTGAGAGTCTTGGGTCATTGAATGACTGCTAGTGCTGTATCGATATTTATGCTGAAGTGGATATATTCATGTGGGGAAAGAGTAGTTACTACTCTATCTGAGTTAAAGTGCTATGTATCGGGGACAGAGCCTCCTCACCCAAGGATTCATTGACAAGGTCAATTTGCGGATGTTGAGAGAAAATATTATGATGTCTTTATCAATCTGATGTGATATTGACCCATATGCTTAAAGTCATCCGAGGTGCATCTGTATAAATCGCATGTATGTGAAATTTGATGCATAAATCACATGTATATGAAAATTGATGCACATGGCAGTCTGAAAATTGATCGACATGGTGGGAAGAGCCACCCAAGAAATTGTTCCAGATGTAGTGGGCAACCTCCCTGGCTTCCTCATCGGACACCAGGCGATAGTTGCCGATGGCACCGACCGAGGAGACCAGGGCAGAAAACCTCACAATCAATGCATTAGGTTCAGCTGTACCGAGCATTTGTATGGTATTAGTAATGAAAACATTAGCAGGCAGTCTGCATCATCATCCTCTTGTAGAAACAATTCTTATAAACCCAGGAAGTTATTCAAAACATGGTGAAAAGTATTGGGGACAACATTTAGAAGCCAAAGAGGATCCACTGTGTATATTCTCTTACAACACACATCAAAGGGACAACAAAAATGCTTGCATAGAAGAAATTATTCCCTAAGATTTCACCTACATCTTATTTAAGTGCTCTTCAGTACCTTGGCTTCTCAAGGTAACTTCATAACTTCCTAATCTTTCCTTCCTCAATTAAATTAATGCATATATGCTAGGAAAGCATGAACAATATACAATAATAAGGCATGAATGTTAAGTCAGTACATAAATGGGTAGCTTAGTAAAGGCTCAAAACTACAAGCTGCGGAAACTTTGTCGATTGAGCAGCAGAACTGTCACACCTACAGAAAAATTACAGATGGAAAGAGAAAACAAATGTAGAAGGCTTCTAACTTTTGCAACTGCACAATGTGTCAGTCAACTTCTTGACCGAACAAAAAAACGAACACAATTATATCTACATCAAATTGAATCAATGCAAATATTCTTCTTAGTCTGAAATCATGAAAAATATGTATCCTATGCAAATATGTCATGCAACAACAACCATGGCTAGTCCTTGTTTTTAACTATTTCAGATCAGCTACATTCTGAATCCTTCTTCCCACCACTAAGCTCCCTAGAAGATGATGTCACTAAATATCGTGAAATGTTATTCAACGACCGAAAATGAAATTTATTTAGCCCATCGTAATGGTGCATTCGAAAATGTTCAAATCAACTTAGCTAATAGTTTTCTAATTTTAACCTCGATTACCATCATCCTTAACAGAGCATTTTGATGAGACTGAACATCCATCTCAGCATCACGAATGTATTGTTGTGATATGAGAAGCTAATGACCACTATGTTGCAATCAAATAGAAAGAATACATGCCAACAATGAGTCACAAATGCAAAAAAGAAATTGCATGGGTTGAATCTCATAAGGGCAATTAGAAGCTCAAATCAATATCTACATTAATCTAACTAATATTACGAGCTTTAACACACTCATGAAAACATCAAATTTTTACAAGAAGGAATAAATGCATCACAAAGGTGGAACCTATTCGCCTTTTTGACACCTTGCTTACATTCATAGAAGTCAATTGGTTCCATATCTGTTCAAAGGTGGTAGTATTGCGAGAGGAGTCTGGCAATAGTTGTTGTAGAACTACACCCACAAGTAGTCGAAGAGGTCGGTGTCAATCATAGGTTGTAAGAAATAGTCAGGCATGGGGCATTATAGAGTCACGTTCTGCTCTAGCATACTGTAGGCCTTCAAGTAGAGAGCAAGATCATCCTAATGGTCTATGCTCCCTCCCTTGATGTCGAAGTCTACGCCATCCAACATAGCATTCCCAAGGAGCCGGTTGGAAGAAGAACTGCCCAAGCAATTATTCCAGATGTAGTGGGCAACCTCCCTGGCTTCCTCCTTGGACACCAACTGATAGTTGCTGATGGCACCACCCAAGGTGAGCATCATCTTGACGTTGTAATCTTTTTAGCACGAGATGATGTTGTTGCTTAGGAAAGTGCAACCGTTGGTGTTGGGATCACAATGGCCAGTGAGGTTCAACTGCGGATCTTGGTTGCTGTCAAACTGGTTGAAGAAAGACTATGAGGACGTACTTGCAGTTGCTGGTGGCATAGGCTTCTCGTAAGCCTTCCTCGTAGCCATTTTAGCCCTAGTAGACTGTGATGCATATTTCGACGGGCAAGTAGGTTAGAAAGAAGATAAGAGGAGGAGATCGATAAAATTAATAATTAATAATTTAAAATAAAAATAATTAATAATATATAATTTAAAAATCAAGTAAGAAGTTTATATAAAATTAATAATTTTAAAAATAATAAAAATATACTTTTTCATCGACAAAATTAACAATAAAATTGGGATAAAATATTTTATTTTTATAAATATAGGACTGCAATATATTTTTTTTAAAATATACAGATCGGGATATTAATCATGATTAATTATAGAAATAATTTATAATTATCCTAAATAATCAACTCTCTCATTTTTCACGAGGGGCTCATATGTGAAATTTTTGTTCGTTGAACAATTTTATCTTAGGTATGCTACACTTACATTTAGAGGAATAAAAATGAAATGAATAATTTTGAAGTAATTTATGAATACTTGTGTATTTTAAGTAATTTATTATATTACGAAAAACTAAACAGTGGTTTTCACCGCCGCCCGCCCCAAGTTTAAGAACCCAAGACGGTCACCCGATTGAAAGAGTTTCTCCTGCACAGAGAACACTACTACCGTTATGTTTACTGTTTTTGCCACCCACAAGGTTGATTTAAAAAAAAAAATAAATGTTCGAATGCAACACGCGTAATTTTAGACAATATCAGGGTTAAAAGAAAACATTAAAAGGTCTAATTAGTAAATATATATTTATGCGATGGCCAAAACAAGATCCGCACCCTTCGTCTTATATTCCTTAAAAGGCCAAACCCAAACAAGGAGAGACTCATTTCAGTCCAAGCGTCGGTGGGGCGACGTGAATCGGAAGGGAAGAGATCAAGAAGACTCCTCCATTCTTTCTCCAAGCTCTTCTACTTCAGATCTCTATCAGGTTATCATCGTTTGTATCTCTCTCCTCACCCCATCCGATCTAATTTGAACGATTGACTTCTTTCTTCCGGAACCCGGATGCTTTAGATCCGGGTTTCTGACCAATGCGCGATTCTTTGCAGAAATAAGTCGATGGGTAAAATTTCCTTCTCTTCCGCTTTTCCTTGTGGAGAAATGGTGGTTTAGGGCTTCAATTTTCTTTTTATTTCCTCATCGAAAAACTTTTTCATGGTTTCATATACAATCTTGAGTATGGTTGACTCGATATTGATGGAGGTTTTTCCGTTCGTGATTCGGTGGGCGATGATTTTGCACGAAGGAAGAAATATAGGAAATAGATGTTCGATTTGAGTACATTTGATTAATTTATTTGGGTATTTTTATGAAAAGAAATTTTTTTTTTTATGGTTGAATTCTTGTATTGTTCTTTATATGATCAGTAATGGTCGTTTATTGGTGATGGAAGTTACTCTTCCTTCTTTTCTTACATGTTCCCCGTGATCTGTGTAAATTGTTTCTTCTTCTTCTTCTTGATGGTAGTTTTTCCGTTCGTAATTCGAGGGGGTATGGTTTTGGACGAAGGAAGAAATATCGGAACTAGATGTTGTGTTTGAGGACATTTGATTAGTATTTTTGGGGTGTTTTGATGAAAAGAACAAGAATTCTATTGTTGAATTCTTGTATGGCTCATTAGATGATTAGTAAGGGTCATTGATTCTCGATGGAAGTCACTCTTCCTTCTCCAAGTACATGTCCCATGTGATTTGTGTAAATTGTTTCTTCTTCTTTATTATTATTCTTCTTCTTCTTTGTCCTCACAACATTTGGTTCTTTCTTGGATTTTTATTTGTAGGCTGGGCCAATTTTATTGACATGGATACTGGAGAGAACGAATCCACTGTGAGTCAAGAAGAGATAATTGATGCTACTGTACAACAAAGCCTTAAGGAGAAGGATAGTGCAAATCCATTGGAGCAACCAGTTGAAGTAGATGACAGATTATATAGTTGTGATGCAAGCATCAATATGGAAAATGGCATTCATCAGAACCTTGCTATTGATGAAGAAAGTATTGATGAGTTCAGACAACTGGTTATTGAGCTCAGTTTTCAGAATGAGTACTTGAAGTCTGAAATAGGTGACTTAAAACTGGAACTGTGTAAGCCAAAGACACTTTCTGATGAGGAGAGACAAAGTGGCCCACGTGTTGCGTCTTCTGAGCAAGATAGCAGCCTCCATGAACAGATAAAATGCTTACAGGAGGAAATTCAGGCGCAGAAGGAAACTCAAATGGCAGCTGAGGATGCTCTGGAGCATCTGAGGATGGCTTACTCTGAGGCTGATGGAAAGGCTCAAGAGCTTACCACAAAGCTCATTGAAGGTTATCCATTATTTTCTATATGATATCTACAAAAACTGCATATTTGTTCTCTTGCTGACCAAGAAAGTATTCATTAGAAACTCTAATGACAATAAGAATTATAAGTTAGAATGACAATG
The DNA here is from genome assembly GCA_024322285.1 of Musa beccarii. Taxonomy (NCBI): domain Eukaryota; kingdom Viridiplantae; phylum Streptophyta; class Magnoliopsida; order Zingiberales; family Musaceae; genus Musa; species Musa beccarii. Next base: position 36,633,082 of record CM044394.1, read on the forward strand.
GTTTTATGGTTGATAAGCTCGTTTTGTTTCTTGATTATGTGCCATTACATCTAAGAAATATATTTATGGCAAGTCCAGTCATCTTTTATCTTCCCCATGTTCCATTGGTCTATGCTAGATTTGACTTTTCATGACAATTAGCTCATTTTATTGTTTGTATACATATCAATGCTTTTATCTTTGGTTGAAATGATTACAGCTCACTTTGTTTTTGAAGTTGATAGCTTTTGGCAAAAATTCCCTAAACATAGCTTTGGAAGGAATGTAAGAAGAAAAGAATAAATGAATACACAGAAGCTCACGAAGTGTTGTTTAAAATCCTGATAGTCAAAGATTAGCCACAATCCACATAAATATCTGATTCAAAGACTAGCAATTTGAAATCGACCAATTAAAGATTGAAACTTTAACTGGTCTGTTTTACTTTTTCAAACCTCAAGATTAGTTTATAATGATTTATCAATATGAAGATGCAAACTGCAATCACTGAAGAGAATGTTTCTATAATTATTCAGACTAGGATCGTTTTGAACTCAATTACAGCCAATGACAACATTACTTAAATCTCTTGACGTCTCAAGAGATGTAGGTCACATATTTCTGTATTTTAAAAGCTTTTTCTGTTAAATGGGGAGAGAGTTGAGGCTTATCCTACAAATTGGCAAAGTGAAAGTTGTCGTTGAGTTCTTTAGGCTACCTTTTTTCCTTCTGTTTTTGTCACACTCCTATTATTTTTCACTTTGCTTAAGATCTGGTATGCTCATCTCTCTTGGTTGCATCATATTTTGTCTATGTTATGCCCATCTATCTAGGTTGCATTGAAATCTGTCGACTGTCCCACAAATATATACTCAATCTTAGGCAAATGGCAATGAAGTGTTTGACCAGAATGTCTTTTCATGAGCAAGTTGACAACACAATTATAATTGTCTTTGCATGTGCAATTCAGACAAAGTTGCTGGTGCAATTCAAACCTTAATCATCATCACAAATTTGTCTTTGCATGTTTAGATGATGATTGCATGTGCAATTCAGACAAAGTTGCCGGAATATCCTATAAACCAAGTAATGCAATCTCATATGAGACCCTTGTAGTGGTTCTGGGTCGGATCGGTACATATTGCCGGTACCATTGTATGGAGTATTGGTACATCGATGTGTACCATATAGGAAGGAGGACAAGGAAGAGGAAGGCGGAGGAGGAAGAGGTAGGAAGAAGAGGAGGCGATGAAGGAATAGGAGGAAGAGGGGGGCAGAAGAGGAGGTGGTGAATGAAAAAGGAGGAAGACGAAGGAGGAATATGATGGAAGAGGAAGAAAGAAGCGGAGGCAATGGAGGAAGGATGAAGATGGAGGAGGAAGGATGAAGATGGAGGTGGAGGAAGAAAGAGGAAGATGAAAGAAGAAAAGGACGAGGTTGAGGAAGAGGAGGAGCAAAGAGGAAGAGGAAGGAGGAAAAGGAAGGAAGAAGAGCTGGTGAAGGAGGAGGTGGAGGAAGAGGAGGAAGAGTAGGAGGGGGAGCATACTTGGAAAGAGGCCAACGGTACATAGTGGGTGATATAGAGATAGGCGGCAGCGAGTTCATGATAAGACCCTTAGGGTTTTATCATATAAAAAAGAGGGAGAAAATGGTTGATCACTTCGAGGGGATCGGCCTCCTAGGGTTTGCCAAATAGTTGAGATAACATTTTCATTGTTTGATGAAAAGAAACGGATGCATCTTTATTTATAAAGTTCCACCTAGAGTGGACTCTTAATAATAAATAAATATTAAATAAACCGGTATCCGACTCTTACTGAACTAAACAAACTCAATAAACATTATTCAAAAGCTCAAAAATAAAAGGATTCTAACAATTCCTCCCCCTTCAAATCAGCGTTGTCCTCAAGGCTGAGCAGCATCAAACTCGGGGAGCTTCTCTTTTAGCACTTCAGTCATAGGGTATCTACGATGCATCATAACTCGTTGATCAAGTAAGTACAGTCTTCACTTTTTGATAGTGTAAGCAATAGGGTGGCATTTCAGTGTAGTAGTCGTTGCATTCTTTTGAGGAATCCTCTCCATTCGATGGTTAGTGGCAGATGTGACTTTACTTCTACGTCTTTCTTTTAGGATCACTTGCTTTCTATTAATAAAAAACTTCATGATTAGTTTAGAAAAATTCCAAGAAATATCATCCAGTGTTGATAGCCATTTAATTCCAAGCACTACTTCGAAGTCTTCCAAGGGCAGCAAAAAGAAATCCACAAGCAATTCTTGACCTTGTATAATCAGCTTTATCTTTGAACATTTGCTGTCACAAGTTACAATTTGTCCATCAACGACCTTGTTAGGATCCTTTTATTTTCTAAGCTTTTGAATAATGTTTATTAAGTTTGTTTAGTTCAGTAAGAGTCGGATAGGGGTTTATTTAATATTTATTTATTATTAAGAGTCCAAGTCCTAGTGGACTCTGGGTAGAACTCTATAAATAGGGATGTATTTGTTTCTTTTCAGCAGGCAATGAAAATGTTATTTCAGCCGTTTGACAAATCCTAGGAGGCCAATCCCCTTGAAGTGCTCAAGGAGGTCGATCCCCTTGAAGCGATCATCCCCTTTCCTTTCGCTTCTTTCGCTTCTTCTACGATAAAACCCTAGGGATCTTATCATTTGGTATCAGAGCAGCGATCCTTGGTGTTCTCGCTATAATCGACGCAGTTATCATCATCCAAAAAAAAAGGTAAGAAGGAAGTCGACAACCACATCCTTCTCGACGAGAGAACTCACCCAAGTCCTCAACCGCCATTGATTCTTCTCGGCCAACAACGACACCCTTCGTCACTGCCTATGTTGACACTGTCGCTGACTCCCGGCCAATGGATCACCCCACCCTCCTCGAGCGAGAAGGGCCACGACCATTGTTTCCCGGTCAACGGACCTTCCCCCCGCGTCGCTTCTATCGTTGGCGACGTTGCTCAGCTACCTCCCCTTGGGTCGCAGCCACAGTCGCTCAACCATGCCTCCTCGCGGCAATCGAAACAGGCAACCACCATCGCTGCCAGTTGTCGCACCCTTCGGCATTGCTAGCGTTCTCGTTTGCGGTGTGACAAAAGCAGAGCACTCTCTGCTGCTGTAGTCGCTGGTCCCTCTACTGCCGCAGCCGTCGCCGCTGATTGCTATCATCGCTTCCTCTTCTCCACCGGCATCGATAGCAACCGTCGTAGCCAAGCCCTTAGCCGTTGCAGTTGTCGCTGTTTCCTTAATCGCCCGCAATCCCTTGGCGTTGCCAGCACCTCCTTTCGTTGTGCGATAAAAATAGGGCAATGCTGCCTCCCATCTGCGCCGTCGCAACCTAGTCCTCAATCGCTGTCGCCATTGTTTCCTCGACCGCAGCGAGCCCTTGGCGGCATTGCCCAGCCGCACCCCATCGCTGCCTCCCAACCCTCGACAGCAATGATCTCTCCACGCAGTGACCGCAGCAAGCATCGTTGCCTCCCACGCAGCAAATGTAGCCACCACTGCCACCGATCGACGTCGCAGCAACAACACGAAACCGTTCGGCGTCAAAGTAGCAACACCGAATAAGGCAGTGTTGATGCCCTTGACCCGATATCAGAAACAGGAGTTGGGGATTACAGATCCGCAATCTTATGTAATGGCTACTAATAACTCAATGAAAGCCCAATTAGAAGCCTTCGAAACCAGAATTGAGAATTGGTTGCAAGAAACTCTTAATGATTTTAAAAGAAGTCTATTAGAAAGCTTCAGCAAGATGAAAGTTCAAGCCTTACATTTAAAAGGAACCAAGAACATGACACAAGCTATCAACGAATGAAGGTGGAATTTCTAAGATGGGAAGATGGAGATCCGACCAGTTGAATTTCTAGGGCAGAAATTTTTTTTCGTTTTCACAGAACTCCAGAAGAATCTAAGATGCAAATAGCCTCAATCCAGCTAGATGGAGATGCAATCTTGTGGTATGATTGGTACGAAACTTGCCACGGAGTTCCCTCGTGGGAGCAATTTAAGAAAGGGCTTCTTGTTCACTTTGGACCATCTGAATATGAGAATGTTGATGGGCAGTTCGTTAAAATTCGTCATATGTCTACGGTGCTAGAATATCAGAGTAGATTTGAACAATTATCATATCAAGCCAGAGATTGGTCCAAACGTCAATGGGTGGGAACATTTATCGAAGGACTTAATCCAGATATCAGGTGTGAAGTCAAAGCTCGCCAACCCTGCACTATGATAGTCGCAATCTCATTTGCACGTTTGCATGAAAAAAAAATTAGCAAAGAAAATCGTTGAAATAGAAGTGACAACAAACAAATGATTAGCAAGCCACCAACCCCATCTATTCCTAGTCGAAACCCTAACACCTGAAGACTAACCCAAGAAGAGCTCAAAGAAAGATTAGTGAAAGGTTTGTGCTGGTACTGTGATGAAAAGTGGAGTAAGGAGCATCGATGTAAATAAGGGCAACTTCTGATGATTGAACCAATTGGGGAGGAACCGGAAGCTGACAATATGGACTCCGATCGTGAAGGTATGGATTCTGAAGATGTTTGACCTATCACACATACAGTGCATGCATTAGCTAGTTATTCTAACCCGCAAACTATGAAAGTTGAAGGAATTTTAGAACATCAACCTATTACAGTTCTGATTGATACTGGTAGCACTAACAATTTCATGGACAATAAGGTTGTTGACCGATTGACCTACCATATTGAAGGCTGTGACAAATTCGAAGTAAAGGCCGTTGATAGACGAATTCTAACTTGTGACAACAAATGTTCAAATATAAGGTTGATTATACAGGGCCAAGAATTGCTGGTGGTTTTCTTTTTGCTACCCTTGGAAGACTTCGAAGTGGTGCTTGGAATTGAATGACTGTCAACCCTGGGTGATATTTCTTGGAATTTTTCTAAACTAATCATGAAATTTTTTATTAATGGAAAGCAATTGATCCTAAAGGGAAGACGTAGAAGTAAGGTCACAGCTGCCACTAGCTATCAGATGGAGAGGATTCCTCAAAAGACTATAACGACTACTATACTGAAAGGCCACCCTATTGCTTACACTATCAAAAAGTGGAGATCGTACTTGATTAACGAGTTGTGATGCATCATAGATGCCCTGTGGTTGAAGTGCTAAAAGAGAAGCTCCCCGAGTTTGATGTTGCTCAACCTTAAGGACAAGGTTGATTTGAAGGGGGAGGAATTGTTAGGATTCTTTTATTTTCTAAGCTTTTGAATAATGTTTATTGAGTTTGTTTAGTTCAGTAAGAGTCGGATAGGGGTTTATTTAATATTTATTTATTATTAAGAGTCCAAGTCCTGGTGGACTCTGGGTAGAACTCTATAAATAGGGATGTATTTGTTTCTTTTCAATAGGCAATGAAAATGTTATCTCAGTCGTTTGGCAAACCCTAGGAGGCCGATCCTCTCAAAGTGATCAAAGAGGCCGATCCCCTCGAAGCGATCATCCTCTTTTCTTCCACTTCTACGATAAAACCTTAGGGGTCTTATCTGATCTTTACTTCGAATTTGTCACAGTCTTCAATATGGTAGGCCAATCGATCAGCAACCTTACTGTACATGAAATTGTTAGTGCTACCAGTATCATTCAAAACTGTAACAGGCTGATGTTCTAAAGTTCCTCCAACTTTCATAGTTTGCAGGTTAGAATAGCCGGCTAATGCATGCACTGTATGTGCGATAGGTTCAACATCTTCATCAGAATCTATACCTTCATGATTGGAGTCCACATTATCAGCTTTCGGTTTCTCCCTAATTGGTTCAATCACCAGAAGTTGCTCTTGCTTACATTGGTGCTCCTTATTCCACTTTTCATCACAGTGCCAGCACAAACCTTTCGTTGATTTTTCCTTGAGCTCTTCTCGGGTTAGTCTTCGGGTGTTAGGATTTCGGTTGGGAATAGATGGGGCTAGTGGCTTGCTGATCATTTGTTTGTTGTTACTTCTGTTTTGACGATTTTCTCTGCTAATTTTTTCTTTATGCAAACATGCAAATGAGATTGCGATTGTCATAGTGCGGGGTTGGCGAGCTTTGACTTCACACCTGATATCTGGATTAAGTCCTTTGATAAATGTTCCCACCAGTTATCGTTTGGATCAATCTCTGGCTTGATTTGATAATTGTTCAAATTTGCTATGATATTCTAGCACTGTAAATGTCTGATGAATTTTAGTGAGCTGTCCATCGACATTCTCATATTCAAATGGTCTAAAGCGAACAAGAAACCCTCTCTTGAATTGCTCCCACGAGGGAACTCCGTGGCAAGTTTTGTACCAATCGTATCATTGGATTGCATCCCCATCTAGCTGGATTGAGGCTATTTCCACCTTGGATTCTTCTGGGGTTCTGTGAAAACGAAAATTTTTTTCTACCTTAAAGATCCAACTAGTCGGATCTTCATCTTCCCATCTTGGAAATTTCACCTTTATGCGTGGATAGCTTATGTCCTGTTCTTGGTTCCTTTTCTCGGTATCTCCAGATCAGTTCAATGTAAGGCTTGAGCTTCCATCTTGTTGAAACTTGTTGAAGCTCTCCAATAGATTTCTTTTGAAATCATTAGAGTTTCTTATAGTCGGTTCTCAATTCTAGCTTCCAAAGTTTCTAGTTGGACTTTCATCGAGTTGTTGGTAGTCATTGTATAAGACTGCAGTTCTATAATCCACAGTTCTTGTTTCTGATGTCTGGTCAAGGGCATTAGCACTGTCGACGTAAAGCTGCCGAGGAGGCGGATGCCGAGGGCAGCGTAAAGGCAGTGCCACCGAGGGCTCGCTGTAGTCGTTGGGAGGCGATCGCGCAGCTATGGTGGAATGAGCCGCTGGCGACCGAGTGGTTTGGACAGGCACGGGCGAGGGGGGTGGTCCGCTAGCCGGGAACAGTGGCGACGGCCCTTCTTCCTCGGCTTCTTCTGCCGAGGACCGTTGCCCTCATGCTGCTCTTGGTTGGGAGGCGCGACGGCTGCTTAGGGCTAGGAGGCGTGCGGCTGGAAGGCGATGCTGGCAGTGCCGTCTCCGACGGTTGCTGTTGATGCCAAGGACCGTGGCTGGGCTTTTTTTGAGATGATGATAATTGCAGCAATTATAGCGAGAACACCGAGGATCGTTACTCTGATACCAAATGATAAGATCCTTAGGGTTTTATCATAGAAAAAAGAGGGAGAGGGGATCGGCTTCCTTGATCACTTCGAGGGAATCGGCCTCCTAGGTTTTGCCAAATAGCTGAGATAATATTTTCATTGCTTGATGAGAAGAAACAGATACATTCTTATTTATAGAGTTCCACTCAGAGCCCACCAGAACTTGGATTCTTAATAATAAATAAATATTAAATAAACCTCTATCCGACTCTTACTGAACTAAACAAACTCAATAAACATTATTCAAAAACTCAGAAAATAAAAGGATCCTAACAGTTCACAATTTGGAGGAAGGAGGAAGAAGGCTCACAATTTGGAAGGAGGAAGAGGGCTCACAATTTGGAGAAAGAAGAGGAAGGAGGAGGAAGAGGAAGGAAGAAGAGAAGGTGGTGAAGGAAGAGGTTGAGAAGGAAGAGGAGGATAAGAATCAGAGGAAGCATACCTGAAAAGAGGTCAGCAATGCATGGTGGGTGATAGAGAGAGACGGTATCAGGCTCGCAAAATTGTGTGATGGGCAGTAGGGAGAAGAGGGCTTACAAAATTGTGAACCCTAATTGAATTTGCAAAATTTTTAATTGGACCACCCAAAATGGGGGCGGTCCGCATACTGGTTCATGTCCGAACCGATAAATACCGGTTAGTACTGACCAGTTTGGGCGAAATTGCAATCATTGCTATAAACTATCAGTAGATGTTGGAGGTTGTTCTTTGCTTCTCATGTGGCCCTCTGGTTGAAAGCACTAATCGCCTTCTTTTTCTCGTATCCTGTGGCAGTAGAGAGTTGGAGATAAGTGATAGGCTTGTTGAAGATCCACTTTCCTCCCACTAACTTGGTTGATCTTGGGGCACGTAGAGCTCTCTTCATTTCTTCTTCTGGAGAGTGATCTGAGATAGTATTTCAATTATAACTTGTTGGCCACTACGGAAAGCTAGAAATAACAAGCTCTTCAGAAACGAGCCTACTGCTGCCTATGATCTTCTGTAAATGCTCTCTGGTGGTTCGTCTCTTTGAATATTATTCAAGAAGGTTTTACTTAAGTTTCTTCTGTGTTGCTTCTTTTTCTTGGTATACTTGTACATGGCGAACTTTTAGCACCATATTTACCCCTCTTTCAATCACCTTCATTCTCTCGCATATTTACTGATATTTTTTCTTCTTTTTAATTTGTAAGTTTTATTTGCTTAATTAGATTATTGTCGATGAACTTTTTACCCATTTGTAGCCTAAAGATAAAAAGGAAAAGAACATTAATATCCGCCAAGTATGAAGACTAACCTATTTTGGAGCCTTAAACTAAACCTAGTTGTAGATGTTCAATTATGACATCTTTAATGTTGAAATTACTGAAGAGAAGTTAAATGTGCCTTTTGTAATATTAACCAATTTATGCCTTATCTGTTTTCTGTTATGTTAGATTATGGATATTAAATATATTAGAGAAAAGAGCTAGAAAAGCAAATAAGATCATCTTTAATCTATGAATATTTTTAAATAAGTATTATTGGATCAGTTACTCTGTTGCGAGAGCAAGGGGTCTGAAGATTAGGATTGGGATCACAATTGTGATGGGCCATTATAAAAGAAATCTGGTCGCTTGGTTTTGGGCTATGTTTCGTTGCCCTTGCTTATAACCTACTAGGGCCTTGGTAAATAAGTAGCTAAGGTCTTACTATAGCTCCTTTGTCTCTTCTTAAAATGATTTACTGAATACCTGTCTTAAGGCAAGATTTTGGAAGTCAAAGATCATCTTTATGAGGGGATCTTTTGTGGGTTTTTAGCATTCAAATTAATCTTAAATAGTATCTCTAGCTGTCCTAGCTGTCATGCCAAGCACCCCAGAGGGGGTGGGTAGGCAGGGTGAATTCTCAAGGATGTAACGGTGATCACCCCAGATGGGGTATCACGCCGAGCACCCCAGGTGGGGGTGCGCCCCAAGAGGGGGTAGGCAAGGTGCATTTAGTAACACATTGGTAAGGAAAGGGGAGGTCTTGAGCCTTATAAGCATTGGCACTGCACACTCTGTTAAGTCAGTTTTACGGAGAGAGGGTAATGGCCACATGACAAGTGATATCAGAGCAACCCCTGGCCTTCGACAATCACCCCAGAGGGGGTGTCCACGCCGAGCGCCCTAGAGGGGGTAGGCAGGGTGGCTAGTCCGTGACGAGGACGTCACGAGATTGGGTGGGGGAGAATGTCATGCCAAGCGCCCCAGAGGGGGTAGGCAGGGTGAATTCTCAAGGATGTCACGGTGATCACCTCAGAGGGGGTATCATGCCGAGCACCTCAGGTGGGGGTGCGCCCCAAGAGGGGGTAGGCAAGGTGCAGTTAGTCCCACATTAGTAAGGAAAGGGGAGGTCTTGAGCCTTATAAGCGTTGGCGCTGCACACTCTGTTAAATCGGTTTTGCGGAGAGAGGATAATGGCCACGTGACATTGCGAAGGCATGGCAAAATTGAAAAATTTGTTGTAGACATTGAATTAATCAGAGATCAACACAACAAATTTAACAATTCAATTGCATGTTAATTTTGTTTTAATTTCTGAGCTTCAAGTTCTGTTGGATTCTGGGTCAACATCTGTCACAATTTTCTCCTATTTTGTTGATTAAGTGAATGGTAAGATACCCTTATAATAACATGATTTTTCAGTACCCTGTATGTATTAATATTGTAATGCTTTTTCACCTTGTCTTAAACTCATTATGGTGTCTTTAATTACTATATCATTTTAATTTTGTAGCTCAACAGAAGATGGAACAAGACATAAAGGAGCGTGATGATAAATATGTGGAGCTAGATTCCAAGTTTGGAAGGCTTCATAAACGGGCAAGACAACGAATTCAAGAATTACAAAAGGTGAACATGTCAAATGGTTCTGCCAGTCATTTTGATTTCATGTCTTTCCTGTGCAGATACATCCTCTTTTAATTGCTGAAGAAGATTGTATTTGACTGTATCTGGTCAACACTAAGCATTTCTCTTAGCATGACTTAGAGTGGACATCTTTTTCATTTTTGTGTTGCTTCTTCTGTTAGATCTAGGGCTGATCAACTTTTTTCAGATTCAGAGAAAGATGTTGGAAAGGTCCAGCACTCCTGTTTGTATCCTAACATACTTCTCTCTTACCCATGGTGATTCTAAATTTTGGGTATGATTTAGAAAAGATTTCAGATAGTTTGTGTCTTGCCAAACTGATTCTTTTAAAGGTGTTCATATACTCATGGATATATAAACTCTTGGCTTGACTCTGTAGTAAATAGGTACTTTAGCAGTGGGCAAGAGATCAAAGAAAGATTGGGACCAGAAGGTTCCCTTTTATGATAGCCTGACTATTTGCGTTTTTGCTAGTTTGGTAAGTGATGAATAATGCTAAAGGAAGAAACACTAAGACAACTTGAGTACCTTTTTTCTTTTGATTATTCTTGGCACCTCTTTTTCAGTCAACTAATGGCACCCTTGTTTAATGAGATCAGCTCTTGAATCTGAATAAGATAAAATATCAGTGATGAAGACCTACATGACAATCATCTATTGATTTAAATATCCAAGTGATGATAAATGTATTCAACTAGTTTCCTTTTTAAACATTGTTTCAACTTTGAACCAAGGTCTGCCATACCGAATGATACCGCCCGGTACGAGTGGTACTTACCGGTCCGACAGGATACTGGTACGCAGATCGTCCGCTACCGCTCGGTATCGGTTTTCTTATTTTTTAATAAAAAAATTATTTTTTTTGTTTTTTTAATATACGATGTTGTCGAGGCAACTTCTCGGCGATCTCGACGATGTCGCCTTTGTGACGTTGCTCGAGAAGGGAGGCGACGTCGCACGGGCGACGTCGCTTTTTTCTTTTTTTTAAATATGCCTTGGCGACGTCGCCCGAGAAGCGAGGTGATGTCGCCGAAGCGAGGCTTTTTTTTTAATAAGCGACATCGCCTCAAGAAAAGAAATATATATATAAATTATATATAATATTTATTTATATATAATATTTATATATATATATATATATATATATATATATATATATATATATATATATATATATATATATATATATCGAATGGTACATCGAAACGTACCATTCGGTATACCGTACCGTACCGTACCAGAGAAATATCGAAACTCTGGTATGGTATGAAATTGCAGACATTGCTTTGAACACTCTATTTGTTGGAAGTTTGTGTTCTTGATTTTTCATTGACTCAATAGTTCTGAAGGTTTTCCATGGTGTCCAAACTGTTAGGAATTTCACAAATTTTCTATTTGTTCATTGTTCATGGCATAATTTGAGATCGCCCATGGTTCTGTTGTGGTGATGCTTCTTGCTGCAAAGGGATGGTTCTCTTCTTCTATTGCTTTTTATGACATCACCTTTGCTTTGATTGACTGAGAAGACATATACTTAACATAATTTTTTTCTGAGAAAAAAATATATGCTGGATCACTTAAGCACGTCACGAATTCTTGATCACCTTAGTCATCTGGTATTCTCTTCATAACACTAAATTTGGAATCCAGACCCTCGAACCTATGATTGCTGTCTTTTCAAATCTGTGATACACTTCCTTGGTTCCTATATAATTCTTTTACAGATTATAGTGCACAACAAAGTTTTTTCTTGGTTATGATGTTCCTACTAATCGAGTAGGGGATAAATGCATTTAAGTTGACTGACAGGCCTAATTTTAAATCAGAATGTCGTAGAATCCATCCATCTGACTCTTTGAAGAATGCATATGCAATTTTCTTTGCTTCTAACTTCTGCACTTTTATGTTATTCTTGGTGCAGTCGAGTGTTGACAAGTTTGTAGATTTTATGCTCTTTTGTTTTATCTAGGAGAAAGATGATCTTGAAGCACGCTTTAGTGAGATTAATATGAAAATTGAGCAAGCTTCATCCCAGCAAGCAGCATTAGCACAGCAGGAACTGGAGCGTAGTCGTCAACAAGCCATTGAAGCATTGAGATTAATGGATGTTGAAAGGCAGCAATTACGGACAGCTAACAGCAAGTAATATAAATTTTTAGTTGTATGAGGTTGCTATTCATTGTCTTTGTATTATGATGCTTACTTTTTATTCATTTAGATTAGTTCTAGAATTTACCTTGTGCTAGCTCTCTTATTTATAATGGTTTTGGAGAACCAAAGCAAGACTAATTGGTTATTATGGTCAGACATTTCTTGCCAATTGAACATCAGCTTCAACTTTTAAAACTTTAGAAGTGGTAGTGACTAATTAAAATCATTTTATGTAAACTTTAAAATTGGATATTTGTCCACAGACGATGAAGTAATTTCTAAGCTGGTGAAGTGAAATTTAGGTTGGATTGGACGTAATGAGATTGGTCAGAAGACTCGGTATTGAACTTCTGTCTGTGGTTTTGTCATTATTGATGTCTCATTCTTGTGCAAGTTGATTTCATCTCCTGATGGATAAAATACAAATAAATTATTAGTACGGCATATTGATTGTCACGTTAAAGGATATGGTTCCAACAACAGGAGCATTTTTGGTCATCATTGAAGATGTATTAACCAAGTAATTCATACTTGGTTTTCACATCTGCATACTCAAAAGCAATCTCCATCAAGATCTTGGTCAGTTATCTTCATTTTATGTAGGAAAAGTGCAATGCGCTTTCATTAAAGACTAAAATACCATGGCAGGAAGTAAAACTAGTATCACGACATGAACAATATAAAAGGCTGGTGATTACTTATTTCTTCTCCAATGACATTTGAAATATGTTGTATTGTTAGTTTGATAGTAATTGTTTTTGTAATTAGTTGCCCCATCAGAGCAAGTTGTTTAATTACTTAAATTATTGTAGTTGTAAACCAAAATTTGGTTTTGTTAGCAAGCCACCATGTCAGTTGGTGGTTTGCACTTGGCTGTGTTATACATATACTTAAGACAATTGTTTTGGCAGCATTAAAAAAAAAAGAAATATTAAAATTGGATTTAGCTTGTTTTAAACTTCTGGTTGATGTCCTTTGCCATTGTCCATTAGTGGACAGTAGCATTTAGTTACTGTAGCCAGCGAAAAGCCTGTTGAGTCCATACCATGTAATAAGATTATTGGTGTGGAAAGTGGAAACAGTAGTATAAAAAAAAAACAAAAATAGAGGCAACTCAATACATAATGGTCCCATCGGGATGGATCAATTTATGCAGCCTTATCATGTGTTGAACCCTTGTCATCAAGGTTGCAAAAGAGTAGTCTTATCCAAGGATTGAAATTTCGTACCGTATTGGAGTTTCGATACTTATTCGGTATGGTACGGTTCGGTATACCGAATGGTATATATATATAAATATAAATATTATACATATAAAGATAAATATATATATATATATATAATTATATATATATCCTTTCTCGGGCGATGTTGTCGACGTGACATCACATATTAAAAATAAAAGCGACGTTACCTCGCATATTAAAAAACAAAAAAGCGACCTCTTTTTTTTTCTTCTCCTATTTCATTCTTTCCCTTCTCCTTTTTCCGCCCTCGGTCACCGTCTCCCTCTTCTTTTTCCGCCCTCAATCGATACCGAGCAGTAGTGGGCGGTTCGCATACCGGTATCCTGTCGGACCGGTACATACCGCTCGTACCAGGCGGTATCATTCAGTATCGTAAACCTTGGTCTTATCTATAATATGTATGGTATTAGCACGTAGAAGTTTTGATACAGCTGCTTAGGGTTTTTAGCACTTGATTTTCATAGCTCAAGTGATTAGATACAAGTATCAAGGGCACAAAAGCTATGGAATAATGATAAAAACTACCTAGGTCTTTTGTGGCTATTGATGAGTGCCTACATTGGTTAAAACATACTGTAGCAGAAAGGTGTTTGAAAGGTTTCATTGGTTCATATATTGATGAGTACCAAAAAGCTAGTATGATATGTGAAGTATAAGTTTTGATACATCTGCTTAGGGTTTTCTAGCACATGATTTTCATAAGTGAAGTGATTATGTATAAGTAGGAAGGGCACAAAAGCTATAGAGTTTGCTACTATATCCATATTGTGGTATGGCCAGTGCAGTCAAAGGCCTTAGGCGCTAAAAGACGCTAAGGTGTCAAAATGCCTGAACGCCTAGCGCTCACTCAAGCGAAGCGAAGCACTTGCAAATATTAAAATTAAGCATATATAAAATTAAGGATAGGTGTTAGAACCCTTGCGGATTCTAAGCTTGGGGTTGATCTCTATAGGGGATCGGCCTCCTTGGAACTCTATAGGGGTTCATTCCTCCAAGTTGCTGCTAAAAGATTGATCTATTCATTGATGAAAAGAGGATGAATACATGGCTATTTATAGGGCTTCTAAGCCCCAACTCCTAATAGGAATCTTACTCAAGACTCCTACTTCTAACCAACTTCTAATTAGGACTCCTTCTATAATAGGACTCCTACTTCTAATAAGACTCTTTCTCTAATAGGACTCCTTCTAATAGGACTTCTTCTCTAGCAGGACTCCTACTTCTAATAAGACTCTTTCTCTAATAGGACTCCTACTTCTAATAGGACTTCTTCTCTAGTAGGACTCCTACTTCTAATAGAACTCTTTTTCTAATAGGACTCCTATTTCTAATAAGACTCCTATTTCTGATAGGACTCCTTTTCTAAGAAGCAACTTAACCCTATCTTAGCCGGCCTCTTCACCTCTTTAATAGGGGTCGGCTAGATAGGATTTACATGAATGCCCTTATCAATGAAACTAAATTAGGACTCTCCTAACTAGAGTCCCAATAGATTAGGACTCTCCTAGCTGGAGTCCTAACAATAGGTGGGAGGAGGAAGGAGAAGGGGGTTGTCGTGGTTCAAGGAGACTTGGTGGCCCTCCGTTGGGAGGGGAGCTATTGGGGACGAGGGGGCAATCACAGAGAAGAATGAGAATGAGGGAAGGGACTACGAGAGGAAAGTAAAGGGGGAAGGAGAGAGGAGGAGGAGGGAGATGGGGGTTGTTGGGAATGGTGGTGGGAGGGGGTCTATTCAGGAGGCTTGACGATCAGCGATGACATTGGAGGAGGGGGAGGGGGAGGGGGAGGAGAAATAGAGAGAGTGAGGTAGGAAGGAGAGGGAGAGAGAGTGCTATTGCGAGAAGGCGACACTCTCAAAGGGTTATCGTGTGAGAGGAAGCTGCTTACTAATCATCAAATTGCTGCATTTGCCATGCAAGGAAGCCATTGGATGCATCGCGAGAGGATGGTGTCTGCTCGTTCCGATCGATAGTGCTAGGTTTTCGCTAGTCGTGGACTGTCACCTTTGCCATGAGAGGAAGTTGTTTGGTTTAGGAGGAAGCTGTTCGTCACTTCCTAGGAGGAAGCAGTTCATTGTCGTCAACATTAGGTTACCTAGAGAGGAGGTTAGGGTCGGTCTTGCACGTGAGGGAGGGGTGGTGGGGTAAGCTGTTGGTCATCTGGTTTGATCGAACCAGCATCATCAGGTTCGATTGAACCAGGATTAGTTTAGGCACGTCCCTGAACCATCCAGCTCCTGGGCAATGCCCAGTTGAAGGTGCCTGACTAGCCCACCATTGAGACGCTCGAGCCTCACCTCGCTTTGCCTTGCTTGGGTGCCTTGGTGAGTGTCCAATGACTTGCTTGGGTATAGCTATTGATGGGTACCAAAAAGTTATAGTGTGGTTCCAAGATATAGGAATACAAGTTTTAATACATCTGCTTAGGGTTTTCTAGCATTTGATTTTCATGCTTAGGTGATTATACAAGAGTAGCAAGGGTACAAAAGCTATAGAATAATGATAATGACTACCAAGATTTGCTTTGGTTATTGATGAGTGCCTGCACTGGTTAAAACATACTGTACCAGAAATGTATTCACATGGGCCACATTGACACATGTTGGAGGTGCTAACGTATGATGGCTAAGATGTGCCTGCTGTAGGTAGCATAAGTTTTTGCTGACTGAAACAACACTAATGTAACACCAGAAATATTGGCACCTTATACTGTGAAATGGCATTATTGATAATTGCAAAGGCCTACAATAGCAAAAAAATAATTACTATGCATGTCAGGAACTGCTGCTAGTGATTCTTAGAGATTTTTCACAGGATTCTTAGAGTTATTAGCAGGATCGATTTCTAGAATTTACTATTAGTAACATTTTACCAGCCCAAATGCACTTTCTTATAAAGAAGTTAAAGATATGTAGGTATCATCTTTGTGGCATGCCAATTTTCAATTACAGTCCTAAAATAAAAATTGGCAAACAAGTAGTTAGTATTTATTAAAATATTGTTTCATGTGAATCAAGTTGTGGACTTATAAATTGGATATCTGTTTCATAATTTGTTTCAGCTTAATGTAAATTATTATCACATTTTAACTATAGTTTCAGTAGATTTAAGAATTTGATACAGTTTTTTCTAGGTTTCTCTTCCTATAGTTGAAAAACAAGTAATTAGGAATATTAGCTGGACATCCAAACATTTATGAGGAATACTAGGTTCTGGAAAACCTTTGAGGATCGATACGAGGATCAATATATCCTTAACAGTTGATATAGTGATTATAATATTTATGGTTGATGGTTCTCTTGATCAAGGAGCTTTTAGTTAGGTGATTAAAATGCAATTAAGGCTCAAGTTTCTATATTTGAGTATCATTGGAACATATAAGGTGAAGTTTACAGGACTCTTGTTAGCTTGATATGTTTTGTAAAGCTGTTACCTGCAACATACATCTCATGTCAATCCGAGACATGAAGTTTTGACCATGGTCTGCAATACCGAATGAATCGCCTGCGTGGTAGTGCATCTTGGTCCGACAGATATCTGGTACGCGGACCGCCCACTACTGTTCGGAATCTTTTTTCTATTTTTTAATAGGAAAAAAATTATTTTTTAATTTTTTAATAAAAAAATCGTTTTTTTTGTTTTTTTAATAGGCGACGTCGCCGAGGTGACTTCTCGGGTGACGTCGCTTTTTTCTTTTTTTTTAATCTGTGACGTTGCCGACGCCTTGGCGACGTCACCTGAGAAGCGAGGCGATGTCACTTTTTTTTTTTAATATGCGACGTCGCCTGGGCGACGTCGCATATATAATTATATATAATATTTATTTATATATATAATATTTATAATTATATATATATACCGAACGATATACCGAAATATATTGTTCGGTATATGGTATCGTACCGTACCGAATAAGTATCGAAACTCCGGTACAGTACGAAATTACAGACGTTGGTTTTGACTGTCTAAAAATGTTGTTTATGTGATAGTTCATATATTGGCCTTTTTAGCTTGTTTCAGTATTTCAACCTAGTGTTTATAATTTGATTTATTATTAATGTTCAGACTTCGCGATAATTTTGACGAAATGCATCGCTCATTAGAAGCCAAAGAGAATGCACTTGAAGCATTACACCAGTCCATCTTTGAGAAAGAGCAGGTACTACATGCTATTTTTTTAATGTTTACAAGTTGCTTGAAGCTGTTATAGCATTTTGTCAAATCTTATGTTCTTCATTCCGAAGATTTTAAGCATTTTAAACCTCCTAGTCTGCTCACATGAGATTGATAGCTATATCACAACGTATCAATGTGGCTTTTGTTTGGTTGTCTTGATTGTGCTGTGGAAGGATGGTATAGGTATTATATGTATCTTGCATAATCAAGTCATTTAGGGTTACATAAAATGATGAAATTCAATACCCTTGTAAATGGAAATAATTTGAGACATGAGACAATTGCAAGCTGTAACCTTTTTCTTCTCCTTTTGCATTGCTGTTGGTCTTATTATTTTTCACCTTTTCAGTTTTATTGCTTGATGATGTTTTTATTCATTGTTGTCCTTGAAGATACTTCATGTTGTTTTTTGTGCCTGATAAGAAGGTTTACATGTGGTTTTGTTTGATATGCTCGAGTATCCTTCTATTTTTCCTCATCCACTCTGGGTCTGGGATCTGGTTTTAACATATGTTTTATGCTAGTTGTTTATTGTATTTATGATCAGATTATTATGTAGATGGGTATGCTGTCCCTAAACTTCTCTTTTCTAACATTAAGGTCTCTCAGCTTTGTGATATAAATATTCATTACTAGTATATTTATGATGTGCTGTTCTACTCGTCCTATTGCACAGAAGTGTTCCTAATGCTATGCTAAGCTCCTTGACATCATTATTCTACATGCTCCAAGATTTTTTTGCTTTCTACTGTTGCAAATATTTTTTGACTTATAATATAACTTTAGTTAGTATTAATTGTGGATTCTGCTTAAGTTGTTATAATCAAGAATTAACATCTCAATCTGGTCCTCATACTGGCCATCAGTCGGACTAGTAAGGTATGGGACCAATTGGTCCATACTAGTTCTGGACCCGATAAATCCCATGAACCTTATTCTAAGTTTTTAGGCCTAAATAATGAATAATTCTTCTAAATATATTGTTAACCATATGCCAAGAAACTCACCAACTGGAATGGGTGGGAGAAAACAAAGCATAGGGTGAATGCCAAACCACCACACACACTTGATTGTAGGAGGCTGTAAGTTTATCTCTCACTCAGCAATTTATTGCAGAGTTGTGTGCACTGTGCATTGATTTGTGGATTGGATTATTACAGTTATGTTTGTCTTGATTTATGTTTTCCTTCTTTTTATACTCTTGTCATGAGGTAAATCCTTTTTGAAAACTTTTTTAGGTAAATATTGTGAGATCAATGTGATTTTCCATTGAGTATTGTTATGACAAGTCAAAAACCCTGTATGAGGTCATGTGCTAAAATCAAACAGCTTCATGTGCCCCTTACCTGTCACATTATCAAGGTGACCTGCAAACCTGTCAAGAAATCCAAGTGAATTGGCACAAGTATTGCACCTCCAACATTTCCTGAAGAAGGCTCATGCTGTTCCAGTGTTTTAACCAATTCCACTGGAGTGTTTGATTTTCCTATGAATATCATTTTCATAAATATAGAAAACCATCTGTATAGGTGTTGTTTCAGCCATTTGGAATTATAGTAAAGTAATGATAACCTGAATTAGAACATTATAATTCTATTTTCACAGATTGTACTTAGAAACTTGTAAGATTAGAAACTTGTAAGACCCTCATAAGCTGTGTAAACAAGAAAATCAACTTACTAATTTTTCTTTAAATAAACCCATATTGCTGATATTTAGCCATACAATTGGTCTAATGAAATCAATGTCATGGGCTGGACCCATCATACTTTGGGAAAATAAGGTTCGAAAAGAGTTTGCATCTAGTGCTCAGCTCTTATTATGCACAAAATTCAATGGTCTATGTAACATTTTATTTTCATTTTTATTGTAGAATTGTAGATGATCAAGATATGGATTTAAAAACCACTTTGATGAGTTTTGATAATCTGTTGGACTACTAGGATACTGGTATACATGGTGGTATATTGACTCGTCTTGCCAGGTTTCATTGAAAAGAACAAAAAAAGTGTATATAGCAGTTTGAAACTATACGTATGATTACTGGGGCTTGGTCAGACCAGTAAATTATCAGTTGATATGTATTAGCCAGTATTTAAATCATGGATTAAAACTTTAAAAGTATACCTTTTATGAGTATGATTCTACTTGAATTCATGCATATATTCTTTTATAATAACCTTTGAACAAACTGCTTGGTGACTAAAGCTCTGTTTTGTATGGGGATTTGGAATTGGAGGGATCCAAAGTCTGAACCAGGATATCTTTAATATCAATTAATGAACAATTTTATTTTTGATTTGTGAATTTCAGGATATTAGGAATGGAATATGAGCAGTGAATTGGATTTTGTAAATTTTACGATTTGGAAATTCCATGATTACCTTGAGTAACTTGATTACTATGATTTGGATGGTAGGCTTTGGATGGTGGGATTTAGAAAGTGGAATTTCGAGGGTACTTGGCTTAAATCCCTGCAAAATTTGGACTTGGAGTGGGTCTTGTAACCAGAATGAGAGGCGAGATCCTTTTTGGGTGGGATTAATGCCATATATGGTGTATGGGATCTTGATGATGGAAATACTTTAGTGTGATTTTGTAATTGCTTGAGATTTTATACATAATTCCTATGGAATCTCTGTACCAAACAGGGCCTAAAAGTTTCCCCTGGTTGAATTTTCTACAGATGTTGGAACAAGTTCGGGGTTTGCTACAAGCCTCAGAAGAGAAAAGACAAACATCAATTGCAGAGCTTTCTACTAAGCTCCAAAAGGTAGAAATAAATTGTTGTTCAAGTGGCATAAATATGCAATATCTTTGTAGCCGATTCAAATTTTTGTTAGAACTAAATATTTGACGTATTTGTGCTTTACTCTGAAGCTTTTGTTTCTCTCTCTTTTTTACTTTTTCAAGCAAGTAGAAAGTTTAGAAGCACAGCTTACTGATGCTCTAGCACAAAGTAGTAAAGCAGCTGAAACAAACTCTTCTCTCCAGGTACAGTTGCACCTCTACATTCCTAATATTTAATTGCTTATTTTTACCTACGATACCCCCTCTTTGTAAAATCGTGCAATACATATTGATGAGATGCAAAGTTCGTGAACCTGTCACTAGATTGACTTGCTAATTAAAATATTGAAAGGTAAAAATTGTGGTACTGCATTTCATTCTCTCTTTCTCTCATTCCTTAAAGAAGAATGCAAACATATGAGAAAGATTTTCTGCTTACGAGAATGCTTTTCTTTTTAAATTCAGTGATAGCATGAAGAGGTTGAATAAGTTATTACCGAAGCTTCATCCTTTAGTAGCTTAAATGTTATATTTATGTAAGTACACATTTGGCAAACAAATAACCAATTCTAGATTAAAGACTTAGTATTGAGTTTTTTTTCAAAAGGAAAAAGTTAATCTATTGAGTCAAAAAGTGAATACACCCTATGCTATGGAGATCACCAACAAAAAAGAAAAAAAAGGCCTGTGGCCAATTCCCTCTCCAAACAAAATTAGAGGCTGTAGCCCTCTCGGAGGTAGCTAACCAGTTGGCACACTGGTTGCCCTTCCTAAACACATGGGAGATATGGAAATCATTAAACAAGTTCAAGAAGCCAAAAATATCCTTTACAAGGTTTGTTGTGTTCCATGGAGGATCCAACTCCTTTAGGATGTTAACTGCATGTTGGGAATCAACTTCAACCATTATCCTTTTCACTCCCTCCTGCTTAGCTAGCTGTAGTCCCTCATGCACCACTGTTAACTTGTTGTACAAGCTCCTCTTCCAAATATATACTTCCCACCTGCACAAATACACTGCCCTGTGTGAGTTTTAAAAACAAATCCCAAACCCCTAATTTAGGATATCTTCACATATGAACCAACAATATTTAGCTTGTGCTATCCAGGTGTGGGCTTGGGCTAGTGGAATCGATTTTTGAATTAATTATAATGTCAACTAAAATTTAAATAATGAAGTGGAGAATTTTTAATGCAAGCTTTTGTTAGAATTGATAAGTACAATTGTCTTTAACAGAATAACTGAACAAATGATTTGAAGAATAATATTTTTAATACTTGATTACAAGGGCAACCTATTACAATATGAATTTGTCATGACTTTAGTTGGAAACTCCATGGTTTTTGCTTCAAGAAACTAGTTTTCAAGGAGTTTCTCTCTGTAGTGAAATACAAACTTCTATTGCTTTTGTAATCTATATGCGACTTAGGACCAACTGTCATGAAGCAATGTAGACAAGGTTTTCGTCGCTTGTCTATGACGGTTTTTGGTTCTTGTTTTATGTTGTTTTCTTCATGTTTTCGGTGTTTACTTTAGGATAGCTTGTACGATGCAGAAAACACTATAGTCCGTCGCATTTTTGTTTGTTGTCAATGTTTTTGTTTCTTGTTTTCATCATGTAAAACTTGAAAATATTTTTCGCTGTGCGGTGCCGCACGAAGGAAAAATGGCCTAAGACTGTACTGTTTTCACATGCTATGGGCTGATTTTTTGTTGACGACCTAGTGGTGCATAACGCTGTGATTACAATAGGCGCTCGCTAGGTCCGAGCGCCTCGCTTCATTTCCAGGCGACGCGCTTTAAAGAAGCGCCGCCTGGGCGCTTGCCCGAGCCCAGGCACCGGGCGCTTTGGGGGAGTGCCCAGGTTAAACCGGGCGACCGAACCAACGTTTTAGGTCTAGTTCGATCTCCAGTGTTTTAGTTGGTTCAATCGAACCAACTAAAGCACCGATATTAGCCTCCAAGCATCCCTCGCGTGACTTCTCCAACCCTAACCCTGCTCGCAATTCTGCCATCGAGATTTCTTCTTCGTTGCCGTTGCCTTTCTCCATTGTCATTGCTCTCCGTTATCGTTGCCACTGTCACTGCTTGTCGCTGCCATTGTCGCTGCTCGCCGTTGCTCGTCACTACCACTGTCGTTGCTCGCCGTTGCCATAGTCGCTGCTCGCTGTTGCCACAATCGTTGCTCGCCGCCAGCATCGCCATCGTTGCTTTGCTCGCCGTTGTTGCAATCATTTTATTCTGCCGCTTGCAATTGCCGCTACCACATCGTGCCGCTCGCTTATCGCTCGTTGCCCTTTATCGTTGCTCTCGGCCACCTCGGTCTTTCTCTTACTCACACTCTTCTCACTTCACTCGATAGTATACTGTTAACAGTATATTAATAATATACTGCTAACTGTATACTAGAAACAGTATTTTTCTTTATTAGATTAATAATATATTATTTTGATTTTAATACTATTAATTTTTATTTATTTGAAATTATTGTTATGTTTAAAGATAAATGATAAGTGTACAGAGCAACTCAATAGATTCTCCAATGGCATAAAAAAAGGATCTTGCATTGAAGTATAATTATCTAAAGATCCGAAAGATCCTAATGCAGTGACTTGTATGTTCTACGATAAAACTACTAAATGTGGTATTTTTCATGTAAAACAATATCTAGTAGGAAATTTTAAGAATGCAACAGCTTGCAATAAGTGTCCACCTGTGGTAAAAAGAGTTGTTGAGTTATATGAATGAAAAAAAGATGTAAAAGAATGAATCTTACGGGAATTATTAGAAGATAATGTTGAACATCTCAAGGATGAAGAATAAGAGTATTCTATGAGTATTAACTCAAGTGGGGAAAAAATATATGATAAAAAAAGATAAGAAGTTATGAGTACTAAGAAAGGTAAAAAAGGATCGATGGATTTATATATGTTTCAAGGATCACTGAAGCAACAAGGGCAAGCAGGAGGCTCAAAATTTAGACAAACAAATATAAGTGATGTTTGTGATGAAATAAGAGGAAGAACAATTCAACACATTACTCGCTTCTTCTATCAGGTTAGTCTTTCCTTTAGTACAACTCGTTTAGATAGTTTTAAGGAAATGATTGAAGCTATTGGAAGATATGATACGAGATTAAAACCTCTAAGTTATTATGAGATGCGAGTTTCATTATTGTAAAAATAGTTGAATTATACAAATGAATTACTAAAAGGTCATAAAGAATCATGGGTAACACATGGTGCTCTATTATGTTAGATGCTTGGATCGATAGGAGATGTAGGAGTATAATTAATTTTATGGTTAATTGTTCTTTAGGGACTATGTTTGTGAAGTCAATAGACGCTTCATCTTTTGTTAAATTTGGAGACAAGATATATGATTTACTTGACAAGTTCGTGGAAGAAATTGGAGAACAAAATGTCGTTTAAGTCATAACCGATAATGGAAGCAACTATGTATTAGTTGGTAATATTCATCTATTGAATTTTTTTTTTGAATTTCTTTATCTTCAATTAAATGTGTTAAACTCTTAAGTTTTATCATTTTTGTTCTCCTTTGTCTCAAGTAAATTACTTGAAACAAAAAGACAATACTTATATTGGACTCCATGTGCGACACATTGTATTGATTTAACGTTGGAGGATATTGGAAAGACCTCAGAGATCAAGAAAACTTTAGAAAGGGCAATTTTTATTGTTGGATTTCTTTATAATTATATTGGGACCTTGAATATGATGAGAAAATTCATAGGCAATAAAGAATTAGTGAGATACGATGTCACCCGATTTGTTATTTCATTTTTGACATTACAGAGCGTGCATTGTCAAAAACATAATCTGAGAAACATATTTACCTCTGAGAAATGGGTGACAAACAAATGGGCAAAAGAAGCAAAAGGCAAGAGGGCTACTGATATCATCTTAATGTCATCCTTTTGGAATCATGTAGTTTATATATTAAAGGTAATGGGTCCTCTTGTTCGAGTCCTTCGGTTGGTGGATAATGAAAATAAGCTTGCAATGAAAGATATTTATGAGGCTATAGATAGAGCAAAGGAGACGATTAAAAGGTCTTTTAATGAAAATGAAAAAAAATATGAGAAAATTTTTACAATCATTGACGAAAGATAAAATTGTTAATTTCATCGTCCCTTACATGTAGCAGGATATTATTTAAACCCTGAATTCTTTCATAAGATTAAATCTACTGGGTTTGATGCAGAAATTTTGGATGGATTATATTATGTGTTGCAAGATTAGTTCCAAGCCTTGAGGTGCAAGATATGATTATTCGTGAATTATCTCTATATAAAAATGCCGAAGGTCTTTTTGGAATTCCAATGGTAGTTCGATCTAGGACAACTATGTCTTCAGGTATGAATAATTTGATATAATTAATTTCATCTATAGTATGTTATTATATTATTGCTAATAATAATAAAAATTTTGCAGTTGAATGATGGAGTCTATTTGGAAATTCCATCCCGAACTTACAACAATTTGCTATCAAAGTACTTAGTTTGACATGTAGTTCTTCGGGTTGTGAGCGAAACTGGAGTGTCTTTGAGCATGTAAGGATCACTAAATATTTTTGTTTCAATTAATTTATTTATTTAGATAGATGTATTAATATATTTTTAAATTATATGATATGACAGATTCACTCAAAGAGAAAAAATCGGTTGGAACATCAATGATTACACGATCTTGTTTACATAAAGTATAATCAAGCTTTGAAGGCTCGT
Organism: Musa beccarii; assembly: GCA_024322285.1. NCBI lineage: Eukaryota > Viridiplantae > Streptophyta > Magnoliopsida > Zingiberales > Musaceae > Musa > Musa beccarii. The sequence goes on from CM044394.1 coordinate 36,658,221, forward strand.
CATGATTTGCGAAATAGAATTGATCCAATCTCATTACAAGATATTGATGATTCAAATGAGTGGTTGATGGGAGAAATGGGTGCCAACTTGTAAGATGCCGAAGACGAGCTTATATTTGAAGATGATAGATTGACATCGGGAGATGTGGCAAGAGCTTCAGGTGTTGGAGAATTACAAACATATACAAGATAGATGACAAAGAGAAAAATGAGTGCAACAGTATCAAGCTCGACTCTTGCTATTATTGAAGACATAGAGATTGAAACATATTTTGATGAAGAGGAAGGACAAGAGGAAGAAGAAGTATTCAATGAAGATGATTTGTGTGAAAATGACGATAATATTGATTATGATGAATGACTTTGATATAAAATTTTATTGTTTTGAATTTTGAGACTTTTTGTTAATGTGACATTATGATTTTGTACCTTAGATATTCTTAATTTAATAGTATATTTTTATTTAAATAATTATATTTATTAATTATATTATATATTTTTATATTTTAGCACATTGTTTTGCTCCGGCGAGCGCCTAGGGCCTCGGGCGTTTTTGGATCTTAGCGGCTTTTGGCGCCTGGCGCTTTTTAAATCACTGGCGTAACGTCAATCGTCTCGACACCTTGGAACGCCTCAGGTGGCACCGACGTGGATGGGGCTTTGGGTAGGGGTTTGAGGGGTGATGCAACTTCTTTAGTATGGCCGTTTTCTATTTGGCAAAAGTGCTAGGTGAACATTGGGCTTGCATTTACCTTTAGAACCCCTTTTATGTGCGCCCATTCATTCAGTCTGTTTTAAGCCTAATGAATGCTGGTTGCTTTGTGTTCCTTGGTATTCGGTTATCTTGCCATTTTCGTGTGTGACGGCAGCAATTTGTTCACACATTTGCCTTTATAATCTTTTCTTTGTTGTGTAGGTCCTTTGAGGACTACACAAGGTTAAGGTCTAGGTTGACCCTTGCTGACATATCACTTGGGTGCTGCATGCCTTAGGTAATCCCATCTAAGGGCATGATAGAGTGGTATTAGAGCGGGTAAAGCAAACATTGAATTGCCATGGCAGGGCAGCATGGTAAAACCAGCATTGCTGTACATGATGGGCAGTAGATGAGCACTCGCGCGAAAATTGGCAAGGCTGCTTAAGTGGAGTGTGGCATTTGCAGCGATGTTCTTGCAGCGTAAGAGTTCTCTCACGCAGAAGAGGCAAGAGCTGAAGGGCAGCTTGAATGGCATAGAGGCACCAAGGGAAAGATTGGTTGAGTCGGAGCTGTAGCTTGACCTTGTCAACCGAAAGTTGACGGATCTCTGCAAAAGCAGGGAGTTTCTTGAGATGGTAGAGTTTGTGTAAATAGGGTTGGAATCCTAACTGGATCAACTGGAGGTCCGAGTTGAAAGGTTGACGGATGACATGAGAGTTTGTGCAATACTTACAAGGGTAAGGGACTTGATGGCTCAAGTGTTAGTACTCATGCAAGTTATGTATGCAAGCGGAGGAATGTCTCGTAGCTATCTCTCATCGAGATTAAGGGCTCACGAATCGCAAACCTACGAGGGTGCTCAGAATGTTAAGAAGTTAGAAAACTTTCTATTCGATTTGGAATAGGACTTCAGAGCGACCCAACTCGAATTAGAAGATTCGAAGGTGTCATTAGTGACAATGTATCTTGTCGGTGATGCAAAACTGTGGTGGTACACATGGTGGGAAGAAATACAACAAGATCGCTATAACATCGACACTTGGGAAGCCTTGAAGAGGGAATTCAAACTTAGTTCATGCTAGAGAATATAGTTCGTTGCACGACGGAAGTTACGACAACTTTGTCAGACCTCTATTATCTGGGACTATGTGAAGTAGTTTTTTGCATTGATGCTAGATATCCAAGACATGTTTGAGAAAAACAACTTTCTGCTTCCTCGACTATCTGAATTGTGGGCTCAACAAGAGTTCCATGGAAGATTTTTAATCTTGTATTGTACCGGTGTACCGATGTACCGAGTGGTACGCTAGGTCGTACCAAGTGGAGAACACGAAGCAATTTAGGGTTTTTGTATCTGATCATGGACTTAGAGAAGAACTCCCCCCATCGATAGGCGAAGTGCCTTGGGGCCGACTTGTCACGGACTTAGTTGGTTTTGCCTAAGTTGTGCGGCACCATTGCGTGTCAGTCCGCAAAGGTCAGCCTCCCCAAAATCTCTTATGATCCCTTACGACTTGCAAAAGAGAAGACGGGACAGAGAAAGCTCTTCATACGGGATCCACAAGCAAACCTTTCAACAAACACTTTATAGCCAATGCAAATTTCACCCATGGATATCACAAGCTTAGAATGATTGCACAACAAAGGTATAAAATTGGTCAACTACAGACCGAAATGTAGTACAAGTGTCCACCTGACGCAAACTTTATGTACAAGCCGACAATGATTGCCAAACTCACTCAAATGAGGCATTTAGCCTTTGGCAAGCCCTTTACAAGCTTTACAAGCTAGAATAAACCGAAAAGGACATGGACACGCATAAGCATTACACCGAACAAGCCGTTTTATAATTTGTTCGTGACATTCTCCCTCACTTATTCCTTCGACGTCCTCATCGAAGCTTTTGTTGACGCTGCAACTCCTTGCCTTTGCTGGATCTTCAATCTTCTGCTCCTGCTGCAATGTGCCCCTCAGCTCCCAGTTGTTCTTCGCTTGTTGTTGAGTCGTCGAACTTTAATCCGCCATGCTGCTTCAACTCGCCCATGACTCTGACTTTGGTGTGGGGTTGGCAGAGTTGTGCTGATCTTTGCTGGTTCTTGCGGATTCATCTGACGAAGGAAAAGACCATCTTTGATATGCGCCAGTCTTCAAATTCTTCTTACCTCTTGAACTGGATAGATGCTTGTTAGAGCTTTAACGAGCATCGCCTCGCAACCTTTGAAATTTTCAAGTCCTTCCTCTGCAAAATTTTCCCATCGAATCTTCTTCCACTTAGTTGTCTCGTCCAAGTAGGTTCGCATCACCTCTGCTTTCGATTGGCATTCTGTTGGAAAATGAAGCGGACAATCTACTCTCAGTAGCACTGATCACCATTGGTGAGGACTTGACAACTGTTGTCTTCCATTAGTCTCTCGAAGGGTCTTTAAATCTGTGCAACGCTCCTTTGCTGGATAACTAAGAGAGCTGGGGTACTTGGTTTCGCCCATTTTCTTGAGAGTTGAGATGGCAAAGGTTACTTGACTTCGCCTGCCTCCTCGAGGTTGTACTTAGTGCATCGAGCTGGTTACTAGACTTCGCCTGCTCTTAGCTCACACTTCCGAAGCACTTGAAGTGTTTGCAATCCTTGCGCTGAGTCAGCTACTGTGATTCACCTTCTCAATGCCATTAAACTTCTGGAATGCAAGAAGTTATCACTCCAACTTGGAGCAAGTCTCTGATAGATTTGGTCGCCTTTGGGATTGTATTGCCTTCATCATTTCTGTCGCCTACTCCTTTGGGTAGCAAAGGTACAACACCGCGTACTGCCTGCTTCGTTTCTTGGTCCTGCACTCCTGCATCGACCCGAAGTCCTTCACTTACGGCTCTCTTGATGAGAAGTCCATTGACATCGGTCTTACGAAGTTCCCTGGCCTCTACCCTTCAGCCTTGTCATGGTTCATGGAGTTTGCCACTGCATTCTCCTCCTCCACGGCTGATATCACGACCAAACGCTCTCCCTCTATGAGAGCAAGGGATCGATGACTCCACGGAAGTCCCGCCTCTACGGTACCATGGCGTTGCCATACCCATGGCACTACTATCCGTTGTCTCGCATCTGCGTCCCTTCTTCGCGATTGGTAGATCTGCCTCTACGGCACTGTGACACTCCTTTGAGTCCACCTCCATTCTAACCGACGCTCGATTTTGGGTAGCTGAGTCCCTCTGGACTCGTCATTGCTTCCTCGCCCTTTTTCGACCACCTGCTTCAACACCTCTGTGTTCTCTGAGCAGTTCCACTTGGTCGATGGAAAGACAGACTGCAACTCCCATGTATGGCCTCCGCCATCATGTTGCAGGGCTTGCACCGCTTCTGTTCTCCTTAGCTTCATTGGTCGCAACGTTCGCTTACTCGGCCTTGTCCTCTGACTTGCTGGGCTCCCTTAAGCGAATGTGAGCTCTGAAGCAGTCCAACTCTTCAGCCGCTTTGATCATACCTTTGCATGATCCAGTCCCCCCCATGGGACTCACTAGTACTTGCATCTGAACTTTTTCCTTGATAGTGCACAGCCCCTATAAGCTGATGCCCAAGGCTTCCATTTAATGCAGCATTCGATGCACGCATAGAAGACTCGCCTCTGCGGTACCATGACATTCACTGCTTGAATCCATAGCTCTTCTTGCCGTCGTGTTGTTCACCGAAGTGGAGCTTCCATTCGCGCTCCCGATCATACCTCCGTATGACCTGATCCCTCATAGGACTCACTGTGTCTGTCGCTTTGCCACGAACCATTCCACCATGATCCGCTGCATCATGTTGCCTCCTGGTGACATCTCCTTGCATTCTGATCCCTGTGGTATGAACTCGAACTACGATCTCTTCATATGTGGACTCTGCCAACACATCACAGGGCCTCTGCCACCTTTGATTTTGTTTGCTCCTTTGGCAATCGACCTTCGTTCACCCGCTCTCGGGTCACACTCGGACGAAGCCTAGCTCTAGGATAGTCCATCGCTTAGCAGCTCCTCTGAAGTCCCATGACTTCGTAGAAATTGGTGCACCATTGTTTGGATCCTGAGCCTCTGTCCCTACCAGCATAATCTCCGCTGCGCACCGCTTTCCTCATGGCAACTCAAATAGCAACACTATGGCATATTCTTCAAGAGTATCTACCTCTGCATCCTCTTGCCTCGTGCCAAGGCCTTCTGACACCAACTTCGCTTCTACAAGCGGTGTCGCCTTAGTTCCTCCGTTAAATGCTTCACTGAGATCAGGTGCATGTGCCTCGAAGTTCCCTTCGTCTTTGGCACCATGCAAGATGAGTCTGCTCTATCAGAATAAGAAACCCATGGAACGACATGATCCTGCTCCTGCCTCTGCAAGATTTCATGTCCTTGACCTTCATCTAAGGAAAGCTCCAAGCCTCAACTCCATGTTCTATCTTCTATACCAACTCCCTTCATGCGGCTTGGGTACATCACCAAGTTATCCCCAAGTTGTTTCGCTTCTCGATTGGCATTGCATTAATGGTGGCCCTCGAGCCCACTATTCCACGGGTCAGCCCTCTGGTGAGTCCGATCTCCCTATCGGCTCCAAGTGTGTTTTCACTTTGTATTGCCTTGTGTTGCTCCCCCACTTGATCTCGCTATGCGTCCACCAATGTATTACCTCCTGCGAGATTATGCGACGACTCCTCGACGCTCACTCAGTCCGTTGAGCTTTGTCTCTCCCTTTGGAGAATCAGGACTTATCCCTCCTGGATATCTGCCCTGTTGGAGCGACTTCTCTCTTCACATCCTTCCCTCTGGAAGTTGTGGATATCACCATCGCCTTGGACTACTTCATCTTGCTAACCAAATGGTGCACTGTTCTACCTCCGCAAATGCATCTGCTAGATTGTGACTCTTCGCTAATATAGCTCCCACTGCACCCCTCTGGGTCTAGCAACATGCTGAACCTGCTGCACACTTTAGCCTCTTAGGAATGTATCTTGTTCATACCGAAGAGAAAGTTTCAATGCTCTATGGCGCCGACCTTCGGCCGCCTTGGGATGGCCACGGACAGTCCATCGCTCGCATACAAGCCCTTGTATGAGTATCGAATTGCTTGAGTTTGCAACTCCTCTCACCTCTGTGAGCTTTGCACAACTCCTTCGATCGCTGAACAACCCATTCCACCTTGCACGATCTCATCCTTTGCCAAGCACCTCGCTTGCCTTGAGCACCCTCAAGTTTGGGTGCCAACGTCGAGCCACTGCTCGAACTCAACCATCCCAACCTTTGTGCGCTACGCAATTCTTCTTAGCTTGTCTGCCCTCGTGGTGCCTCTTACGCGAAGGGTTGGCCATTCCTCTGAATGCCATCCTCGGATGCCCGCTCCTCTGAGCGACTCATTCCTCTATAACTCCATGTCCGTTTCCAAACGGTCGCGCATGTTGGCTGCCCTCAACACAGCCTCGCTAGGTCCCCCACGTTTACATGCTATGTGTTTCTATGTGTGCTTGTCCCGCTCTGATACCATCTGTCACGGACTTAGCTGGTTTTGCCTAAGTCATGTGGCACCATTGCGTGTCAGTCCGCAAAGGTTAGCCTCCCCGAAATCTCCTACGATCCCTTACGACTTGTAAAAGAGAAGACGAGACAGAGAAAGCGCTTCACACGGGATCCACAAGCAAACCTTTCAGCAAACACTTTATAGCTAATATAAATTCCACCCATGGATATCATAAGCTCAGAATGGTTTCACAACAAAGGTATAAAATTGGTCCACTACAGACCGAAATGTAGTACAAGTGTCCACCTGACGCAAACTTTATGTACAAGCCGACAATGGCTGCTAAACTCACTCAAATGGGGCATTAGCTTTTGGCAAGCCTTTTACAAGCTTTACAAGCTAGAACAAACCGAAAAGGACACGGACACGCATAAACATTACACCGAACAAGCTGTTTTACAATTTGTCCGTGACAGACTGGTGCATGCACAAGGGGGAGTGGTGGAGGGGAAAGGCTTCTGGAAAGGGAAAGTTCTCATGGCCCTCCAATGCGACCTTCATGGGTGAGCTCCATTCCGGTCGGATGGAAGGCTTCTAGACTTCATTGAGTTGGAGGGCAACGCCTGCCTCGGTTCTTGTGTCGCCGACCGAGAGCACAGGTTCAGATGCAAGTGGTACTCCAACGACGACTATCATGAGGGCTGCTAGTGGCGTAAGCTACAGGAGGGCTACGACCAGTATGTGTGGTGTAGTGAGAATTAATACATCAGTGAGTGGCAGAACGACATAATATTTAGCCATGGGGCACTCATCTGGGCTAATGGCAAATGCTATGACGTCCACTAGGAGAATGTCGTGTCGAAGGGGAGTGGCGTGTTTGCTTTGGCTGGACGACTACTACTAACGCTCGGTATTGGTCGATAACGGTTGAAATTTTGATCGTTACTGCCTAGTACAACCTCGTACCGCTCGTTACACGACCAAAAACCTGATACCACTCTCTACGAAATTAAAAACCTTGGTTCCATCATCAGAATGTTCGTGTGTGTGCGATCGTTGAGGCGGCACAACTCATGGATTAATGTGTAGGGACGATAGAGAAAAAGTATGCATCGGAGAAGGGATCTCCTAAAGTTCCAAATGTTTTTGGGACAAATTCAATGGGGAATGTCCCGAAGTTCAACATATGTCTTTTGTGCAGTTTAAGCATCCGATGTTGGTATGTGCACAACAAAAAGAGGAGCTCAATGCCCTTATGGCTTCTTTTTAGCTAGAGAAGGGCAGAGCGAAGGTGAAATCTTCTGGCTTGAGTAGGTTCCATTCGAGTAGTGATGAATTATTGTCAAGACCTTGCATGGGAGTTGTGCGTTTGCTGAACACATTGTGAGGTGAAGTCTAGGAGAACCCTAAGCAGAGGCCAAAGAAGAAGACTAACTCTTGAAGCTTGAGTTTGTCAGAGTCGAGCAGTGGCAGAGGATTGCCATATCGATCTCGCATTGGAGTGGTGTAATTGTTGATTGCACTATGAGGTCAAGTATGGGAGCAGTCTAAGGCAATATAGAAAGAGGCAAAGGCACATGGAAACTTGCTGATGTTTGTGGACATCAAGCTGAATGGGAAGGCGACTCACGCATCGGTGGACGCACGAGGCAAAGCGACTCGGATTGAAGCTGGTAAAAAGTTTGAGTCGAATGAAGACACTTAATTCGGAGGTGGGGCTTATTTTTGGATTGGCCAAGGGAGTCGACATTAAGATTGAAGATTGGAGTGAGAGCACCAACTTCATGCTGTTCTTGAACTCTCTATTTTTGATGGACAATGACTCTCCATGCATGGTGACACTTTCGAAGAGAGCTTCGAAAGACACCTGTATACTCTAAGCTATGCAAGTGAAGAAAGAATCGAGGTAGGAAGAATTGACTCATCCCACAATAATGCAACTGGAGTCAGAAGGCCTAGTGCAGGGTAAGGGTCCATCGAGACGCATGCACTAGAAGAATATGTTGGTGAGCCAGGATCTTAGTTGCCAAAACCCTTTCTTTGAAGGCACACAGTGATTTAAATAGGTGTGGGAGCTCACCTAAGCGCTTGGGCGAGGCAAGGCGAGGCCCGAGCACCTCGTGTTTGCATTAGGTGGTGCGCTTAAATGAAGCGTCGCCTGGGCGCTCGCCCGAAGCGCACAGCACTTACGTTCGGGTGAGCCCTCGATTCAATTAGGCGAACTGAACCGGTTTAAGGCTGGTTCAGTTCGTAGTTTCTTACGTCAAAAGCCACGCCTCACGCTCGCGCGACCCCAAGAAACCCTAGCGCTACTGCCTCTGTCGCCGACACTTTCTGTCACTGCCTTCGCCGTAGACACAGCGGATCGAGCCTTCCTCTATTGTTGACAGACGAGTCCGATAGGCCCCTAGCTTCCTTCCGCTGTCGCTTCCTTCTATTGTCGAGGGAGAGTACTGTAGGTTCCTCCGTCATCGACGTATGCTCTTTGGAGCTTCCGTCGTTGCCATCGTTACTGTCCACAGCTTTCGCCACCATAGCTGCTACTGTCCACAGCTTTCGCCATTGCCACTGCTGCTATCTGCAGCTTTCGTTGCTGTCACTACTATTTTTCGTAGCTTCCCTTCCTATCACTGATGCTGTTCGTAGCTTCCGCCGCTACCATTGTTGTCGTTCGCAGCATTGTGGCAACTATCTTAAACTAATCCTCCGTCGCTGCTGCTATCTCCCTTGTTACTATTAATATTTTTTTCTTCCCCCTCTAATTTTAAGTAATATACTACTAACAATATTTTTTAAATTTAATATCATATTTTAATTTAAATACTTATATATTTTTTAAATTATATTATATATATTTTTTATATTTTAATATTTCAGAAAATAATTTTTTCTCTCCCTCTAACTTAAGTAATATATTGTTGACAGTATATTTTTAATTTAATAATATATTTTTATTTAAAAATTATATTTTAATTATATTATAATTTTTTATATTTTAATATTTTAGAGTACATCACTTCGCTCGGGCGAGTGCCTAGCGCCTCGAGCGTTCTGGGACCTTGGCGCCTTTTAGCGTCTAGCGCTTCTTAAATCACTGAATGCATAAGATGGAATAATAGTTCGAACTCAATGGAGTAAAAAATCCAATCGACCATCCACATTGGACATCACTTTCGGAGTGGGAGAATCTCCAAGGCCTCTCAAATAACTTGTTGGATGACGGATTGATCTAGAGCTGATCTTCACTTGTTGGGAACCTGGTGCTATCGATGGGCAAAATCGAGCAAGTGATCATGAATGCCAAGCGAAAAGACGAAGAATCAGAGTTGTAAGGTACCCTACTATAGTTTGATTGGCAAAAGATCTGAAGGGAAATGCTTCCTAGGTCACAAGGTATGTAGAATTAGTTGATCAATAGAGGCAAGACATTGCAATAACCTCGAGATCAAGAGGGACTCAACTACCAAAAGAGTACTTGGTCAAGAAAGCATCGGATTGAAGGCCATGAACATCAGGAGATGAGGCATGATACCATAACGGCGGGTCTTTCAAGCGTTGACTAAACTTGTGCTCTAGGAGGGAGAGAACATTTTTGATCGCAACTGGGGCATGGATAATCTCCGACGCGATCAAAGCTACCAAACATGTGCTTTGCCAAGGGTGAAACCTAGCTCAAGTTCGAGCAACACTACCCATACTCTAGAAGTGCGATGGTGAAGAGTAGGCATTTGGGTGAATCCATTCCAAGTTAACCCAAGTTAACGAATCGAGGAATTTGGTTGAATCCATTCCAAGTTAACCCAATTCTCCTCACCTATGTATTGGAGCTCTGCATCAACTGGAATTCCATTTCAATGGAGGATGTGAGGGACAAACTTTGCAAGAGAAAGCCACAAACTGTTAAAGTTCTACGACATGGCACTAGTGAAACTCCAACTAGCAACAATCAAGCTTTTGCAAGGTAACACCTCCAAGGGGCTTGAACACAATCTTGTTGTCCAAAAGCTCCAAAGGACTCAGCATCAAGTGTTCCAACCTAGCCAACTTTCCCAATTGAACTAGCTTAGCTGCGAGTTGCAGCAAAGTGGGTGGATCAAAGTCAATGACTCAACAGAAGCTGGGAAGTGCATGGCGACTATGGGTGATCAATCTTCAGCATACAAAAATGCTTCAACAAAGGTGTTGAAGGAATAAGTGAGGGAGAATGTCCAATGATTGCAAACAAGGTATACAATTTTGCCTTTGTCCAATGATTGCATAAGAGCTATGTTTACAAAGGAAACTAGCCTATGAAACCTAGGCATATGGGGCTGCCAACAACTAATTGGAAGCCTCTAGAAGTTGGACAAGTTGAGATAATAGACAAATGCATAGACAAGCCATGGTTGTCGGTACATGAATGGATTGTCACTCAATAGTCTATGACATGCTCCCAAATATGCCTTTGATGCCCTTGTTGAAGCCTTCTCGAATGTTGTAAGTTTGATCTTCCTTTGCTATAGCACATCAGACTTTTAGCTTGATATCTCGACTTCACTATTGTGTTGTTGAAACTTTGATCCACTAACATTACTTCAATTCACTAGTGACTCACTTTGGTGTGGGGTTGTGCTACATATGGTTGATTCTTGTTGCAGTGATTTCAATAGGCACTCGCCTAAGCGCTCGGGTAGGCGAGGCGAGGCTTGAGTGCCTCGCTTCATTTCCAGGTGCCTCACTCCAAAGAGGCGCCACCTGGGCGCTCGCCCGAGCCCAAGCGTCGGGCGTTTCGGGCGAGCGCTCGGGTTAAACCGGGCAACTTTAACGCTGCTTCAACAAGGGTGTCGAAGGAATAAGTGAGGGAGAATGTCCAATGATTGCAAACAAGGTGTACAATTTTGCCTTTGTCCAATGATTGCATAAGAGCTATGTTTACAAAGGAAACTAGCCTATGAAACCCAGGCATATGGGGCTGCCAACAACTAATTGGAAGCCTCTAGAAGTTGGACAAGTTGAGATAATAGACAAATGCATAGACAAGCCATGGTTGTCGGTACATGAATGTATTGTCACTCAATAGTTTATGACATGCTCCCAAATATGCCTTTGATGCCCTAGTTGAAGCCTTCTCGAATGTTGTAAGTTTGATCTTCCTTTGCTATAGCACATCAGACTTTTAGCTTGATATCTCGACTTCACTATTGTGTTGTTGAAACTTTGATCCACTAACATTTCTTCAATTCACTAGTGACTCACTTTGGTGTGGGGTTGTGCTACATATGGTTGACTCTTGTTGCAGTGATTTCAATAGGCGCTCGCCTAAGCGCTCGGGTAGGCGATGCGAGGCTCGAGTGCCTTGCTTCATTTCCAGGTGCCTCACTTCAAAGAGGCGCCACTTGGGTGCTCGCCCGAGCCCAAGTGTCGGGCTTTTCGGGCGAGTGCTCGAGTTAAACCGGGCGACTTTAACGCTGGTTCGGTTTGCTTTAGTTGGTTCAATCGAATCAACTAAAGCACCTTTCTCTCGCGTCTTCCCCAACCCTAACCTTGCTCGTCGCTCTCGCTGCCGTTGCTCGCTGCCATTGTCGCCACTGCCGCTGCTCGCTGCTACAGCTGCCGCTGCCACTGTCTTCGCTCGTCGCTCCTGCTTCCACTCCCGTTGCTCATTGCTACCGTTGCCGCCGCCATCGTTGCCGCCGCCGCCGCCGCGCATCGCTGCCGCTCTCGCTTTTTGCCGCCTTTGTCGGGTCGCTACGCTGTTGCCGCCGTTGTCGCCGCTTGCCACTCCCGCTCCCGCTCCCACTCTTGCTCCCGTTGCCGTAGTACTGCATTGCCGTTGCTAGTATCGTTAAATGTATGTTAATAGATATCCGCTAATCATAATGATTTTTATTTATTAGATTAATAATATATTATTTTGATTTTAATACTAGTATTTTTTATTTATTTGAAATTATTATTAGATTTTTTATTTAAATAATTATATTTATTAATTATATTATATATTTTTATATTTTAGTGTCTCGCTTCGCTCGGGCGAGCGCCTAGCGCCTCGGGCGTTTTTGGACCTTGGCGCCTAGCGCTTTTTAAATCACTGTCTTGTTTATCCTTTTGTTGAAGGGAAAAGGACCACCACCTTTTGCAATCATTCTTTTTCGAGATTTTACTCCCCAAGAGCCTAAATAATGCTGGTTGGAATTTTACTTAACGTTCCAATGTAGATCTCAACTTTAGATGCCTCATCCCCTTGCAAAATCTTCAATGATTCCTTTGTTTAACTGTCTTCTCCAAGTAGGTTCGTATTATCTCTACTTTTGATGTCACTACACTAGAAATTGAAGCGAACAAACTACCTCTGGCATAGTTGATCACCACGGGTGAGAATTTGATGATTGGTATCGTCTTGTTGCTTAGAAGGGACTTCTTAGTCCATCCCTCTTGTCTTGTACTCCATATATTAAATTAGTAACTAGTCTTTGCTTGCTCTTTGCTCCCACCTTCTAAGCACCGGATGTGTTGCACATCTTGCATCGAGTTGGTTACCAAAATTTGCCTTCTCTTTGCCATTATACTAGTCTTTAGCTACTCTTTGCTTGCACCTCAAGAGCATAGTATGTGTTGCACACCTTGCATTGAGTTGGTTGCTAGACTTCACATTCTCTTTGCCATCAAACTTCTGCATTCGCAGGAATTTGCCCCTTCCATTTAGTTGGTTACTAGACTTCACCTTCTCTTTGCCCCTTAGCTTGAGAACTAGGTTCTAGATAAGTTTGGTTGCCTCCTCTCGACCAAATGATACTCTCCACCTGTAGAGAAATGGGGCTTAGTGGTTGCTCAACAATCCTATCTCCCATGGTACTATGACACTCGATTAGGAATCCATGACCCTATGGTCCAATGCCTTTGATGTCGAGTTGCGATTGGTAGATCCACTTTTGTGGTACTGTGATGCTCTCTTCATGAGCCCACGGCCTTTCTGAATGACACTGCATGCCACCACACTTGTGCTTGGTGGGTTGGCACTCGCACCTGAATACACGACTCTTTTGAATGATGTTGCACCTGATGGTCCTGCCTCAAAAGTACAATGGTACTGTCTTATGAGTCCATGACCCTATTAATCGGCTATGTGCCAGTTTGGAATGCATGCAGAAGACCCACCACCATAGCACCCTGCTTCATCCTTTTGATGTTTCATATGCCATCTTCGCACAAGAAAAATTGTTGTGCAGTGCAGTGCAGTGCAGGCTGAAGGCTTCGTTTTTAGGCGGTTTTGCAGATATGAACTGTGTTTACAAAGGAAGGCAGTATACAAAACCTAAGAGAATGAGGCTGCCAAAGGCTATTGCAAGCTGCTTACAACAAGTTGTCATCATCGTTGCACTGCCACTGTGTGGCTGTGGCATGAGCATTGTGCAGCTGCAGTACATGACAGTGGATCTAAATCTGCATTATTTATTTGTCATGATCATCTTGAAATCACATTGTCTCACTCACATGATCAAGTGGTTTCTCTTTTGGGGTAGGTATTGATTATAAACTATCTCAAATTCTAGCCAGCATGTGATGTGGAATTATTTGGGGGCTTTAAAGAGCTTCATTCCTTGAGAGTAATAGATGGGTGACAGATAAGAAAACTAGATATTGGTTATATGATCTCACTCTACTCTTTCTTAGATGTCTTTGACCTGAAATAATGGTGCTTTCATGAAATCAATTCAGTAAGGTTGTCCTTGAAAAATAAATCATATATATTAGCACCTTTAATCTATGTAAAACTGGAAGAACCTTCCATATTAAATGAAGTGGAAGACGATTTCTACCTGCATTAGAGGGATTAGTAGTGAAAGCAGCAGGGAAGAGAGCGAAGTGAAAGAAGCAGAAGATAACAAAATAAGAGGAACATCAGGCTTAGGATTTATACAAAATAAAAGAGGTGAAAGATTGGGAGGATTTTTTACAATCTAGAATTGATCCTTAAAAGAGGTTAACTAGGTCTATTTAGAGTTTATAGGATGATTTTTTATAAAGGAAATAATTTCAGGTCTTTTTTGGACACTTCTTTGGTCCTTAGTTGGAAATGGTTAGGATACTTTTAAAGTTAAAAGTACCAAATGAAGTATGTTTTTTTAAGGTTGTTTTGTTTTGTTCTGATATGGAAACTATAAAAATCAAATAATAATTGCTTGCATTACACATGGAAGCTCGAAAACTTATGGTCTAAAAGAGAATTGGTGCTTCTTCCATGTATATTTAGAAGAAAGAAAAAAATGTCTCCCCATGTCTAGGTGATTTGAAATTTGAATCACCATTTATGGGTGGCTTATCAAACCATACTTGTTGGTTCCAGCAACTTGATAATTGGCTTTCTTATCGGGTTTGCCTAAGCAAGGAACACCATCTTCTATCGAATTCTATACCTGTCCCAGGTTGGGCTAGTATGTACCATATGCAATAGTGTCCCAATAGTTGGGAGGAAGAAGAGGTGGTGGAGGAAGAGGAGAAGGGAGGAAGAGGACGAAGGACGAAAAGGAAGAGGAAGAGGAAGAGGAAGAACAAGGAAGGAGAGGATATAGTGGATGAAGGTAGGAGGAAGAGGAAGGAGAAATGGAAGCGGTGGAGGAAGGACGAAGATGAAGGAGAAAGGGGAAGGAAAAGGAGGAGGGTAGTGGAGGAAGAGGAGGAATCATACTCGAAACTATGTCGGCAATGTTCTATGCATGGAGAGGGAGAGGTCAGTAGCGGCGAGGGTGGAGTTGTGAGCCCTAATCTTGTGTCGTATTAACTAGTGCTGGCAATTTCACTTGAATCAGCTTCTGCTGAGCAAAATTTACCATTTCGAGTTCAAATCGAGATGCGTATTGCGCCCATTTCTGATGATCCTATCCGGTTCTTTAGAAAAAGTACTTGTTTAAAGAGAAGTTAGAACTTGCGATTAGGGTCGCAACTCCTCCCTCTCTGCTTGTGACTTCTCCCTCTCCACATGCATAACATTGTCGTTCGCAACCACCTGCATCTCCGTCGCTCATCGTGTTATCTCAGAGTGATGCAACCAAGGTATTCTATGCATGTTTGTGATGCTTTTGGGTTGTCGTTTTTCATTGGTTTTTGATGTTTTTGATGTTTTCTTGTAGGTAGCTTGTTTTGGGAAGGAAATACTACTATGAATCCCATTTTAATTTGTTGTTGGTGTTTTTGTTTTCTATTATTGTCTTGTAAAACTTGAAAAGGTCGTTGGCTGTACGACCTTGCGTGGATGTGAAAATAATCAAAATAGCCCCATTCTTGTGTGCCATATGCTGATTTCTGGTTGATGGTCTTGAGGCACAAAACATAAGCTGTCTCAATCAAGGTCTGCCGTTTCGTACCGTACCGGAGTTTCGACATACCGAAATAAAAAAAAACGGTACGTTTCGTATACCGAAATTATAAAAAAACAACGTGACGACGTCGTCGACGCGGCGATGCCTCGCTTCTTAGGCGAGGTCGCCAAGGGAGATGTCGCCTGAGCCTCGGCGACGTCGCCTGTAAATTAAAAAAAAGAAAAAATCGGTGACGTCGCCTCGTTGCTCAGGCTCGGCGACATTGCCTCGAGAGACGTCGCTCGAGCCTCAGCGATGTCGCCCGTAAATTAAAAACAGAAAAAATCGCGACGTCGCCTCGAGAGACGTTGCCCGAGCCTTGACGATGTCGCCCGCGTATTAAAAAAATAAAAAAATAATTTTTTTATTAAACATAATAAAAAAATACTGCTCGGTAGTGGGTTGTCCGCGTACCAGTATCCTATCGGACCGGTATGTACCACCCGTACCGGGCGGTATTATTCGGTCTTGCAGACACTGGTCTCAACCCCTTGGAACCCTAGGCGGCATAGAGATAGTTGAGGCCTTGGTTATATCTGAGGGATGGTGCAATATTGTTAGTGTGCTCTTTTCTTTTCAACGAAAGTGCTAGGTGAATATTGGGCTTGCACCTACCTTCGGACCCCTTTGTGTGTGATCGTTGAGTCCAATTGCGATATAACCTTTTATGTCAACAAAAGCTAATTGTTTTGTATTGCTTGCAATCCTGATTATCTTGCTCATTTTGTGCGTAAGGTGGCATATTACATGTGTGTTCGCCTTTCTAACTTTTTCTTCTTTGTGTAAGTTTTAAGATCTAGGATGGCACTATATATTTGTCATACAAAAGATTTGAAAATTTATCTACATTAACTTTGAATGTAGCAATGTTTCCTGTTGAACTTTTCTGCTTCTCTAATCACTATGGAGTTGACGTATTAGGTAATGCAAAGACATAATACTTGTAGAAAGCTAGATGGACCATGTTATAAACCCCAATGTTTTAAGAAACTATCATGCTATTTGAGATTAATCATGAATCCCATGACATCTTTCTATATTTCTTTATAGTAAAATTTTTATTTCCTTAAAAGGCTATTTTTTATCCTAATCTATCCACTTCGATATCCTTTCATCTCTATCTCATATTTGGTGGATGACGAATATTGCAATATTGATGACATATGTGATGGCTGTAGCAAATAATAAATGTAATAACAGCACCTGTAAATATATCTTGGTGGTGTTGGTTGGTACAGGTTAGTATTCACTGTTGTGATAACAGATTTTGTATGTAGATCGAGCAATTTCATCTACTACAGTATTAAACTGAGCTCACCATCTAATAAGCACATCATACAGGGCTCACCAATCCGTAGCAGACTGGTTTTGAGCTGTATGTGGCAGAAGGCTTTCCATCCAATTCTGGATCCTTTTTTTTAGGATATTAGGCATTAACTTGTCTCACATGTTTCTTCTTCTTCTTCTTCTTTCTCTCTCTCTCTCTCTCTCTCTCTCTCTCTCTCTTCGCTCTCTCGTTTCTCATTTGTATTGCCGTTGTCTCCTTGTCAAATTGGTGCATGTTGCCACCTTCTCCCATTTGCCTCCTCACCTCTTCTCTATGTCTCTCTGTTTGGTCTGGGTGGTCTTGATTAAACTGAGCTGTATTTGGTGACAGTGAATTGATTGACATCAGTGTTGTACCTGTTTGATCATGGATGGTACTGGACCAAAATTTTAATTAATGGTACCGGAAATCCTCTATTTCAAAGTCGTAATCATATTTTTTTTAATCCTTTTGTCCATATTGGCTTCTCCATTCATTCTTCCCTCTTACTTTTCTCCATTGAGGTTGCCAAATAATCTGAAATGAACCAAAATTGGCTGATTCCAATTAGGTTTGCTTGATTCTTATCATTATTTACCAATTTCTGGTTATAAGGTCAAAAACATTTAAAATTGGATTGGTTGATTGGCCATACTATAATGGAATATGGCAATACAATGAATGATGATCCATAAATTTTGGTTCCTATCATATGTAACTGGTTCATGGGACAACAAAGATATGAATCACTTCCAAAATCCCACCTTGTCATGTTTCATTCCATCATGGATTTGAGATGTTTGTGCAAATCACTAGGAAGTTAAGACCTTTTATTAAACCATGTCGTTGGTAATTTATTCATTGTAATTTAAATAAATTTTACTCATTTTCCTACTTTTGGTGACACATTTCCTTCTGTTTTTGTAGTTATTTTGATTGCTTTCTATAAATGCATTTCTTGAATTTTTACTCACATGAGTAATATGCAATGTCCTGAGAACTACAATTAAACTGGGATGGATAAGATGATAACAAATGTGCTCAATCTTGACTTTTCCAGGTCTTACTTGCTGAGAAAGACTCAAAGATAGCAGAGTTGGATGCAGCTTCAACAGGTGAAGCTGTAAGACTTGGAGCTG
This sequence comes from Musa beccarii, assembly GCA_024322285.1. Taxonomy (NCBI): domain Eukaryota; kingdom Viridiplantae; phylum Streptophyta; class Magnoliopsida; order Zingiberales; family Musaceae; genus Musa; species Musa beccarii. The sequence goes on from CM044394.1 coordinate 36,676,170, forward strand.
CACTAGAGGAAATGAGAGGAGAGCTTAATCATCTTAGAGACCAGCAAGTAGGAAATTTAACCTTCATATCGTTTAGTTGATATATGAATTGGACATAGTTTTGGGAACTGATTGATAAAATTATGTGTTGCTTGACCACATTTTCCATGTGAATGCAATGTTATATGCTCTTGCAATTGTTGTAGTAGTAAATTAATGTTCTTGTAGTGGAGTGAGTTGGTTTGAATGTGACTGAACTGCTTAGCTGGATTCTTGGAATGAAACCAAGGACATAAAACTTATGTTTTCTGATGGCAATCGTGTATTACCTACCATCTTAGGATTGAGGATGTTAAAGTTCTTTACCATTTTATACACTTCAGATCTTCGATCTCATACATGATTCTTACAGAACAATATAGCGAAGTAAATTGGTTCATGTTGAAATTGTTGTGTTAAGCAAGCAAATCTGACACTTGTTTGATATTAATTGATCTTCTCTGTTGAAGGGCGGTATGCTTTGTAGGGTGGTATGCTTACATCATGCCAGTGCTAGACAAGGAATGGCCAAGTTGGATGTTCTTGGATTTGGTTGTATTTTAAGAGACATTTTGTTAATAGTTGGGTTTTAATGATGAGAGAGATCACTTATATAGTGCTACTTTTTTTCCATTTATCTAGAAGGAAAGGGCAAATCCTTCATGTGCCACACATCTTTGTCTGCATATTTACAATATCCTATTTGTCAGTATTTTTCAAACCTTCTTGTGGAAGTATTAGATTATAAGAAAAGGGATCAATCATCTCTTTGATATTATTGGCCATGGGATTTATTCTGATAGGCAGTTATAAGCATGAGGATTCGCTGTCTAGCTCAATATCGTCTAAGAACTTTCTTCCCTTTGCCCTTGTCTTTTTAGTCATAAACCAATTGGCTGGATCTTTGTGTCGTAGTTGTCATCTTGGGTGGTATGAGCAAAATATTGGTCCTCACTTAACATGTCATGTCGCTGTGAAGTTTGGTCCCCATCACTTCCTAACATCCGACCATACTCGAACTGAGTACCCATGTCTTCTCAGTATTCCTTGATCTGCTTAGAAATAAATCAAGATGGTAGTGGTGGATCACCATGTCCATAATTGTGTCATTCTGGCTCTCTGCTATATGCAACAAGTCTATCATCAGATCCCAATCATCTTGATAAGACTGTGGAGTAAATAGATTTAATTCAGGCTTCATTTGTTCCAGCTCACGGCTGGGCAGTTGCAAAGATATTTCATAGTGGACTCATTTAAATTTCTCCAAGTGTTTGTATAATAGCTAGTTGTAAACTTTGGTGCGTATTAACGAGATTATGTGTTAGTTACACTAAAAACCACTGGATGATGTGGCGTATAATAGGAACCCTACTGTAATTGTTCTCAAGTGAGATGTGGATCTTTCATGTTGTAGCCACCTGTCAATTATAAAATGACAATTGAGTTAAGATCGTAGATGTGATTGAGTCGAACAAAGTATAGACTGTAATATTGATGCTAGGATCCATATATTGGCATGAAATGATAGTGTTCTTGTTTAATATGCCATAGACCTCTTGAAATAGATGCCTTAGAGCAAGGTCAGTAAGTAATTTTTCATGACTTGATGTGCTGAACTGTACAAGAGCAATATGGTGTTATTACTAATGGCACTGATGACATTTACACCAAGGTTTGTCATTTATGGTACCAGACCCATGTTAGTCCATGGTTGGATTGATACAGGTCTGGTCCATGTTGGTATACTGACACATGATACATACTGCAGTAATCTGTGCCCCCAACTTGACAGCATTGTGTATTGCCACTTCTGCATGGCTCATAAGTATTATTATGCTACCACATGTTGACACTTCCGACCAAGGTATGCAATTTCGAATCGTACCGCCTGGTACGGACGGTACATATCGGTCCGATAGGATATCGGTATGCGGACCACCCATTATCACTTGGTATCGTATTTTTTAGTTTTTAATAGAAAAAAATCTTTTTTTTTCCTCAGGCGACGTCGCCAAGGCTCTTTAATAGAAAAAAAAATATTTTCTTTTGCTCGGGCGATGTCGTCGAGGCACGAGCGACGTCGTCGAGGCTTGAGCGATGACGCCGAGGCTCTTTAATAAAAAAAAATCAATTTTTTTTGCTCGAATGATGTCGTCGAGGCTCGGCGTCGTTTTTTAATAGAAAAAAATCATTTTTTTTTTGCTCGGGCGACGTCACCGAGGGGACTTCTCGGGCGACGTTGCCTGAGAAGGATACGTCGCACGGGCGACGCCTCCTGAGGCAACGTTGCACGGGCGATGTCGTTTTTTCTTTTTTTTTTAATATGCGACGTCGACGTCGCCTCACTTCTCGAGGCGACATCGCGTCGCACGGGTGACGTTGCCCGAGAAGGGAGGCGATGTCATTTTTTCCTTGTCGTTTTTTTTAACGAGCGACCCCGAACAGTATACCGAAACGTACCGTTCGGTATATCATACCGTACCATACCAGAAAATTATCGAAACTCCGGTACGGTACAAAATTGCAGACCTTGCTTCTGACTATGGAGAACTAATTGAACTGAGATGGTCAAACATCATTGCCACCACCATATTCGTATCAGGATGAATCACCAAACCCATGGTGTTTTATGGCCTCTTGCATGTACTGTTGCTTCAATGATGTCTGAGTGCTACAACCTCAGGATTCTTGTTAACATTGTCCATCTGATCCTCATAGTCATCACGAACGGGCAGCTCAGATGCCACTTGTCCGGGTCCTCCCTCTGTGTTATTTGCTGCATCTTTAAAACATTCAATACTGCCCCAAAATCTCATTTGATTTCTTGGAGAGGCTTCATACATTTGGTTATGTTGGGGAATCCTCTGGCCAAATATTGCTTCAGTTGGGATATTCCTATGCCTTGACCAATGTAGTCACAGGTGGATGCATTGTCAAGTTATAGCGGTGATCCAAGCAATGAATATGCTATCACATGGGATTAGTACACTTTGTTACTTGCATACAAACAATAACAAAGTGATTTAGGCAGCAATTATGGAAGTTAGACTCGATGTTGGAATATGTAAGTACTGCCCACATCTAGATAAGATCTTTGTAGGTATAAGCTCAATCATCACGGATCTAGGTCAGATTCCTGTGGATCTAGCCTAAATGTACTCTATGTAATACACAGATTTGACCTGGATCTGTACAAATCTAGCCTAGATTTGCATGGATATGCACATATCTAGCATAGATATAAGAAAATTTAGGCCATATTGGTATGATTCTAGCCTAGATCAATGACAATTTAGGTCGGATAAGTACATGTTTAACCTAGGTCTGTGTGAATCTAGTCTAAATCTATGTGCATCTAGGCCAGATTTGAATGGGTTCTGGCTGGGTTTGAATGAAATTTCAACGGATTTGGATAAATTGTAACTGGATCTGAGTGATCGAACATAGAATCAAGTTGATCTATATGCTAGATCTGTGCATGTCCAGCCTCACTCCGACAAGAAATCACCTGGCATTTATCCACAGATTTGGGACGGAAAGTTAAAATCTAAGTTAAAAGCTATGAAACCATGACCTTAAGGTAAAGAAATCACAAGAATACAACTACAATTGACATGAAGTCAACAATTTGAGTTTTAGGTTCCAATTTACCTTATTGCAAGAAAAATGGGATGATTTGTTGATGACGAGACTTGATGTACTTGAGATCAACCTCAGATTTAAGAAAGATCAAGTTTGTAGAGTGAGATTGAGAGTGCTTGGTGAAAATATGGGGGCTTTAATTTGGTGCGAGAGCTGTTGAATCCAGATACCAGGCAGTATGTATACATACCATTTAGTACATTCATCAAAACCAGGTGTTAAGTCTGGTGTGATTACCATATTGGCTGTTAAACTCAATATGAAATAATACTGAGCATTCAGAATTAGACCTGTAAATACTGGCCCATGTTGATTGGTATGGGTGAACATAAATTTCTTGATGCAAAATTTTGAGTTTGTGGAATTCCTGAATGCATAAATATTAATTGATCTATGAAAGCGTAGAAGAATATTTTTTTGCACCTTTGTGTTTTTTTTTCCCTTTTTGTTCACCTTGGTGTTTTATGGTCATAGATCTGCGAAAACAAAACAGGCTACTGTTCCTCCAAATTGGCAATTATTGAACATCTTATAGTGTATTTTACATCTATGCCTTCTTTGCTTATCTTCTTTCAGGATAGAGAAAAACAAAACTGGGAAGCAGCTTGTCAGTCTCTCCGAACTAAGTTGGAGGCATCTGAGAACACATGTTTGCGATCTGAGATTGAATTAGCTAAAATGAGAAGTATGTTTCATTTAACTTTGTTTAAGAAATTTTAATTTATGAGGATAAGTAGACGTTATTTCTTGTTTGTTTTTTGTAGGTCAGTCGGAACTAGAATCATCGACAAAATACCAAATGTTGAGTGCAAAAGATGCTGAAATTATCGCTGCAAAAGATGAGGTACAATTAATTTTATTAGCCATTCGGGCTTTACAATATTTAGTCTTATGTAAACATGGTAGGTTTTAGTAAGAAGATTCTATAAATTTGCTTGAGGTTTGGTTGGAAAGGTGAGTTCTGGTGATTATGTCTTGAATTTTGGGTTTTTTTTCTCATAAAAGAAACAGATAAAGTTACAAAAGGAGAAAACAAAAATATGTTAAGTATCATTTAAGAGATTTTAAATTTGAGCAATCTTCTAATCATAAGAATAGGTTGTACTCATATGTAGTTGTAACTTATTTTCATCCTATATAAATATCAATATGACTTTGCTGAAATTTATAAGATGATGTGCTTATATGCTTTTGATTGATTATAGCTTCAATTGGTAGTTGAAATTGTCTTTAGTTTTCCTTTAGATCATGCTGCTATGCAACAATCCTGAAAGATTCTTGAACGAGTGGACATGTCTCGTTCACATGATATTTCTGAATCATCTACAATTAGCATTCTAATTTTCTAGTTTCACATTGGCACCATCCAGTACGTGTAAGACAGATAGACCAATTGTTTCACAGATGTAGATTTCAAGAGACATCTCACACGGGTGCACAAGTTCCAAATTTGTTTGGTTCTTAAAAATATTTCCTAGCCTACTGAATTGTTCATTTCTCAAGACTCAAAACCAGATAAATAAAAAAACACAAGTTGTATGGTTTGGTCCAGTCTCATGTTTGGCTTCTAAACTGTAACTAAATGCTACATATATTGAGTAAAATATACATAAAATATATTCATGATCAATAATATGTTTATTTTTTTATATTTTAACTATTTTATTATGGTTGGAAAATATCATCCACTGCATTTATGAGAGTAAATTATATTACCACTATATTTTTTAAGTAAATATGAATTTATGATATCAAGTTCAGTATGTTTTGGGCATTTTTTCAAATCATGAACTATGCTAAACCATAAGTCACCGAATTTGAAATTTTCAAGCCTAGCTGAATCATTCAATTATTTTGGTTTTTGGTTTGAGTGGTTCATTTGCATGCTCTCGACCATGCAAATATAGTATGTGCAGTATATTTCTGTATATATTTTTGAATGAAAAGTCGATAGTATCATTAAAAAAGGACCCTGAGATTATATGTAGTGGAGATACATGACTAAATTCTTTTGATCATCATTCTTCAACTGTACATCTTGCCTAGGAAAAAGATGCTAGCTCTACATCAATATTTAATTTCTAAAATATAAGCCACTAGTGATGCTAGTTTTCCTTCAGTTATGGTTTGCTTGTTCACAGAAATTTGATTTTAAAGATTCAGGTGCATCCAATTAGCTGAAATTTCTATCCTTTAGATTTATTTTAGTTGGCTGTAACTTATGGAAATTTGTGGAAATCTACTAGTATTTACCTTGAACAATTAACATTAGACAAATCATAGCTTTAAAAATGCCTAGTAGTTCACAAGCAGTGGATCTTTATGACAAATCTCCCTGGTTATCCATCCCGATTCCAGTCCTTGCACAATTGTAATTTACAAAGTTGATACTTAAATGTAGATGCCTTTTCCGATAGTTACTTTTGATTTTATTGAAAATTTATTTGCTTCACAATTTGCATTTTTGCAGATTATGCGACTGGAAAATGAATTTTCCGCATATAAGGTTCGTGCACATGCACTTTTGCAGAAGAAGGATGCTGAGCTAGCTGAAGCTAAGAACTCAGAATTGCTGAAATCTCTTGAACAAGCTGTGAAAGTATTTAATTTTTTATCATCTATTTTAACAGTCCACTGACATCATTGAAACTGTTCTCTAACTTACTAGCCACTCATTATTTAGGAAGCTGAAGCAGAAGTAGCAGCAACCTTAGCAGAAAGAGATAAAGCTGTTAAAGCTCTTGAAGTTGCTTTGAAGGAACATGATAAAGAGATTGCATCAAGGTAAAGTTAATGATGGAAATATAAGTAGAGGTTAAAGATTGTTGAGTTGCATCTGATTTTAATAAGTGTTAGGCACCAAGGTCTCAAACAGTGATTTAAGAAGTGCTAGGCGCGAAGGTCTCAAAATGCCCAAGGCGCTAGGCACTCGCTTGAGCGAAGCGAGATGCTATGAAATATTGAGTTGCATTTGATTGTTGAGTTGCATCTGATTTTAAGAAGTGTTAGGCGCCAAGGTCTCAAAAAGTGATTTAAGAAGTATTAGGCGCCAAGGTCTCAAAATGCCCGAGGCACTAAGCGCTCGTCCGAGCGAAGTGAGATGCTATGAAATATTAAAATATAAAAAATATATAATATAATTAAAAATATAATTATTGAAACAAAAATATAATATTAAATTAAAAATATACTAATAACAGTATATTACTTAAGTTATAGGGGAGAAAAAATATTCTCTGAAATATTAAAATATAAAAAATATATAATATAATTAAAAATATAATTATTAAAATTAAAATATGATATTAAATTAAAAATATACTGTTAATAGTATATTTCTTAGAGGGGGGAGAAAAAAATGTTAATAGTAACAGAGGGAGATAGTAATAGCGGTGGAAGATTAGTTTAAGATAGTTGCAGTAGCGTTGTGAACGATAGCAGCGGCAACGGCGGAAGCTATGGACAGCAGCAGTAGCAACGAGGAAAGCTGCCGACAGTAGCAGTGACAACGGCGAAAGCTGCGGACAGCAGCAGTGTTAGCAATGGAAGCTCCAAAGGGCATCCGTCGGTGGCGGAGGAACCTGCGGTTCTCTTCGTCGATAGTGGAAGGAAGCGACGGGGGTCGTCAGACTTGTCCATCGATAAAAGAGGAAGGCTCGGTTTGTTGCATCTACGGCGAAGGCAGGGATAGAAAGCGTCAGTGGCGGAGACAGAAGCAACGCTAGGGTTCCTCGGGGTCGTGCGGGCGTGAAGCATGGTTATGAGGTAAGAAATTACGAATTGAACTAGCCTTAAACCGGTTCGGTTCGCCTAATAGAATCGGGCGCTCACCTGAAGCACCCAGTGCTTGCATTCAGGCGAGTGCCCAGGCGATGCCTCATTGTAGCACGTCGCCTGGTGCACACACTAGGCGCTTAGGCCTCGCCTTGCCTTGCCTCGCCCGAGCGCTTAGGCAAGCGGCGCACCTATTTAAATCATTATCGCCAAGGCATTTTCAGTTTCGTGAATAATTTAGTGCTGCACCATAATATGAACTATAATCCGAAGTCAGCATCCAGGTCCACCTTTGTGACTGTTGTAAGGCCATCTTTTAGTTATTTGTTTGAAAATTACTTATAAACATCTTATTTGCTGGAGAAGGAGCTAGATTCTTTGATAATGGTTTTTTTAGAGAGAAATTTTAGGTAAGATCCATAAAACCAGGTACCTTAAACATGGGCATTACTGGTAAAAGCCTGAAGCTATCCTGTGCCTATCAGAGGAGATGGCAACCATCTCCATTTTCATGGAAGCCACTGAATTTGGTATTCCTTTATTATTTAAATTAAGTTCGTTGTCAAAATAACCTTGCTCACTACAGTTGACTGAACAGTCTAAAACTTAGGGAATTATATGTAATTCCAAATGTTTCTTTGGCAAATCCTTGGGCATTTTCTTCTCCAGAAAATCAAAAGTCGAATCTTTTTTTCGTAGATCCTCCAAAAAAATTTTTAGATATCCTAAATATTGTTATCTGAAAGACCATCTTTCCATGTATATAAGTGTGAGGTTCTAAGTTTTTTAGTTGCTTTCCCTTGTCCAGTAATCATGGTTTTCTGTGTTGTCTAATGTAACTATGTTTATTGAGTGGATTTTGTTAATTAAATCGTATGCAGTTCTAGAAAAGATTTCTGATTGCATATGATATGAGAATGTAGGATAGTCAGGAAATAACATTATATAACTTCCCTCTAATTATGTAGCCTTGAATTTCTTGTCACTGGTGTTTGTGAATTCATGAACTTTCAACTTAAACAGCTTGGACGTAGTTTTCTCTAGTATATACTTGATAGTTTGCAACTTCTATGCATGAGTTTTATGGTCGGAATCAATTTTAACCTGATATTTTTATCAGGGATGCTGCTCTTAGTGATGCAGAGGGTCAAATAAGAAGTGTAACCATGAAACTTGAGTCTACCACTGCTCGCTACATGTCAGAAAAAGATATGTGGCAGAAAAATTTGGAGAGCATTGAAGAAAGTTGGACATGTAAACCATCTAAGATCTATAGCTTTTCCTGTATATGTTTTTTGTGCATATGCATTTATGATGACTTCGATATTTTAGTAAAATATGGCACCTTGGAAGCTCAAAAAGTTGAACATTCTGGAGATCAAATGCAAAAGGAGCTAGATGATCTTAAGCAACGATATGAGAAACTGAAGGTATCGTGTACTCATGTTGGTAATTTGTTTCAATCCAGCTTGTTACGTACTAAGGTTCTTTTACTTGTAGGAAGAGCATGATATCTTTCGTGATATTGCTGATAGAACAATTGAAGAGAAAGAGAAGGACATGGCCAAATTGATAGAAGATAATGAGAATCTTCGTCACTTATTGGAATCAAACCAACATGTATATATATTCTTATCATCCTTTTTCTACTACAATCAGTAACATATTTTCCATTTGACTGCTATATTTTAGTTTGGGATTTTCTATTTCTTTAACCTTGAACTGATGAACATCATATTTCACTAGTTAATTTTGTTATGAAATTTTGAGCTTGAGTTCTTTTATGCATGTTTGAGATTTTTGCACAAAGGAAAATATGACTACAGCATTGCAGTGAGGATTTTTTTGAGACGATCATTCTATGAAATTTATCTTGAGAGAAAAGCAAAGAGGGAACGGTGATACGAGAGAGGAAAATTTTGAGATCGAGCATTACTTATTGCCTGAAGGTTTGTCTTTAAAGGGTGTTTCATTAGTTATTCCAGTGTGGTTGTGGTAAGAAAAGTATTACCTCAACTTTTAACATCTTGTATATATGAACGATTTCCTCGAAAATTTTGCATGATCAACCTTTTTACTAAAAAGATACCTTACAGGGCAAGGCTTGTTGTCTCGTGCCATATAGATGGTGCTGAACCTAGCTCGGGCTGGTATGTACCAAGTAAACCTGGCATATCATATGTTAGTATGTTGGTATGTACTGACAAACCCACAAATCATCAGAAAAGCCCCAATAATACCTGAAAAATAAAAAAGAACTATTTTAGAGCCTTTTAGTTATAATTTAATGTAATTTCAATTAAATTTCAGTAAGAATAGAGTCAAGATAAGGATGAGATAGTGAATTTATCTTTTTTTACGTGGTAGAGCAACTTTGCTACAGGTTCTTTCATTTCTTCTATTGTTGATGTTGAATTATTTTCCAAGATATGAGCAACAATGGGTTATATGCAGTGATTTCAATAGGCGCTCGGGCGCTCGCCTAAGCGCTCGGGCGAGGCACGGCGAGGCCCGAGCGCCTTGCTTCATTTCCAGGCGCCTCACTTTAAAGAAGCGTCGCCTGGGCGCTCGCCCGAGCCCAAGCGTCGGGTGTTTCGGGCAAGCGCCCGGGTTAAACGCTGGTTCGATCTGTTTCGTTGGTTCAATCAAACCAACTAAAGTACCTTTCTCTTGCGTCTTCCCCAACCCTAACCTTGCTCGCCGCTCCCGCTGTCGCTGCTCGTTGCCATTGTCGTCGCTGCCACTGTTGTCGCTCATCGCTCCCGCTTCCGCCCTCGCTACTCGCTACCGCTGCCACTATCGCCGCTCCCACTCTCTCTTCTGCTGCCAACGAGTACCGCTGCTACTGCCAATATACTGTTAACAATATGTTAACAGTATACTGCTAATTGTTATTTTTATTTATTAGATTAATAATATATTATTTTTATTTTAATACTATTATTTTTTGTTTATTTAAAATTATTATTAGATTTTTATTTAAATAATTATATTTATTACTTATATTATATATTTTTATATTTTAGCGTCTTGCTTCGCTCAGGTGAGCGCCTAGCGCTTCGGGTGTTTTTAGACCTTGGCGCCTTTTGGCGTCTTTTGGCGCCTAGCGCTTTTTAAATCACTGGTTACATGTCAAAACTTGAAGATTTTAGTAAATTAAACCGAAGCAAATTGTATATACCTACTTTTACCACTAAGATGAACGACGAGTTTCTATAGCCAATGGATTGAGGTTCTTGATCCTCTGAATTTGTATATCAATATAGTATCTATTAGACCTAATCTTGAAATTGCTTCCTTGACATAGTGTATTGGTAAATCGTATGCCATTGGTGTATCAATGTGGTAATAGTATGCCATTGAATTTGTATATCAATATAGCACATCCGTTGGACCTAATCTTGAAACTGCTCCCATGACATAGTGCATTGGTAAACTTATATGCTGTTGGTGCATAAGCATGGTAATGGTTGCTCCCTGAACATCATGAATGATAATGATGGTAAGCTCTAATCACCGATTAGGATGCTTAATTAAGAAAGAGAGTAGGTCTCGCCTAATGGAGGGAGAATCATCAAAGATGCTCTAGTCATGTAATGGTCATATCACCACCGATTATAACCATGGAGGATCTCTGCAAGATCGTGATTGACTCAATAGTTTACGGTGCTCCTCTTCCAGATATGTCAAGACACCATAATAAACTGAGATTATTGGATTAACATTGACTTCTTTTTCTGTTGAACCAACCTAGAGTGGGAGAAGTGGGAAGAGTTTTGTAGGAAATAGGTTAGGAGGACATTTTAGATGATTGTGGCTAACAACATAATGATGGATGAGGTGATTAATGGGCTCAATTGTCACATCCTGAAATTTTTTTTTTCTTCTAGGATTACATCTTTCCACACATACAGAGCCAAATAAATAAACATCACTTTATTCATCATTATAAATTATTTATTCATCAAGTCATAAGTAGAAAGGTAAACATAGTGATGTTAACTCGAAGAATCATCCAAGTGGCTCTACCTAGTGGCAGAGGAAGATCCGCTCTCCACTGGAATCTGATTCAGTGCTAATGGGAGGCTGCTTTGAAAATAAAAAATAAAAAAATTCAGTAACGCTAAGTAGGAACCCCAAAAGTCAAGTCAAAATGAATGTATGATAAAAAATCAATCATTCCATAGCGTATATCAAATACCCGAAGGAGCACTCTCCCAATAGCGAATGGAGAGGCTTTATCCTACGCGATGTGTTTGTGTTCTCCCAACAACGGATGGAGGCAAACTCATATCGCACTCCCAACAACGGATGGAGTGGCGTCCCTCACCCGCCAAAGTGGGGATACGTTCTTCCCAACAGTGGATAGAGGAACCGTCCAGCTGCGATGTCTGACGGCCCGCTAATCCCCGAAGGGAATCGCCCTACCTGACCTTGGCAGGGAAATTACATAATCTCACACTGGTCATGTCTATATCGGGATAAAATAACACATTTAAAACATCTATTTCCAACATCATCAATATCAATAATACCAATTAGCCCTTAATTGACTTGAACCCTAGTTAAATCGGTCTAATCAAACTCGATTAACTAGAACCTAACAGAATCGATCTCTAATCCTTATTTAACTGATTTGGAACCACCCTAGACTAGTATAATTTGGGCTAGATTAGGTTCAATTTCGGTTAAACTGACTTGAAAAGTCAAACCAATTTGGAATCACCCTGAATTGAACTAGACTAATCAAGTCTGGTTTAGTTCAATTAATGTTTGAGCTCAAATCCAACAATCACATAATATTGGATTAGGTTAAGTCGATCCAAATACTGATAATGTGCACTGCACATGACTGTGTATGCATCACACCAGGCTAGGCCAACCATGGCCCATGATAGCCCACGTTGAGTTGGGCTGGGTTAGCCTATGGGCTAGGGCCCGACCCGTGGGTTGGGCCTGGCCTACAGGCTGTTTTAACCCAATCCTATCTAATTTCATAAATTTTGAATTATAATAACATATATTCACTAATAATAATGTATTAAAACATAATAACAGATTAAATAAATGATAAGATTGAAAGATAAACTTCAATACAAGAGAATAACATTCTTGATTCAAGAAGAATTAGAAACCATACTTTTAATACATGTAACATGAATAATTTCAACACGATCAAATCAAATAATAACATTCTAAATTTCAAAAATGATAAAATTTTTTAGATAACATATTTTAATCAACAATAAAAATTTTAACATCTAAAGGATTAAGATCTATTTTTGAACTACTCATGGTATATTTTAATATAAATAAGATTAGAAGATAACTATAATACAATGAAATAACATTCTTAAAAATAATCAGATATCATAAAACATATACAATTTCAGTATGTTTAAAAATGAAAACCTTTAAAGAGTATCGAAGGATAAAATATTTTAATTCAACAATAATATCAAGCTAAAAATTTCAACATGGAATCCAAATAAAAACTTTTAATTCAAGAAAGGTAGGGAGAACCTACCTCTTCTTAGCAGGATAAAACTTCTCGTTCCTCTCGCTGTTGAATTCTGCTCGGTGAGGAACGAAGGAGAGAAACCCCTTCTCTTAAATAGGAGGAGGTGAGTCTCCATTAAAGGAAATTTTTTTAAATTTTCGTATTTATTTAATATAAATTATTTTTATTTAATATACTAACAAATATGTTATCATCCTATTTGGAATGCTTAATAATCATTTCCTAATTCATAATGGCAAACAAGAAAGTAGGATTAACATTCTCTAAATTATACTAGCATGTAAGGAAATAATATTTGTTTCCTAAATCAAATATTTGTTTTGATTACATTTCTCCCCACCTACAAGAAATTTGGTCCTTAAATTTTACTTACCTCAAGAGAATAGATGAGGATACTGCTCTCGCATATCTTCTTCTCTTTCCCACGTTGCCTCTTGGTCTAAATGGTGTTGTCAACAAATCTTTTCCAAAGGTATAATTTTATTCCTTAGAACATGTTCTTTTCTTTCCAAGATTTGGATTGGTTATTCTGCAAAAGTGGCATCATCTCTCAATTATAGAGGTTGGTAAGATATGACATGTGATGGATCCCTAATATTTCTCCGAAGCATAGACACATGGAATACATCATGGATGCTAGCCATAGCCGGGGGCAATGTCAATCTGTATGCCACAGGCCCGACTTTTTGTAAGATCTCAAATGGGCCAATAAATCTAGGAGCTAACTTCCCCTTTTGACCAAACCTTATAACTCCCTTAGTTGGCGACACTTTAAAAAAGACATGCTCACCAACTTTAAACTCTAGATCTCTTCTTCTTCGATCTGTATAACTTTTTTAGCGACTTTGAGCTGTTAATAATCTTTGGTGTATAATTTGAATATTATCAGCATTTTTTGAATTAATTGAGGTCCCAAAAGTTTTTGTTCACCTCATTGCAATATACAGGTGATCTATACTTTCTCCCATAAAGAGCTTCAAATGGAGCAATCTGTATACTAGAGTGGTAACTATTATTATAAGAAAACTCAATTAGGTACAAGTGCATATCCCAACTTCCACCAAAGTCTAAAGCGTATTCTCTTAAGAGGTCTTCAAGAGTTTGTATTGTCCTTTCGGATTGGCTTTCAGTTTGGGGGTGAAAAGCTGTACTGAACTTTAATTGTGTGTCTAAAGATTTTTGTAGACTTACCCAAAACTTAGAGGTGAATCTTAGATCTCTATCTGAAATAATGCTAACTGGCACCCCGTGATATCGAATAATATCTTTAATATATAAACATGCTAATTTATCCAATGAAGATTACTTGTTAACAGGGAGGAAGTGAGCAAATTTGTTAAGTCTGTCTACCACTACCCAAATTCCGTCATATCCTTTCGCGGTCTTGGATAATCCTATTATAAAATCCATAGTGACTTACTCCCACTTCCATTCAGGAATTGAAATCCTTTGCAATTTTCTGACAGGTACTCGATGTTCTACCTTCACCTGCTGACATATCAGACATTTAGAAACAAACTCTGCTATATCTCTCTTCATACCACGCCACCAGTAGTTTTGGTGTAAATCCCGATACATCTTAGTAGTTCCGAGATGGATATTAAATTTTGATCTATGCCTCCTCCAATAATTGCATCTTTACTGGATGGTTTTCGGGAACACACAGGCGATTGTGGAATGTAATAGAACCATCTTCGATTTGGAGGAATTCGGGTCTAGCTCCTTGAGCTATTTCCTTAACTATCATATGGAGATTTGGATCTTCCTTCTGACATTTTTAACCCTTTCTACTAAATATGATTGTGCCATCAGACATGTAAGAAAATCTTTATTTGTCTCCGATAAAAATCTAAGCTTTAAGTCTACCAACTTTGTCATCATAGAGTTTCTTTAAATATTCATATAGGCTACAAGATCAGAAGTATTTCTGCTTAAGGCATCAGCAACTACATTAGCCTTCCCAGGATGATAGTTGATATTAAAATCATAATCCTTTAAAAAGTTCAATGATATTCTTTGTCTCATATTTAAATATTTCTGTGTGAAAATGTATTTGAGACTCTTAGGATCTGTGAAGATTTCAAAAGTTTATCCATAGAGATAATGGCTCCAAATTTTCAGTGCAAAAATGATAGCTGCTAGCTCTAAATCATGAGTAGGATTGTTCTTCTCATGAGGTTTCAATTGCCCATACGCATAAGCAACTACCGTCTCATTTTACATTAGAACACAACCAAGTCCTTGTAGTGAGGCATCGCTATATACTACGAAACCTTCTCCCCCTGAAGGAATCACCAAGATAGGAGCACCGGTTAATCTTTTCTTCAATTCTTGAAAACTTCGTTGACATTTGTCATCCCATATGAACTTTATGTTCTTTTGTGTCAACCTGGTCAAAGGTGTGGTTATTTTTGAAAAGCCTTCTATAAATCTTCTATAGTATCCAGCTAAACCCAAGAAACTTCTAATCTCTGAAACATTAGAAGACTACTTCTATTTTGTCACAACTTTAATCTTGTGAGAGTCAATAGATATACCAGCACTCGAAATTACATGGTCGAGAAACATAACTTCATTGAGCTAGAAATTACACTTGCTTAATTTGACATATAGTTTCTCTCGTCTTAGGACTTCCAGAACTGTCTTAAAATGACGTTCATGTTTTACCGTACTTTTGGAGTAGATCAAAATATCATCAATGAACATAATTACAAATTTGTCAAGATAAGGGTGGAACACCCTATTCATGAGATCCATGAAGGCAGCCGGTGCATTTGTGAGTCCGAAGGGCATTACTAAATTTATAATGATCGTATCTTGTTCTGAAAGCTGTTTTCTGTATGTCTCCTTCTCTTATCCTCAGTTGGTGATACCCAGATCTCAAATCAAATTTTGAATATACCTGAGTATCTTGAAGTTGATTAAATAGGTCATATATACGGGGAAAAGGATATTTATTCTTTATGGTCACTTGGTTGAGTTGTCTATAATTAATACATAGCTGCATAGATCCATCTTTCTTCTTTACAAATAGGATAGGGGCACTCCAAGGTAATACATTAGGTCGAATAAAACCCTTGTCCAAAAGCTCATAGATCTGTTTCTTTAATTCCTCCAACTCAATTGGTGCTATTCTATATGAGGGTTTAGAAATAAGTGCAGTGCCAGGTAGAAGATCAATTGTAAATTCAATTAGCCTATTTAGTGGCAGTGCAGGTAGATCGTCCAGAAAAACATCTGGAAAATCCCGTACAATGGGGGTGTCCTCTAATACTGGCTTCTTTAATTCTTCTCCAGAAATGAAAGCCAAGTACCTCTGACATCCTTTAAAGAATAGTTGGGTAGCACTCAAGGCTGAAATAATATGAGGGAGCTTTTCCTGAATCCCAATGAACTTGAAAGATGGTTGATTTAGAGGTAAGAAAGTAATAGTCTTCTGGAAACAATTGACACTTGCATGGTATAGTAAAAGTCAGTCCATACCCAAGATAGTATCGAAATCTTGAAATTCTAGTAGAAGAATAAGATCTACTAGTAAATTGTGACTTTCAATAGTAATAACACAATTTTTATATATTTAATCAGCTATCAAGGAGTTTCCAACTGGTGTTGCTACCATTAACATATTATGCATTGTTTCAGGATTCTTATGTAGCCTCCTAGCAAAATATGATGATATAAAAGAATGTATAGAACCTGAATCTATAAGCATAGATGCAGGTGTACCGCAAAGTGTGATGATACCTTTAATAATAGATCCCGAGGCTTCAGCATCTTGATGGGTCAATGCAGACCCTCGCCTGACCTCCCTCTTTGGGTCCTAGCTATTGTTGTCTAACTGCTT
This sequence comes from Musa beccarii, assembly GCA_024322285.1. NCBI lineage: Eukaryota > Viridiplantae > Streptophyta > Magnoliopsida > Zingiberales > Musaceae > Musa > Musa beccarii. Next base: position 36,692,969 of record CM044394.1, read on the forward strand.
GGGGTGAAGCTCGACGTTAATGCTTTCGAGGGTAGTCCTTCGACATGTGACTTGGTTGTTGACAATAAAAGCATACACGTTGTCCCATGGGGCATATGGTGGAAACGTGATTTGTCTTTCCATAAAAGTAGCATCTTATAACGACTTGATTACTAGGAGCTCCTGTCTGTTGATGCCCAAGTTGTTTGCCCTTATCTTTCTTTGAGGGTCCAGAATGAGATCCCCCATATGCAGATGGTGCAGCAATAAAAGGTCACTTTCGATCCTTTGCTTGTTGTAGTTCATTATCCAATTTCTCCACCACCAGAGCTCGATTTAACACTTCAGCATAGATTGGTAAAATCAATACTGCAACAGATTTTCTAATTGATGATCGAAGTCCCCTCATAAAATGACGAGCTATTTGATTTTCATTAAAGGCAATATGTGGAGAGAATTGGGCTAGTTCAGTGAAATAATGATAATATTCCATTACTGTTCTACTTTCCTGGTGGATGGTAAGGAATTTTTATTGCTTCTCAAAGCAAACTGAATCGGGAAAGAATTGCTCATAAAATGCATCCTTAAACTGTTCGCAAGTCACCACATCACCTCCAACCTCTAACATCCTCCTTTTTGAGGTCCACCAAGTGTCTGCCTTCCTTTCTAAAATGAAAGAAGCAAAAGGCACATTCTGATTTTCCCGACATTCAATAGCTTCGAATGTCTTCTCCACTTGACGAATCCAACGTTCAGCAAGGATTGGATCTGGTTTGCCCTCAAAAACAGGTGGTCCTAATCTCTTAAAATGATCCAATGTATTATTTCCACCCTGCAGAGCTCTATCCTACTCTTGTCGCTCAAAATATTCTCTAATAGCATTGAGGACTCTAGGTACATCATCTGGAGCATTGACAGGTGTTGGCACATGAGGTGTATTTTGTGGTGTCAGAGAAGCCGACACATAATCTGTGACTGGTGTACGTGAAGATTGGGTTTGCTCCGTGATACGTGGAACATCCAAGTTATTGTTTCCTTGAACACCCCTTCGAGGGCACATGAGGTGTTGGCACATGAGGTGTATTTTGTGGTGTCAGAGAAGCCGACACATAATCAGTGACTGGTGTACGTGAAGATTGGGTTTGCTCCGTGATACGTGGAACATCCAAGTTATTGTTTGCTTGAACACCCCTTCGAGGGCGAAGGCTAATAGCATTGCGACCACGAGCGCTACGGGTGATAGGGTCACTATTTTCTTGAATTGGCTCCATTACTCCATAAATAGGTCAAGACGATCATTGGTCAAAATCAATCAAGAGACTTGAACACCTACAAGCCCTAGACCATGCTCTGATACCATAAAAAGATGTCACATCCTGGATTTTTTTTTTCCAGGATTACATCTTTCCACACATATAGAGCCAAATAAATAAATATCATTTTATTCATCATTATAAATATATATTACAAATTATTTATTCATCAAGTCATAAGTAGAAAGGTAAACATAGTGATGTTAACTCGAAGAATCATCCAAGTGTCTCTACCTAGCAGTAGAGGAAGGTTCGCTCTCCATTGGAATCTAATTCAGTGCTAATGTGAGGTTGCTCTGAAAATCAAAAACAAAGAAAATTCAACAACGCTGAGTGGGAACCCCAAAAGTCAAGTCAAAATGAATGTATGATCAAAAATCAATCATCCCATTGGCGTATATCAAATACCCGAAGGAGCACTCCCCCAACAACGGATGGAAAGACTTTATCCTACGGGATGAGTTTGTGTTCTCCCAACAGCGGATGGAGGCAAACTCATATTGTACTCCCAACAGCGGATGAAGTGGCGTCACTCACCCGCCAAAGTGGGGACACATTCCTCCCAACAGCAGATGTAGGAACCATCCAGCCGTCATGTTTGAGGACTCGTTAATCCTCGAAGGGAATCGCCCTATCTACCCCTGGCAGGGAAATAACATAATCTCTCACTGGTCATGTCTATATCAGGATGAAATAACACATTTAAAACATCTCTTTCCAACATCATCAATATCAATAATACTAATTAGCCCTTAATTGACTTGAGCCCTAGTTAAATCGGTTTAATCAAACTCGATTCACTAGAACCTAACTGAATCGATCTGTAATCCTTATTTAATTGGTCTGGAACCACTCTAGACTAGTATAATTTGGACTAGATTAGGTTCAATTTAGGTTAAATTGACTTGAAAAGTCAAACCAATTCGGAATCACCCTGAATTGAACTAGACTAATCAAGTCTAGTTTAGTTCAATCAATGTTTGGGCTTAAATCCAACAATCACATAATATTGGACTAGGTTGAGCTGACCCAAATATCGATAATGTGCACTGCACATGACTGTGCATGCATCACACTAGGCCAGGCTAACCCTGGCCCATGACAACTCACGTTGGGCTGGGCTAGGTTAGCCTATGGGCTAGGGCCCGACCCGTGGGTTAGGCCTAGCATGCAGGCTGTTTTAATCCAATCCTATCCAATTTCATAAATTTCGAATTATAATAACATATATCCACTAATAATAATGTATTAAAACATGGTTTGCAATACCGAATAATACCGTCTAGTATGGGCGGTACATATCGATCCGATAGGATATCAATACGTAGACCGCTCGCTACCGGTCGGTATAATTTTTTTATTTTTTAATAAAAAAATATTTTTTATTTTTAATAAAAAATCGTTTTTTATTTTTTTAATAAAAAAATTATTTTTTTTATTTTTTTAATATGGACGTGGAGCTTGATGCTCAGGCGACGTCGTCGAAGCAACTTCTCGGGCGACGTCGCCCAAGAAGGAAGGCGACATCTCCCAAGCGACGTCGGTTTTTGTATTTTTTAATAGAAAAAATCATTTGTTTTTTACTTCTCTCGGCAACGTTGCCCGAGAAGGGAGGTGACGTCGCCCGTTGACTAATATTTATTTATATATATAATATTTATAATTATAAATATATATACCGAATGGTATGTCGAAATGTACCATTCGGTATTCGGTACCGTACCGTATCGGATAAGTGTCGAAACTCCGGTACGGTACGATATTGCAGACGTTGCATTAAAACATAATAATAGATTAAATAAATGATAAGATTGAAAGATAAACTTCAATACAGGGGAATAACATTCTTGATTCTATAAGAATTAAAAACCATACTTTTAATACATGTAACATGAATATTTTCAACATGATCAAATAAAATAATAACATCCTAAATCTCAAAAATGATAAAACTTTTTAGATAATATATTCTAATCAATAATGAAAATTTTAACATCTAAAGGATTAAGAACTATTTTTGAACTACTTATGATATATTTTAATCTAAATAAGATTAGAAGATAATTGTAATATAATGAAATAATATTCTTAAAAAAAATCAGATATCATAAAATATATACAATTTCAGTATGTTTAAAAATGAAAACCTTTAAAGAGTATCGAAGGATAAAATATTTTAATTCAACAATAATATCAATCTAAAAATTTCAATATGGAATCCAAATAAAAACTTTTAATTTCAAGAAAGGTAGGGAGAACCTACCTCTTCTTAGCAGGATAAAACTTCTCGTTCCTTCTGTTGTTGAGTTATGCTCAGTGAGGAACGAAGGAGAGAAACCCTTCCTCTTAAATAGGAGGTGAGCCTCCATTAAAGAAAAATTTTCTAAATTTTCATATTTATTTAATATAAATTATTTTTATTTAATATACTAACAAATATGATATCATCCTATTTGAAATGCTTAATAATCATTTCCTAATTCGTAATGGCAAACAAGGAAGTAGGATTAACATTCCCTAAATTATACTAGCATGTAAGGAAATAATATTTGTTTCCTAAATCAAATATTTGATTTGATTACATCAATGCTGCGGCTGTCATAGGAGCTGCAGAAAGCAATAAAAATCCGTACCAGATTTCTCCTTTTTAACTCGAACTTTTGGAGTTTGAGTTCAAGATATACAAAGTAGCAGAAAGGGATTAGTATGGAGAAATCTGATTGTTTTTTTATTCCTATGTGAACCTAAAGAAGGTCCATTTTCTATTAGGTAGATTTTAGTTGAAATGTTTGCAATTGGCATTATGCTCCTATTTATCGTATATGTGCTCATGCCTTTAGCATCTTTCAAGTTGCTGGTGTAACAAATGTCATAATTTTTCTAAATTAAGTGTTGATTTGTATTGCCTGGTTTCTTATACTTGCTAGTAGCATACTTCTTTGGCTGCATCTCTTGGGGATTAGGCTTTGTAAACCTTTTTATCATGGGTTGCATACTAAAAACCTTGTTTTTTATTCATTTATGAATGACTGGTTGTCTCATTCTTTTGCTAAGTATAAAGAATTTGCTTTATATGCATTTCCCCTTTTATTTTCTTAATATTAACTAAGGAATTTTATCTGACACTGTTTTTCAGGTTGAACATAATGGAAAACAAAACTCAGGTGATGAGAAGTCTACTGATCCTAGGTATCAGTTTATGAATTTTTGTTTGAAATAGTTGATTCATGTTCTCTTTTTATGTCCGAGTTTCAGCTTCTCAGAAGCACGATGCACAATTGTTGAGCATAGCAGCAGCTGAACAACAAATTCTGGTAATTCTAAGGAAGCTATTTTAATGCCTTTTTTATTTCCAAATCATCATTAACAAACAACTTTTTTTTTCATCTATGACATCACAAATAAATTGGCTTATGTTGATGTTATGGATGTCTTAATTTGCGGTCCTTTTATTGATAATTTTGATATGTTCAGGATGGGCCATTATGGAAGTTAGGATCATCCATGCTGACTGGATTGTGGAATGGCATCTGCTGGCAAGCTGTAGAGATTATTAGCAATGTGCTGTCACTTGGGAAACAAAATAAAAAAGTTCAAAAATATAGAAACTAAGCAGGAATCTTTTTTGTTGACAGCCCACAAAATGCACATATTCATCTCCGGTTACTTGATGCTTTCCCTCTAAAATGCATATAAGTGGTAGAAATGGGACTCCAAGTGCCATGGGAGTGGAATCTGGATCTACAACCCTTAAATGAGTTGACATCAAGGACCATCGTCTCGTGTTGGTAAGTGGTATTGGTACTAGGCCCGATTGGTATTTACTAGTTGGTATCGTTGTACCATATGTGGGTACAGTTCTAGGGAAAAAGGCCAAAAAATAGCTAAAAGTAAAAAAACCATTTTAATGGTTTTTGTCCTAATTTAATGGTATTTGTATTTGTATTTTGATAATAATAGTGTAAATAAGTCAAATGAATAGGAATTATCGGTTATTATGAGGAGAAAGTGGATTTATCTTTTTTGAATCATCGAGGAGTAACTTTGTGGCACGATCCTCCGTTGATCTTGAATCACCTAAATACGAGTTAAAGACGATAGATTATATGCCGAAACTTTATCCAAATAAATGAAAGTTATATATACTTCCTACCACCAAAATGACTGATGAGACTTTATAGCCGATGGATCGATATCCTCGATCCTATGAATTTGTATAACAATAAGGTACGTTTATTAGGCTTAATCTTGAAACTGCTCTCGCAGCATATTGTATTGATAAATCATATTCTATTGATGCATTAATATGGTAATAGCTATTGCCTGATTATCACTAACAACACGTGTAGAGGAGTCCCTTGAGGCAAGTATGACTTTGGCATGTATGGTAGGGAGGTTGGAGTACATTGGAACCTCTATTATCATCACTAACCTATTGCTCTATATCATTAGAACAATCAGACTTGAGTACAAATGATTGGCTATCATTGTACATCTATTGGGCATAGGATCCTTCATAATATGAAGATTACAAATTCGACGAGCTCCTTTCTGTGTTAATATTGTAGAGGCTCTAGTGCACAAGGTTCGTTGTATCATAGCGTACTACTCGGTACGAGTGGTATGTATCAGTTCGACAGGGATTCGGTACGGGTGGTACATCCGTATGCTCCCATGTACTATGTGTTCGTATGCTCGATATGACTTAGTATAGCTTGGTACGTATTGTTTTGACAATTGGTTGATGCATCGGTACTGACTAGTAAGGCAAACCATGCTATCTCATGTGTTCAAAGTCATCTATTGGCTTTTCCTTTACTTTATCCTTTCGACCATAAACTATACATGTGGATCCTCAAGCTCCGTGATCTAAATCTTGGGTTGGCATGTGTGAAATGTTTATCCTCCGTCAATGCTCCACTACGAGGTTGAGTAGACGGAACAATTGAGTAGCCGTCATTAGTCGAGGCATTCTTGTTGATGTCTCTAGTCTTTATAGACCTCATGGAGTACCAACTATGAGTAAAAAGGGGAGGTGTCTCATCACTGGATTGAAATTATTGCTCTTGAATTCTTTTCCAAGGGATCGATCGACGAAACTACCTTCCCCTTCCCCTTCCCCTTCGTATGTTGGGGATGCTTCTGATTGTTGACTGCCATGACCTCGATTAGATTGACTTGAGGCTATGCGATCACCATGTTCTGATTTAGGGCACTCTTCCTCTTATTGCGGATTTTGTTCCCCTTCTATAGCCTCAATGATAAAACGAGATGGTCTCTTGCCTTATCGAGGAAAGGATCCCTTATGTTCTCTACTACTTTGGCACATTTCAACATCGAGCATCGATTGAGTATCTTCATTGTGTAATCAGATGTCAAAAAGGATTAATCTTTGGTTCCTTTAGTTCTTTGTGAGCTTGGCTCACAATAGCCTTAAAACACATAGTGTAGTGCACATATACTAGCTTTTCCAAGTGTCTATATGATAGTCGGTTGTGGACTTTTGTGTGAATCAAGGTAAAGTTGATCAATTATGTTTGCATTTGCTCAATGTTGTCTTCAAGGTTCGCAATTTTGTATCGTACTAGCGTATCGAGCCTTGCTCGATATAGTACATACCGAGGTGTATAGAGCGGGAGCAGGCGAAGTCTCCATGCTTGATGAGATTGGAGGAGCTGCTGAAGTCTCCATGCTTGAGTTGTGTCGCCTCCATCATCAATGATCCCATGACGACTCGGAACAAGCTTTGTGCTGAGCTACGGTTCTACATTTGCCGCTGTTGCAGTAGTTGCTACTGCTAAGGATGGAATATCATTTGCAGGGCAGAGGTAAATCCTCTACTTTGCTGTTCTTTGACTTCCTATGCAAAAGGTGACGACGGTTGCGAGGGTGGAAAGTGAGGGTAGCTCTGGCCATTAGTAGTGGTGACGCCACCGAAGGGATCGCCTTGGGTCTCATCGCGGAGATCCGATGCCAAGAATCGGGCGAACATAGGCTCGATCTCGGGGCCGGAGGCTTTAATGTGGAGGAAATCCTTGCAGACTTCACCGAGCAGTGAGCTCAGTGTTGATCGATACCGGAAGAGGTCGGAGCTCATATGCTGTTACTGCTGTCAGCGGAGGAGATCGGATTTGGCTTTTGCTGTTCGTTGTCCACCGAACGGACTAGCGGGCGGGTAAGGAAGGTTGAGATCTTTCGATAGTCGTGCCGAAGGAGACTCGTACATCATGTCTCCTCCCTCTTCTCGACTCCCAAACTGCCCTATCCTTGCTATCACTTCAAATCAAAAGAAGCTTCTTTTCCCACAAAAGATATGAACCTACAACTTTCGCCTCTTCGCCATGAGCGCAGCTCCAAGAACTAGCTTCCCTGGAAACCACCCACATCCAAAGCCAAATCAACCAAACTATGTTATCAGCTAGAATGAAGCAAATTAAAGAGGTTCCGATCGGGAATCTTGGGGAGGAATCGATAAAAATTGCTCCTTTCACGGGTCGCCTCCCTCTTTGCTGCCCTTAAATTACCAATAAAAAAATTGGTACCACTCGGTAGCAGACGGTTGATAGGACCCTAGCAGGGTTGGGTCCTACTCAACTAAGTAGCAGCTAATAAAAACCCTGTGAGATTGTAATAAACCCTACCTAGCCATCTTTATCCTATAAAGAAGAGTGGCTGGGGTTTATATTTGGGGCCTTATGGCTTCCTAGCTGCCGCCCCCTTTACTGGGCAGGTCGGCTAAGGTTGACGGCAAAAGGGGTAATTTACTTAGGAAGCAGCCTCCTAGGGCCAGGGTTTGGAGCCCTATATAAGCATGTAGCCTCCACCTCTTTTGAATAGAAAGGATCAATCCACAATTTGTCATCTGGCCGATTTCTAGGAGGGTGGAACCCCGATAGCGTTCCCAAGGGTTGATCCCCCTCAAAGATCAATCTACATAGAATTCCTCTGGGGTTCTATCATCTAGTATCAGAGTAGTGATCTTGCTGTTTTTGCTACCATCCTTGTCGCCCACCATCAGCCAAGCAATTCCCATAATTTCTCTTGACGTCGCCGTCTCCACCGTCATCTTCTGCCATAGATCAAATCAGTTTGCTGCTGCTATCTCCAATTGTATCAGAGATCTGGTATTCTCCTATCACCAATACCTTTTACTACTGTAATTTTCCATTCAAAATACCAAAAAGAAGTCTTTTTATCTATCCCTTGCTTGGAATTCCTTTCGTCGTAAAAGTTATCATCTTGGCAAACGAAGGATTGCTGTAGAAAATTTCAGCCGCATATTGTTGCCTTTAAACCGATCTATTTGCTATCCTTTTAAATGAAATTTCTTATACGCTTCATAGACCATCTTGGCTTTCATCTGTGATTCATCTATTATAAAATTCATCTCTGAAACGTTCGTGTTGTTGCAAATTTTCATCGCAAACTGTTGGAATTTTTCGACGAGAATTTTGCTATTACAACTTGCACCAATTTTCTTCCTATTATGTTGTCGAAATTTCCTTGATCAAATTTCTCATCATTGCTGTTATCTAATCCGAGATTTTGCTGTCAAATCCTCTCCTCAAATCTCTCGATTTTTGCTGTAAATTTCATCGAGAAATCGTTGTTTCTTTGACGACAATTCTGCTCTTACAAGAAAGCACCTATCTGCAGCAACTTCCATCGATTTCTATCAAACCTTTGCTGCCATCTACCACAGATCTGAATCACTTTTCCCTAACCTTCATTCACTACCATCACAGCCCTAAAACTCCACCAAACCGCACCCAAAACAGCCACAAAACAAGCCTAAACCGCTGCCTACATCCACCAATCCACTAACCCTTTCGGCCACCACTTCTCTTAACCGATACATGCCTTTAACTCGACAACAAAAGAGAGATCTTAACATTACAGATTTGGAGGCATATACTATGGCATATGAGGAGACAATCAATGCTAAATTCGAAGCCTTCAAGACGCGAATGGAGGATAAGATTCGGACTGTCTTTGTCGAACTCAGTTTGGGCCGACCACCGAGCCTGAAGAAATCATATCAAGGAGAGAGCTCTAACTGAAGAGATGACTTTCAGGAGAGGGGAGGCTCTATGACCACTGGATTCTAATTCTTCTTGGCAAATCACCAGCGAACACTCGGTCGTACCGCTATTCTCACCTCCAGAAGAATGAAATTGAAAAGATTGTAAATGAGATGCTTGAAACAGGGGTGATTCGGCCAAGCTGCAGCCCCTCTTCCTCACCGGTGCTACTTGTACACATGAAGGACGGAACTTGGCAGATGTGCATCGACTACTGAGCTTTAAATGGCGTCATCGTCAAGGACAACTCTTTTCGAAATCGCTTTCAAAATTACGATTTTTATCCGCTGCACTAATTCACCACCCCCGCCCCCCTCTCCTCTTCCTCTTAGTGTTGCTCAAATCCTAACAAGTTTGACATAAAGGTCGCCGATGGCCGAATCCTAAAGTGCGACCAAAGATGCCTGCAGGTGAAACTATTACTACAAGAGCAAGAAATTGTCGCTGACTTCTTCCTCCTACCAATTGATGATTATGAGGTTGTGCTTGGCATAAAATGGCTGATGACGCTAAGTGACGTCTCTTGGAACTTTTCCAAACTAATTATGAAATTCTACTGCAAAGGCAAACAAGTCATCCTATGTGGGAAGCGCGGAAGCAACGTAACCACCGTTTCGACCCAATGAATCGAGAAAGTTTTACACAAGGTAAATGATGGCTTTTTGATATATCTCCAGCAACAACCAGAGGGGAAGAAAATAGAAATTGAAGATCAAAATCTCGCCCAAATTGCTTGCTGAATTTGACGACATTTTTACTAAACCGTGCGGTATTCCTCCTACTAGACAACATAACCATCGGATTCCAATTCTTTCGGGCAAACCACCAGCGAACACTCAGTCGTTCCGCTATCCTCACCTCCAGATGGATGAAATTGAAAAGATTGTAAAGGAGATGCTTGAAACAGGAGTGATTCGGCCAAGCTACAGCCCCTATTCCTCACCGGTGCTACTTGTATGCAAGAAGGATGAAACTTATTGGATGTGCATCGACTACCGAGCTCTAAATGACATCACCGTCAAGGATAAGTACCCAATACCAGTGGTGGATAAACTTCTTGATGAGTTAAAAGGAGCTCGAGGCTTCACGAAGTTGGACCTCCGATCCGGTTATCACCAAATTCGGGTATGTGAAGACGACATTCCAAAAACTGCATTCTGCACATATAACGACCATTATGAATTCTTGATAATGCCTTTTGGACTCACTAATGCTCCTTTAACCTTTCAAAGTCTCTTGAACGATATTTTTCGGAGCTTTCTTCGTAAATTTATACTGGTATTTTTCGATGATATTCTCATTTACAGCCCTTCTCTTAAGACTCACTTTCAGCACTTACGATTTGTTTTAACGATCCTTCAATAGAATACTCTTTTTGTTAAGCAATCAAAGTGTAGCTTTCTCCAGCAAAACATAGAATACCTTGGGCACATAATATCAGAAGGAGTGGTGATAGACCGAACAAAAATTGAAGCAATGTAGGGTTGGCCAAAACCTATAAATGTGAAATTGCTACGTGGGTTCCTTGGACTAACGGGCTACTATCGAAAATTAGTGAATAACTATGGGAAGATCAGTGCACCCCTCACTTCTCTACTGAAAAAAGATGCCTTCCAATGGTCGGATAAAGCCTCCCCTGCCTTTGACAAACTTAAGGCAGCCATGACAATGACGCCGGTGCTAGCGCTACCAGATTTCAACCGACCCTTCATCATTGAGGCCGATGCATCTGGAGTCGGAATTGGAGTCGTTCTCATGCAAGATGGTCGAACACTCGCATACACCAGCAAGGCATTGTCTCCCTCCCATAAAGAAATGTCAATATATGATAAGGAGATACTCGCTATTGTGCACGCATTAACGAGGTGGAGAAGCCTGATCGGTCAGCGATTTCAAATTAAAACCAACCATAGAAGCCTCAAGTACTTTTCGGAGCAGAAGATATCATCCACTGAGCAGCAAAAATAGGTAACCAAACTTCTAAGATTTGATTATGAAATTATTTACAAAAAGGGAAAAGAAAACGTTGTTGGCATTCTCATGGCTACTTGAGCAAGTTGAATTTTCAGCCATCTCCCTTCCTACCATCGGCTTCCTCGAGGACATTAGGGAGGAATGAAAGAAGGATCCAGAGACCAACAACATCATAAAATAATTGGAGGATCAAAGCGTAATAGCCCATTATACTTGGGATTCGAGGGATCTACGTTACAAAGGTCATATTGTGCTTATACCCTACTCCCCTTGCATCAAAATCATCCTGCACGAAATGCACTCCACTCCTTCAGCAAGGCACATCGGATTTTTGAGAACCCACAAAAGAGTGAAACAAAATTTTTATTGGAGAGGGATGAAAAAAATTATTTCTGAATGTGGCACAATGTGATGTATGCCAACAGCAAAATGGTGAAACCATAGCGAGTCCAGGGAAGCTACAACCACTACTATTTCTAATAGGACTCCTTTTCTAAGAAGCAACCTAACCCTAACCTAGCAGGCTCTTTTACCTCTTTAATAGGGGTTGGCTAGATAGGATTTACATGAATGCCCTTATCAATGAAACTAAATTAGGACTCTTATAGCTAGAGTCCTAACAGACCCGCCCTCTTCAAATCAGCCTTGTCCTTGAGGCTGACGTTCCATGAATTCTGGGAATTTGATCTTCAAATCGTCATAGTTCTCCCAAGTGGCATCTTCTGCTGGTAGGTTTTCCCACTATATTAACACTTCAGTAGCAGGTCATCGTCGTCGAGTCACGATTCGTCGATCAATAATGACACTTGGTTGGGTCTGGAGCTCTCCTTGGATAGTTATATTTGGTAGATGGCTTTAGGCTGTCTCATGTTGTCCCAACTTGAGCTTCAAACACAATACATGGAAGACTGGATGGATTCGGGAGCTGGCAGGTAAGTCAAATCTGTTTGATACTGCTCCGATGCGCTCCAAAATCTGGTAGGGTCCATAGAACCGAGGTGAAAGCTTTATGAATGCTCTGGTTTGGATTGATGTTTGGTTGTATGGCTGGAGCCATAGGAAGGACCCAATCTCCTACTGAAAATTCTCTTTCGCCTTTGTGTTGATCATATTGCTGTTTCATCCTTGCTTGTGCTGCAGTGAGATTATCTTTTAGCAACTTCAGCATTTTGTCTCTGTCTTGTAGTTCCCTGTCTACTTGTTCTACTTTAGAGGTGCCCAACACATATTTTGGAATTACAAGGGGGGGTCGGCCATACATGGCCTCATAGGGAGTACATTTTGTGGAGGAATGATAAGTTGTATTATACGACCACTCGACTCAGGGAAGCCACTTTGTCCATTCTTTTGGTTGGTCACTGGTGAAGCATCTAAGGTATGTCTCCAAACACCTATTCACCATTTCAATTTGGCCGTCGGTTTGTGGGTGATATGTCGTACTCATCTTTAATTTAGTGCCCTGCATTTGGAATAACTCTGTCTAAAATTTACTCGTGAAGACCCTATCATGATCACTTACAATAGATCTCGGCATCCCATGTAATTTTACGATATTATCCATAAAGATTCGAGCAATACAAGTAGCAGTGTAGGGATTACGGATGACACAAAAGTGAGCATACTTTGTAAGGCGATCAACCACGACAAAAATTGTATCTTTTCCTTGTGACGAGAGAAGCCCTTCGATAAAATCCATTGATATATCAGTCCATATTGATTCTAGGATGGGTAGAGGTTGCAACTTTTCGGGACTTGCCACTGTCTCACCTTTGTGTCGTTGACATATATTACATTGTGCTATAAATTCAGCAATAATATTTTTCATCCCTATCCAATAAAAATTTTGCTTAATTCTTTTATAGGTTCTAAGGAACCTGAGTGCCCGTAGTAGGTGTGGAATGCATCTCTTGAAGGATGGTCTTTATGCAAGTAGAATTTGGTACAAGCACAATGCGTCCTTTATATCGCAAGTCTTTTGAGTCCCAACTGTAATGAGCCATAGAGCTTGGTGCTTACTCTAATTTTTTTATGATTTTACTCATTTTCGGATTATCTTGCCATTCCCTCCTAATATCCTCAAGGAAGTCGTTGGTTGGAAGTGAAACAGCCAAAAATTCAGCTTGCTCGGGTAGCCGCGAAATCGCATCTGCAACAACATTATCTTTTCCCTTTTTGTAAGTTATTTTATAATCATATCCAAGAAGCTTTGTTACCCATATTTGCTGCTCAGGGGAAGATATCTTCTACTCCAAGAAATATTTTAGGCTTTTATGGTCGGTCTTAATTTGAAAGCATCGCCCGATCAAGTACGGTCTCCATTTGGACACTGCATGCACAATCGCGAGCATCTATTTGTCGTAAATAGTCATCTTGAGATGAGAAGGAGATAATGCCTTACTAGTATAAGCGAGGGGGCGGCCATCTTGCATTAGTACAACACCAATTCCTACTCCGGAGGCATCGGCTTTAATAATAAAAGTCTTGCCGAAGTCGGGTAACGCTAGTACTGGTGTTGTTATCATTGCGACTTTAAGTTCGTCGAAGGCGGTGGTGGCTTTGTCCGACCACTGGAAAGCATCTTTTTTTAGCAAGGAAGTAAGGAGTGCACTGATCTTTCCATAGTTTTTCACGAACTTATGGTAGTAACCTGTTAAACTGAGAAAGCCGCGCAGCGATTTTATGTTCCTAAGGGTCGGCCAGTTCTGCATTGCTTCAATTTTAGAGGGGTGTACTGCCACCCCTTCCTCTGATATGATATGCCCAAGATATTCCATCTTTTGTTGAAGAAAGCTGTACTTCGTTTTTTTGACAAAAAGAACAAGTTCTCGCAAAATTGTCAAAACAAGTCGTAAGTGCTGAATATGACTTTCAAGAGAAGGACTGTAAATAAGGATATCGTCGAAGAAAACTAGCACAAACTTTCGAAGATAACTCCGGAAAATATCATTCATAAGGCTCTGAAAGGTGGAGGGAGCATTGGTGAGGCCAAAGGGCATTACCAGAAATTCGTAGTGACCGTTGTGCGTTTAAAAGGCAGTTTTCGGTATGTCTTCTTCGCACACTCGTATTTGATGATACCCGGATCGAAGATCTAGCTTTGTGAAGACTCGTGCTCTCTTTAATTCATCAAGCAATTCATTTATGGTATGCCGTTGGGAGCTCGGTAATCAACGCACATTCGCCATGTTCTGTCTTTCTTTCGTACGAGGAGCATCGGTGAAGAGTAGGGGCTGCAACTTGGCTGAATAACTCCTGTTTCAAGCATCTCTTTTACAATCCTTTCTATTTCATCTTTTTGGAGATGTGGATACCGATATGGTCGAGTATTTGCTGGAGGTTTACCTAGAAGAATCGGTATACGATGATTATGCCGGCGGTTAGGAGGTAGGCTGCGTGGTTCGTCAAATATATCTGAAAATTCAGCAAGGGAAGTAGGTTTGGATCTTCAAATTTGGTTGGCTCTCCCTTAGATTGCTGCTCAAGTTATACCAAAAAGCCGTTGCATGCTTTATGCAAAACTTTCTCCATTCGTTGTGTGCAAATCGTCGTTACGTCGCCCTCACGTTTCCCGCACAGTATCACCTGTTTCCCCTTACTGTAAAATTTCATAATTAATTTCAAAAAATTCCAAGAAACATCACCTAATGTCGTCAACCATTCGATGCCAAGCACGGCCTCATAATCATCAAGAGGGAGGGGGAAAAAATCTGCAATTATCTCTTGGTCCTGCAGCAACAGTTTCACCCTTGGGCACCTACGATCACACTTCAAAATTTGTCCATCTGCGACCTTAACATCGAACCTGCTACAATTCTCAATAGGTAAGGCCATCCGGACAGCAACCTTGCTGTTCATAAAATTATTAGTGCTCCCGGTGTCAATAAGAACGGTGATCGGTTGTTGCTTCAGAAATCCTCCCACTTTCATTGTTTGCGAGTTCGTGTAACCGGCAAGGGCATGCATCGTAATATCAATTAGCTGTTGTTCTTCATTCGTGACCTCTTCCTCATGCTCCTGGACCTCCTCCATGTCTTCAAGAGGTTCAATCAATAGGAGGCGACCCCTTTTGCAGCGATAATCGCGGTTCCACGGCTCGTCGCAATGCCAACAAAGACCCTTTGCTGATCGGTCACGTAGTTCTTCTCTTGTCAATTTTTTTGGCAGCGAAGGACGGCTAGGTGCAGAAGGGGGTTTATATGCTGAGGTTCTAGGAGTGGTTCTCATCCTCCGAGCATCTTGGCTGAGCCGTTCTTGTATTCGGGCAAAAGAAATCGTAGCCATCACGGTACGGGGCTGTCGCGCCTTAACTTCTCCTTTTATCTCTGGCTTGAGTCCTTCGATGAATGTTCCTAACAATTGACGGTCAGTCCAATCACGAGCAAGGTAGGATAGCTTCTCAAACCTGGTTTGGTACTCTTGAATCGTAGAGGTTTGTCGAATCTTTGCGCGTTGGTCGTCGATATTTTCATAATCCGTAGGTCCGAAACGGTTCAGCAGTGCGTTCTTAAATTGATTTCACATCGGAGCCCCATGATTATATTCCAGTCAATTGTACCATTGAATAGCATCTCCTTCAAGGTGGATGACAGCAGTCTTCACCATAGCATTATCCGACGTTCGGTAGTAGCGAAAGTAACGTTCAGCGCACGAAATCCACCCCGCCTGGTCTCCTTTGCAACGTGGGGAGTCTACCCTCATGTGTGGTTGAAGTATGTTCGAGGGCTGTCCCTCCTTCTCTGGGGTCTTTTCTGAATTCTCTCCTTGCTGCAATTTGGCTAGACTCAGTGGTTGTCCAATTCTGAATTCTGCAAATAAAGGGCGCAATTTGTCTTCCAAGCGCGATTCAAGCCGTGATTCAATCCGAGATTCCCATGCTTTGGCATCAATTGGATCTTGAGAAGTCATGACATATGCTTGTAGATCAGAGATGCCCTTGTCTTTTTTTTGTTGACGGGTTAATGGCATAGGGTGGTGGAAGGTTTGGACAATAGATCAGTGATAGAAGGGTTCGGTTGTAATGGTTTACTGTTTTGGGCTACGGTTTTTGATGCTGTTAGGGTTATTTAAACTAGGTTATGATGGCTGCGTCTTAAGGCTAGAGGGATGCCCTAAAGACATCTTAGTTTGTGGCAGTAAGGTGGCTAGGGTTTGGTAGGTTACGGAAAAGAAAAAAGGACAAATGTGCAACACCAGATTTTTCGTCGAAAAAATTTCAGCAGTAAAGATGTAATTTTTTCTAGAAATTTTCAAAAGAGATTCAAGTAAAACTCAAAGGGAATCTACTGATAAGGGAGAGGTAATGCTGTTAAAATTTCGTAGAAAGAAACAACAACAAGAGGTTCGGCAAAATTGAGGATCACGGAGAGGTACTATAGCAGATTTTTACGTCTAAAGTGCAGCAGTTTGGACGTAAAAGATAAGTGGTTTATATTGAGAATTTTTTGACAAAACCAAAGGGAAAACCACTGTTAGGAAGTGTTATCGCTATCGTAAAAATTTTATAGAGATTTGGATAGGAAAAACACAGTAGCAAGATCAAAAAGACAGTGCAACTTTCGTTGTAGAGATGAAAACTTTGCGACGAAAGTTTATGTAGCAATATAGGAACGAATTTTTTGGATTTTTTGAATAAGGATAACTAAATTGCAGCAGTAGTAAGGTAGATAACCAGAACTTGTTGCAATTCACGGGAAGATCAAAGGATGATCTACGGTGGTGGAGATGACGGTGGAATTTGGGGATGATCTTCTAAGCAATTGTGGGAATTGCTTTGGGCGGTTGTGGAGGGCTGGTAGATGGCTGTGGAAGGGCAGCAAGACGCCAAGAACGCTGCTCTGATACCAAGTGTTATAACCCTTACGGATTCTAAGCTTGGGGTTGATCTCTATAGGGGATCGGCCTCCTTAGAACTCTATAGGGGTTCTTTCCTCCAAGTTACTGCTCAAAGGCTGCTAAAAGATTGATCTATTCATGATGAAAAGAGGGTGAATACATGGTTATTTATAAGGCTTCTAAACCCCAACTCCTAATAGGACTCTTAGTCAAGACTCCTACTTCTAACCAACTCCTACTTCTAATTAGGACTCCTTCTCTAGTAGGACTCCTAATTCTAATAGGACTCTTTCCCTAATAGGACTCCTACTTCTAATATGACTCTTTCTCTAATAGGACTTCTACTTCTAATAGGAGTCTCTCTCTAATAGGACTCCTACTTCTAATATGACTCTTTCTCTAATAGGACTCTTATTTCTAATAGGACTCCTTTTCTAAGAAGCAACCTAACCCTAACCTAGTCGGCCTCTTCACCTCTTTAATAGGGGTCGGCTAGATAGGATTTACATGAATGCCCTTATCAATGAAACTAAATTTGGACTCTCATAGCTAGAGTCCTAACAAGCTGACACATTCCAAAGGTAAAAGCACAATCCTCGTGGTGGTTAATCGACTTATGAAATATGCTCATTTTTGTTCTGTGCGAACTCCCTACACTACTGCTAGTATTGCTCAGATTTTCATAGAAAATATTCTTAAACTGCATGGGATGCTAAGGTCTATTGTAAGTGATCATGATAGGGTCTTCACCAGTAAATTTTGGATCGAGTTATTTGAGTTGTAGGGCACCAAACTTAAGATGAGCACAACATATCATCCACAAACTGATGGTCAAACAGAGGTCGTGAACAGGTGTTTAGAGACATACCTTCGGTGTTTTGCCAGTGACCGACCAAAGGAGTGGGCAAAATGGCTCCCTTGGGCCAAATGGTGGTATAATACTACGTATCATTCATCTACAAAATGTACCTCATATGAAGCACTGTATGGTCGGTCGGCCCTTGTGATTCCAAAGTATGTAATTGGCTTGGCCAAAGTAGATCAGGTCGACCAAGATTTAATTGACAGGGACAAACTCCTATAGCTACTAAAGGATAATCTCTCTACCGCTCAAGCCAGAATGAAGCAGCAAGTCGACACACGACGAAGCGAAAGAGAATTTTCAATAGGAGATTGGGTTTATCTTCGCCTATAGCCATACAAGCAACTATCCATCAACACACGAGCCTCCATGAAGCTATTCTCACGTTTTATGGGCCTTATCAAATCACAGAGCGTATTGAAGCCGTGGCGTACTGACTTAAATTGCCTGAGGATGCTAAAATTCATCGTCTTCCGCGTGTCATGTCTGAAGCCCAAGTTGGGAGAACACGAGTCACCCTAGATTCCACTGCTCAACAGTACTAATGAAGGAGATATTCGAGTCCAACCACAAGTCATCCTCGACCGCAGAATCGTGATGCATCGCCGACGTCCCTCTATTGAATTATTAATACATTGGAATAATTTACCACTTGTAGATGCCACATGGGAATCATATGAGGAGTTGAAGACTCAGTTCCCTAAGTTCATGGAACCTCAACCTTGAGGACAAGGTTGATTTGAAGTGGGCGGGCTTGATAGGACCTTAGCAAGGTTGGGTCCTACTTAACCAAGTAGCAGCTAATAAAAACCCTGTGAGATTATAATAAACCCCACCTAGTCGTCTCTATCCTATAAAGAAGAGTGGCTAGGGTTTATATTTGGGGCCTTAGGGCTTCCTAGTCGTCGCCCCCTTTGCTGGGCAGGTCGGCTAGGGTTGAGGGCAAAAGGGGTAATTTACTTAGGAAGCAGCCCCCTAGGGCTACGGTTTGGAGCCCTATATAAGCATGTAGCCTCCACCTCTTTTGAATATAAAAGATTAATCTACAATTTCAGTCATCTGGCCGACTTCTAGACGGGTGGAACGCTATGGGTTGATTCCCCTCAAAAATCAATCTACATAGAATTCCTCTAGGGTTCTATCAGCAGTCCGCATGCTAAGAGGTTATCAGACTGGTACAAGTGGTACGGTACGAAATTAAAATCCTTGGTCATCTTTTGTGAAAGCACATAGGCTGCAACCTTTGTTATATTAGGTGCCAACCCTCCAAAATGTAGCCATCAGTTCAAATTTAAAAATTTATAATTATTATTATAACAAATCATTAATGATTAGTTGAATTTACAATCAAATATGGGTGTCTATTACTAGTTTCCATAGTAGATCGACACAATATGCCTACATTATCGGAGAATGAGCTGACACCTTCCGAGAATAATCAGCCATTTGTTATAGCATCACTTGCCTTGTCGCTTTCTGATAGGAGCCGATATATTATATTCCTTAGAGCCTACGATGGGTTTGATCTAATGGCAAGGCTATATTGAATAGCAGGATTTAGGTGTTGCAAGACAAATGATTTGTTTTATTCAATATAAAATGTTTAAATATGTATTATTTAGATTCTAAATGAAGCCGAAATTTAACATACCTTCATTGTGAATATCTTGATCTATATGTGACACGGGAGTGCCTAATTTGCTACAATCTGCTCATGTGGACATTATTGATGCTATGATATATTTTTTAACCCACAATGTTGCCTCAAAGCCTTCAACTCAGCCCACTAAAAAATGACAGCTCATGAGCATATTCCCTACACTTTGTTAAAGCTGTTTCAATGCACTTTTCTTCATGACTAAGAAACACATTAAAGGAGTTAGTTACCAGGTGTAAAATATTTAATCTCATAATTCCCTATGCATGAAGGGTTGTTTTATGCACTAGTACTTATTTTGGTATTTTAGGGTTGGAAAGTGTTTTAGAAACTGAAGATATTGACAGAAGCTCTCTTGGAGTTCTCTCGAAAACTCTATATCTCTTGAATGCTTCCTTGAGTGGTGAGTCTTTTGTTTTCAATTCTGTATCCTTGTTTAA
Organism: Musa beccarii; assembly: GCA_024322285.1. NCBI lineage: Eukaryota > Viridiplantae > Streptophyta > Magnoliopsida > Zingiberales > Musaceae > Musa > Musa beccarii. Next base: position 36,713,107 of record CM044394.1, read on the forward strand.
TATCCCTGGGGTGGTGAATTTTTTGTATCTCTTTGTGATTTTAAACCTGGTAGTAAATTATTTTATGATTGTGTTAAAGTATTTCCATGAGATCATTCTTTTTCTGTTCGAAAAAACTTATTCCAGCAAATACAATTATACTATCGTCTTTCTTTCAAAATCCATTCTGCATCACCCCCGTATTAGTTTGGTATCAAAGCTAAAGGTTACAGATCATGGCAAGGTGGAATGAAAAAAATGTTATTGGTGAAGGTAGCGGCCATGAAAATGAGGTTGAGTCGTTGATGCTACAGTTACGAAGATTATTAAATAGTCTACGAGAAAAAAATAAAATACTTGAAGAATTTAGAAGTAGAAACAACCAACATAAAAATGAAGTCCAACAGTTTACTTCTTATGATGATGCACCTCCTTACTCAAGAGAGTCGAGAAGATTTTGGGCAAGCCATGCAGTCCAAGACGAATGGCAGAACAAATACAACCCAAGATTGGATATTCCGGAGTTTGAAAGTAAAATTAATATTGATGACTTTATTGATTGGCTTAATATAATGGAAAGAATTTTCGATTTTCATGAACCACCAATAACAAAAGAAGGTAAAACTTGTGGCACTTAAACTAAGATAGAACGCATCTTTTTGATGGAAAAATCTGAAGAAGCAAAGAGAACGTGAGAGGAAGAGTAAGATCGTGACATGAGAGAAAATGAAAAGGGAGCTGAAGAGAAAATACTTACCTGACAACTATAGGCAAGAGTTCTTTCTCAAAATCAATGATTTCAAGCAAAAAGATCTTAGTGTGGAGTACACAGCAAAATTCGATAATCTCATATTAAAAGGAGAGCTTGTGAAATCAGAAGAGCAAACTATTACAAGATACTTAGGAGGTCTGAAATTTGAGATTGCTAAAGTGGTTCAATTGCAGCCATATTGGTCTTTAAATGATGTGAGTAAGTTGGCTTTAAAAGTTGAAAAGCAACAAAAGTTTGAAAGGAGTTCTCGGTACGGGTCAAAAGGAAGCTATACGAAAGGAGAAAGTTTCAAGTCTATTGTCCAAAGTAAGGTGGTATCAAAGGTACAAGACAAGGGTAAAGGATCTGTTAGCAGCAAACAAACACCTAATTCTTCCACCCCAAGTGATCGAAAATGCTTCAAATATCATGGTTTTAGACATATTACTTCAGATTGTCCAAATAGAAGGATTATTACTTTGGTTGAAGATCATAGTGATGAAGAGGAAAATGAAGTCGATGACAAACCAAAATATGATGATGATGAAGAGGTTATTTATATTGACATTGGTTTGTCTATTGTGCTGCAATGTAGCTTACAAGTGTCCTATGTGGCTAAGGATGAAAGTTGGGTGAGAAAGAACGTGTTTCATATTAAATGCACTTCTCATAGCAAGGTGTGATTGGTGATTATCGACAGTGGCAACTTTGAGAATGTGGTATCTTTGGAGATGGTGCAGAAGTTGAAGTTGGACACAATCCCTCATTCACATCCTTATCAATTATGTTGGCTGCAAAAAGAGAATGATATCAAGATAATTAAAAGATGTTTAGTTCCGTTTTCTATTGACAAGTATTATAAAGATGAAATATGGTGTAATGTTGCTCCTATAGATGCTTGTCATTTGCTGTTCGATAGACCTTGGCATTATGATAGGAGGGTGTTATATGATGGCTACAAACATACTTATTCTTTTAATGTGAATGAAAATAAGATTATTTTAGCTCCATTACAACCTTATGAAATCTGTACACCAAAGAAGGAAGTTAGTGCTTAATCATGAAATAACATAAGGAGACACCAGCAATCATGAAATTAATCCTGGAGGAGTTTCAAGATGTTGTACTGGAAGAGATTCCACAAGGCCTTCCACCTCTAAGAGATTTCAGCATCACATTGATCTTATTCCAGGGGCTATTTCACCTAATAAGGCAGTATACAGAATGTGCCCCAAAGAGTATGAAGAACTTTAAAGGCAAGTGATTGAGTTGGTGGAAAAATGATTGATTCGGGAGAGCATTAGTCCTTGTGTGGTTTTAGCCTTGTTGGTGCTGAAGAAGGATGATTCTTGGAGAATGTGTGTGGACAGTCGTGTCATCAATAAAATCACAATTGATAATCGTTTTCCCATTTCAAGGTTAGATGATTTACTTGATCAATTATATGATGCTTCTATTTTCTTTAAAATTGATTTGAGTGGCTATCACCAAATAAGAATTGGGCCTGGAGATGAGTGAAAAATATTTAAAACTAGAGAAGGCTTATATGAATGGTTTGGGCTATCTAATGCTCCTAGTACTTTCATGAGATTCATGAATCATACACTTAAGCCATGCATTAGGACTTTTGTTGTGGTTTACTTTAATGATATATTAGTATACAGCAAGAGTGAAGAGGAACATATAAATCATCTTAAGGAGATCTTTCTTATTTTGAGACAACAACAACTTTATGCTAATTTAAAGAAGTGTGATTTCTTTACAATTAGTGTTGTGTTTTTGGGATATATTGTTTCAAAAGATGGAATCATGATAGATCAAAGTAAGTTAGAGGCTATTTTTAATTGGTCAAAACCTGTTTTATTGCATGATGTGAGGAGTTTCCATGGCTTAACTTCCTTTTACAAAAGATTTATCAAGCGTTTCAGCTCTATTATTGCTCCAATCACTGAATGCTTGAAAGGTGAAAAATTCAAGTGGACTAGTGAGGCTAATGATGCCTTTGAACTATTGAAAAGAAAGGTGACCGAAGCTCCTATCTTAGTTCTACCTAATTTTGACAAGGTGTTTGAGGTTGAATGTGATGCCTCTAGTGTGGGAATTGGTGCTGTTTTGAGTCAAGATAGAAAGTCCATTGTTTTTTTTTTGTGAGAAGCTGAATGATACAAGAAGGAAATATTTTACCTATGATAACGAGTTCTATGCCATTTATTGAGCTTTATCTCATTGGAATCAGTATCTTCTTGCTAAGCCATTTGTCCTATATTTTGATCATAAGGCATTAAAGTTCATTAATCACTAACACAAGCTAAACAAAAGATATGTAGCTTGGGTGGAGTTCTTGCAATCTTATAACTTTACAATCAAGCATAAATCTGATATTCAAAATGTAGTTGCTGATGCATTGAGCAGAACTTATTCTTTATTATCAACAATAGAAATTAAAGTGGTTGGATTTGAGACATTTAAAGATCTCTATGAGAATGATGTGGATTTTGACTCAATATGGCAGAATTGCAAATCAGGTTCTTTTCAACAATTTACTATCTTTGATGGTTTTCTTTTTCGAGCTAATACTTTGTGTGTTCCATTTTGTTCATTGAGAGAAGTAATTCTAGTTGAAACTCATGGTGGTCTTTTGGGAGGACATTTCGGTAGGGACAAGACTCTAGCTCTTGTTCAATCAAATTTCTATTGGCTTAAGATGTTCAGAGATGTGGAGAGACTTGTAAAGCAATGTCGAGTGTGTCATTTGGCAATAATAAGAAGTCAAAATTCTGGTTTGTACACTCCACTTCCAGTGCCTAATGCTCCATTGGGAGGAAGTGAGTCTTGATTTCATTTTGGGATTGCCAAGAACTCAAAAGAACAAGGATTCTATCATGGTTGTTGTTGATAGATTTTCAAAAATGTCTTATTTTGTCCCCTGCAATAAATCAAATGATGCATCTCATATCGTTGATTTGTATTTTAAGGAGATTGTTAGATTGCATGGTATTCCCAAAACTATGGTATTTGATCGAGATTGAAAATTTCTTAGTTATTTTTGGAGAACTCTTTGCAGGAAGCTGGGTACTTCTTTGAATTTCAGTAGCTCACATCACCCACATATTGATGGACAAACTGAGGTAATGAACAGAAGCTTGGGAAACTTACTTAGAAGTTATGTTGGTAAGAACATTAAGCAATGAGATCTCATTCTTCTATAAATTGAGTTTGCCTACAATCGTTCCTTGCATCATAGCATTGGTAAGAATCCTTTTGAGGTTGTTTATGGTGCTAATCCTACTGGTCTTTGGATTTGGTTCCTTATTCAACAACTAAGCAATTTAGTGGAGATGCTTATGAGAGAGCTAAGCAGATAAAGAAGATGCATGAGGGTGTTAAAGCAACCGTAGAAAAGCAAAATGAGAGGTATAGGCAAGCTATCAATAAAAAAAGAAAACATGTGGAGTTTAATGCAGGTAATTTCGTCTGGATTTATTTAAGGAGAGGTTTCCACTAGGAAAATTTGAAAAATTGAAACCAAAGGCTGATGGTCCATTCAACGTGCTTAAGAGAATTGGTCATAATGCTTATGAGATCAAGCTACCTGAAGATTATGGAGTGCCCTCAACATTTAATGTGGTTGATTTAAGTCCTTATCATAATCATATTAATAAAACAAACAAGGATTTGAGGACAAGTCTTTTTCGACCAGGGGAGAATGATACGGGAGTGCCTAATTTGCTACAATCTGCTCATGTGGACTTTGCTGATGCTATGATATATTTTTCAGCCCACAATGTTGTCTCAAAGCCTTTAACTCAACCCACTCAAAAATGACTGCTCATGAGCATATTCCCTACACTATGTTAAAGTTGTTTTAATGCACTTTTCTTCATGACTAAGGAACGCATTAAAGGAGTTAGTTACTAGTTGTAAAACAATTAATCTCATAATTCCCTATGCATGAAGTGTTGTTTCATGCACTAGTACTTATTTTGGTATTTTAGAGTTAGAAAGGGTTTTAGAAACTGAAGATATTGATAGAAGCTCTCTTGGAGTTTTCTCGAAAACTCTGTATCTCTTGGATGCTTTCTTGAGTGATGAGTGTTTTGTTTTTAGTTCTATATCCTTGTTTAATATCCCTGGGGTGATGAATTTTCTGTATCCCTTTGTGATTTTAAACCTGGTGGTGAACTATTTTATGATTGTATTAAAGTATTTTCGTGAGATCATTTTTTTTCTGTCCGAAAAATCTTATTCCAACAAATACAATTATATTATCGTCTTTCTTTCAAAATCCATTCTGCATCACCCTCGTATCAATTTGGGTCATATACTTGTGATCAATCAAGGAGGTTAAAAAAGCATTGAACGAAGAGCGGAAAGCTGATTAAAGTGCCCATCTGTGGCCTCTTCAAATCGACTTTGTGGAAGATGATGTAAAGTGGGTCGATCGATATTACAATTTGAAAGATTGACTCCAAAATCTAGTAGACAGAATGTACTCCACTTTTTTCCTATATGAAGAATTGTTATATCAAGAATCAAGCCATTATTATGATGTGGAGATTGCTTTTAGTCCAAGTTTCTCTTGTTAAATGAACTACAAAACCATAGAGTTGGTTTCTGCATCAAGGAGTGTATCAGTGATGATTGTAGACATGGACACAATTCATAATCAAACAACTAATAAGAAGCTGTGATTAAGCCTAAAATTATGTCCAAAATTAAGAAAATTATACTAATTAACTCTAATTTGACTTTAATCATATTAAATACAAAAATAAGGTCTTAACAACTAAAATTATAGTTAAACAATTAATAAGAAGCTGTGATGAAACCTAAATTATAGGTGATCTAAAGGTTTGAAAAATGATACTAATCATCGTTAACAAGCTATGATTAAGCCCAATTACCTAAAATTATCCTCAATCTATGGTTAAAAGTAAGATAATGGACTTAATTGAGCATAAAATTAAAAGATAATGGCCCTAATTATGCCTAAACTTAAAGAGAGATACTATTCACTCTTAAGCAGTTATGATTGGGCAAAATTAGCTCCAATTTGGGCCTAAAAATAGGATAATGGATAATTTGAGCCATTTTTTGCCTTATTGGTCCAAACCAATGTGTTGGCTAGCTAGGAGCACGGTATGTGCCACCCTATACCAGTGTGTCGAGTGTCGGCATGGTTGGGAGTGCTGACGGCATAAGAAAAAGGCCAAAAATTACTCTAAATTTACCAAAAAACAGAAAAAAATCATATATTAGGGATTTAAAGTTGGAAATAAATATAAATATAGTATAATTTTAGCAAAAATATTCTAAAATAGGTAAGAATAGTGGCACATATCTTTTTTGGACTTTGAGGAATAGCTCTGTGGCACGTTCTGGACCATCCTTCCATTGATATTGAATTATCTTAAAAGAAATATTTTTAATTATTAGATTTTGAATTGAACTTTAAGATTCAAATGAATGAAGTAATTAATACATGGATCGATCGATGAATATATTTGTTTATACCACTAAAAAGAATGATTGGACTCCATTGATGGTGGATTGAGGTCCTCGATCTTATGTATCTGTTTATCAATATGATGTGTTTGATAGACCTAATCCTGTTATTGATCTCACGACATAGTATACTGATACACCATATGCCATTGATATTTCCATGTGGTGATGGTTTGAGTTAAATTGTCATGAATCACATGTGTCCGATGTGGCTCCTTAGGTAAGTATGATTGTAGCATGTATTTGTGTGGTGGTTGGAGAATACCAGAACTTCTACTTTCTCCAATGATCTACTGTTCTGTATCATAAGATCGATTGCCATACTATTGAGTTTAGGTATTAATTCTCCCAAATTAGCTTCCCAAACTTGATCCAATCTACAAATCATAACTTTGTTGGTAGGAGAATGCAAACGTAAGAATGAGAGAAAGATGTGAGCGAGAGAGATTGAGAGTGGAAGTGTTTGAGAGAGTGAAAGGGGAGTGAATGAAGGCGGTAGAAAGGGTTTAAAAACCCATAGATTTGGTTCAAATGGTTAAATGGACCGTTTGAACTTCAAATCTTAGCCCTTCATAAGTAACGATCGAAATCCGACCATTATCGATCGATACTGGTCGGTATGGTCGGATTTCGATCGTTTCGCCTAGTATAGCCCTATTATGACCACCCAGTACAGGGCGGTCCACGTGCTGGTCCGTTATTGGACCGATATGTATTGACTGGTATAGTTCAGCACTACGAACACTGAATTTTGAGCCTACTCTTAAGAGTACACTAATCACCTTTATGTCAAATACTAACTAAAACATAGGAAGAGCATAAATATCTTTATTGAGGAGAATTCCCACTGAATCCCAAATTTGAATCTTGCCAAAGAAGAGCATGATTTGCACTAATCGCCGAATAGGATGTTTAATCAAGTTAGAGTGAGAAAGTGAGTGAGAAAGAGAGGGAGAAAAAGAGTGAGTGAGGAGGAGGAGGTTTTAAAAGGGGTGAACTAGGGTCTTCAAATTGATCGTTGGACCCCCGATTGAATTGATTTAATCGAAATCTGACCATATCGGATGATACAGGAGGCGTATCAAGCAGCAGGCCCCCCACTTCCTACGTTCCAACTGAAATGGAGAGGTTCATGGATTGGTACATACTGCCCATTTCAAATGGTATGATAATCCTTGGTTGACATGACAGGTTTTGTCACAAGATGGATGAAAGTGGTCTAATACTAAACTCAAATTGACCACCTGGTCCAAATGGATTGGGAAAAATTGTGGGCCAAATATTGTTACATGTAAAAGGCCCAAGAGCCCTGGCATTGCATCTCATTACCTCATTGGAATGAGTTATTACGGTCAAGATCCATAGTTTCATCAAAAATCAAATCCTTGGCATCGGTGTTCTTTTCAATCTGCAGTTTCAAATTCATTTGGTCCTATTACAACTGCTTGTTAAGTTCCTCTTGAACTAAATTTTAAGACCGTCATATATCTACCTGAAGGGGACTTGCTGTTGTAAATTGATCATTCTAACTGGTCTTTCCGAAAAGTCACTGCATTAAGTCAAAGAACGGGTACAAAAACTACCATCAGCATCAGAGGCTTCAAGATCACAAAGATCTATAGGCATGTTTCTCTGCCACAAAAAGTGGATCTAGAATGCCTAGCACTTGCAGCAATCAAATCAGCTGCTTTGTTAGTCTCAAGGAAGATATGAGCAAAGGTAATATTGCCAAACAGCATCATGGGCTTAAAATTATCCTTGTGGGGGGTGGGTTGGGTTTTGTGGGTGTTGTGGGTTCCGGCTGCTAATCACGTGAATGACATTGGAGGCATCACATTCCACTTACAATTTAGTGATCCCTTCACTAAATTGTCTCTATGGAGGGGGGTTTGCGGTTGCTAATCACATGAATGACATTGGAGGTATCACATTCCACTTGCAATTTAGTGATCCCTTCAGCCACTGCCACTTGAATGTCCTCTTTAATGGCAAGCACCTCACAGTCTGCCTTCATTAGCCTCAATGTATCTGCCGCCTGAGGAGCCCCTTGCTTGAACCTGCCTTTATTATCCATTTTAGTTTCCTTTTCTCTAGTCTGACTTAATTGTCCATTCTTTTAAGTTCCTATTTATAAATAAATTTTCAGATAAATGGTGATATGATATTATTGTAATTTCTAAGTATACAGGTCTTAATACATTTGCTTGAACATGTTCCTGTGCTGAGATTCTTGGTTGTGGGATTTTGATTTCAGCTTCTGGCTAGGCAACAAGCTCAAAGGGAGGAAGAACTGGCTCAGTCACAAAGGCATATTCTAGCACTTCAAGTAAGCTTTCAACTGTTTAGTATTCTTCTTATGTTTGTAGAATATTTTTAATTATTGATATTTTTCAGGAAGAGATTGAAGAGCTTGAACATGAAAATCGTCTTCATAATCAACAGGTTGGTCCAATTACCCTAATACATCCCAAGTTCTGTAACAACGAACTTAGTTAAAATACATTTTTGATCTTACTATAGCTATTGTACAATTTTCCATCTTTTGTCTGATGTGACTTTGTAGTTGCCTCTTTTGCCATTGGTCTTAGCAGTTTGTTATATTTAAACTTATTTTCTCCTGATTGTTCCCGTTCCCTCAGGCAGTATGTTAATTTGATAAACATAGTAAACAGTATAATGTAGATTATATAAAGATGTTCACAGGCAATGCGTTAATGTGAAAAAGAACGTTTCATACGTGCTCTATGGACTCAATAAAGTTGAAAATTTGGAAATAAAATTAAAGACATGAATCACTTTGTTGTATCTATTTTAATTTGGAAAATTAAAGTTGGAGACATGAACCAATTAGTTTGTTTGTATCTATTTTAATTTTTTAGATGATTCACTTTGTACTTTTCATATTTTCAATAATAGTAATAAAAAATTATTTTTATTTCCTTGGACCAAGAAAAATAATCTTTTGTTGTAGGGAACCCTGCTGATAACCTAATAAGCTTCCTAAAAGATGTGCTTTCCTCAGACCTTCCTCCTTTTCTCTCTGTTTATTCTCTACAGTGCTACCAGAACCAAGGAGAAAAGCAGTCATCTAAGGATTAGAAAGAAGGGAAGAACATCATTTGTTTCTCTGAAGAAAGTCTACCTCAAGTACCAGGCTACTGCTCTAATTTCAATGAATATATAATACAATTGTGTTCTAATCTTAGCTCTTGTGATGACCTAAAGCTCATGCTAGAATCTTATAACACTGAAAACAAAAACTGGAATAAAAAGCAGCTCCATGACTACCCCGATTATTTTATCAGAAACTGAATTCATGATAACCTTGACAAAATCTCGAATTGTTTGCAACAAAAATGTGGTCCAATACATGATTAACTTAGCCAATTAGTTTCCAAGCAATCTTAAATTTTATCACCATGGATCTCTTTGAATACTCTACTATGTTCTTTTGCAAGTTGTCTTATTGCATGTTTAAAGGAAGCCCAATATAGAGCCAGAAGGCTAAAGACATTGGAAGAATGGTCTTGATGGGTGTTTTTTCTTCAAACCATACCTTATCGGACTAATAGCTCACAAATTAGCTATTTTATGTTATCAGGGCACCACATGTAGGCACCTTATCGGTGTCAGCATCAGCATTTCTGTGGACTAAATTTGTACGGGCTAATATATGTATGGGTTACTTCTTGCGTAACAAGATACAATGTTGTAGTGTTGTGGTTTACTGCTCTTACAGGGAAGATATTTGTCCAATGCTGGATTGACATGACCAGTTTAGTCTGGTATATTGTCGACCCCCATCAAGAACCGGTTCCCATAACATGTTATTTCTGGATTTGGGCTGGTTTAGGCCAATTAGCATTACACTGGTTGAGAAACTAAATGGTGATAAAAAGAATAAATTGCTTGAAGCATTGACTAGAGCATCTATTGCAATTTGCCTTTTTTCATTCCTCGAGCTCCACAAGCATCAACGAGTAAGAAGAGGATGATCAAGAGGAACAAGTTAAGAATTGAAAGACCTGCATATCTTCTTTTCTCTATTCTTTCTAGTGTTCCATCGTCACCTCCATTTTTCATTATTTTTCTCTTTCATTCCATGCTGGTCAGTTCTGATTGGTTTGCTGGTACAATATTGGTCCCATATGGGACCAATGTGTTCTGGTAGCATGTTTTAGAACTTTATCGATGTACTCGGGTTAGACCTACCTTGTAATTGTAGAAATAGAATTGCTTCAGTGAGAATTTCAAGCATTTTGAGTTGAGTGATAACCTGAAACGTAAGTACTTTGGGTCATGCGATTTAAGTTTCGCTATATTCAAATTATTGGATTAGTATGTCTATTGGACTGTGGGCCCTGACATGTATATTTGCCAACAATGATGATGCCTAAGACAGAATTATCTGATTTAAATTCATTTTACTTTTTCACAATATCTTGTAGGAAGCAATGTTAAAGGAGGAGCTCCGGAACATGGAAAGATCGCACAAACGTGAAGGAATAGACATGACATATTTGAAAAATGTTATATTAAAACTGCTAGAAACAGGTACAAGAAAAGCTCAACCTAAAAAATTCAATCTTTTTTATCTTGGCCAAACCATGTCATTTTCAGTTAGAAATGTATAGGCAAGAAAGGCCATGGGGATTTCATAACATGTCATTTTTCGCAGGTGAAGTGGAAGCCTTACTTCCAGTGGTTGCAACATTATTACAATTTAGTCCTGAAGAGGTAAAACCTTCGCTTGCTACTGTAGTATTTGTGATGTTGTAGAAAATCATTTTTGTATTTTCTTTGGATGTTCATTCATGCTATATGTAGTATATAATTATCTAAATAAAATTTCCTTAGTTATTTTGTGATTATGCCAATCCTTACAAAATAATGTTCTCCCTGAACTGAAATTTGATAAATTTATGAAACATATGCTTAATCTCTGTTATTATCATTATTACGTGTTATCTATTCACAGATAAGGAAATGCCAGCAGGCATACCGCTCCTCAGGTGATGTTATCTCCAGTCCAGCAGTATCATATTCTGATGCATCAATGCCTAGATCACTTTTCTCTAGATTCTCATTTTAGTGAAGATACCATGGCGTATTCTTTTTGCTTAATTCAGGATGAGAGGATTACAGTTTAATAGCATTGTATTTTCTGCTTGCTTGATGCTGTTTCAAGGAAATAACTCCAACAGGGTACTCAAAAGACTTACACTCAGCTTGTTCTTTTTGCGACCATGGCTGTTGTACCTGCTTGTAAGAATATTATGTACATAAACGAGATAGAGAAAGCAAATGGATCAAGTGGTGCTACCCATTCATCTGTATCTTTCTTTGTTGGCTAAACATCCTGCTAAATAGTTCACATGGTCATTGATTATTTGCTTGTCATGATGTTCAAATTATGTGTTGGATTGAATTCTCTGATGTTGATATTTGTAAAAGTTGACGATAGATGACTTGAGCTTGACTTGGATTTTTGTAAAATCTGAGTTAAATTTTTGGTTGGAAATTGATTATATTTTTTGTTATTTGAAACTAATTTAACTTATCACCAGGAAAACTACTACTTGGGAAATAAATTCAAAATTATTAAATAAAAATTTACTTGTGAAACAATGATATGACAAATTAGATGTACATGTCTGGTCATATATGTCAAACATCTTATACATAATCACTTTCTTGGGTAAGGTCGGTATTTGTCATTTACCTAGCTAAGAAATAAAATTTGAGATTTATTACCAAAGTAATTGTTAATTGTATGTTATTAAATTTTTCTTGAGAGTAAATAATTGAACTAGATTCGCTGAAGCAACTAAAAATAATTATATAGAATGCAAAAAATTGCATATCGCTGAATTGTTATTGGCCATGCAATACCAGATCGGATAGAGAATTGGAACGAATCGGGAATTTTGAGTAGAATATAAAGGTAATTTAAACTATTCTTAGATAAGTAGCATTGGTTAGGTGTTGCGCCAACCTAACAACTTCCTTTGATATTGTTACCTTAGTTGTCAAACTGCAATATATGCAATTTAAACATTTTTTTACCCATTTACTTTCTCCTCCAGTTAAAGGTTAAACCAGCCTTAACCGACATTGGTATAAGTTTGGCAAGTCTTTACTTGTCAATTTACTTATTTTATTCTATGGTTTAAATTATCAAATCGAAAAATGTGGTCTGGCCCAATTTCCATGGACTGGATTGAAATATAGTGTTTTTTTTTATAAATTTGTTCAAGTTATTATTTAGTCAAAATCGGAACATAAAATTTAATATATAAAATCTCCGTCATACATAAACTTAAATTTATGTGGAATATTTTCTTTTTACGTCGAGTACAAAGGCTAACTCTTCATGGCTTAGAAAAAATCATAAAAATATACGGCACAAGTTATAGAAAGAGCATCTAAAGAGTATTAGAAACCAAATGTGACTACAGTATTTTAGTTTGGATGGATATGATTATTATGATAAAAACAGTTTGGTTTGGTTTTTCAAAAAATGAAAAACCCTCGTACCAAAAACTTACTTCTATGATTTATTATTTTCTATAAACCGAATATAATGTGGATATAGGTATATAAATGTGTATGCATCATATTCTCATCCAAATTAGACTATATATGCTTGAAATATGAGTTGAGGTATAATCATTCCCAGATATCTAAACGTATCTGGAAGTGTTAAACTTATCTGACAATATCATTAAATATTTTTCAAAATCAATATCTGATCCATTAATTACAAAATAAGTCATCTATTAACTTGATGAACTAAGCTCATTGGTTCATGTTTAAGCTTAAGTTAATAATTGCAGACTCTTCTTGCACTCTTTTACAAAAACTGCTAATCTGCCTCAATTACTGTTCATTGATCTGCTTACTTGAGTTAGACCAATCCTGCTGAGATAGCCCTTGACAAGTGATCCATACCGGAGATGCGTCCCAATTTTTAGCCCACTAGTTGCAAGAGTCAAACCTGGATCTGTGAAGAGGGCAAGAGGTTGACCATCCAAAGTCAACTTTCAGGATTCCAGAGTCCCTCTGAGAAAGTGGAATCTTTACAAACTTATCCATGGTGACCATCAATTTCCTCAGTAAGGGGTACTTTAATAGTACGTCGCATTCCGGTGTCTTCCCCTGAAAAAGAAGAAGAGAACAATATGATGGATGTGAAGGTTGTATGATGAGCAGGAGAAGATGACGGAAAGAAGGAAGTCTGGATACCGCCGCTAATGCGATCCAGTAATGGCCCTCGTCGTCGTATTGAACTTTGTTGGGAAACCCCGGTAGATTCTGGATGAACTCATCGACTGTCCCCCTTTTCTCTCCCTGAATGTGATATCTTCTGCATCTCCTTCTGCATGTATCAATTTTGGTGTTTATAACGCAGGTTTTACATTTAATACATGGACTCTCATATGCACCTTCCAATTTGTGTCTTTCTTCATGAACTACGCTACTGTATTTCCAGTAACACTTGAATGCTACTGCTGTATTGTTCTCATCATTTCATATATTGCTCGTCGTATAGCCTCTCATCACAAAAAAAAAAAAAAAAAAAAGAACATTTTGATATGGCAAATTTACCTTCAAATGTGATGTGGGAATTCCACTCAAGAATTGACATATATGTGGCCTCCAAACCATGAAGTGTCTCCACTTAGCAAAATCCATAATCACCGTTGCGAAACGATAATAAAGGATAATAAAGAAACTTAAGAACAAAAAAACTCTTATTAGTATATTATAAAATATCTTAAGGCTTGATGCAATCTTCTTAGATATTGTCATAACGTGTAGCGAATTCCCTAATTTAGAACTAATACATAATAGCTATCCTCTTGATGAATTATAGAATTCTGATTTGTCTCAAATAAATATTGTCATATTTCTTTAATCAATCTCTAATTGCTAAATCAATCTGATCAATATAATAATATATATATAATATAACTTCTGCACTATAGAAAAGTCATCACATTTTATATCTTGATCTTTGAATAATGATGATCATCATGTCATTATCATCGATATCTTTTTTTGAATTTTTAATGATTAGCTTTATAAATTCTTTTTGGATAGGAATAAAAATATTAAATTTTGAATTTTAATAATAAAATCAATTAATAAGTTTATAATATAATCTGTACTTTGAAATAAATGATGTAGGACTAACTTTGATTAAAAAAGATAATAATTAAAGCAAGAAGAATTAGACGTTGGGCTGGAATCAGACATCGGGCATCGGGTCGGAAGAATTGGACTTGTGCTAAGATTGGATTTTATTGGAGTCAACATATTGATAGATCGAGATACGTCGAAGGTTCGGACGATGCGCTGGAAGTTCGTTGGGAGCTCGGATGAACCAATGATATGCCGGACAACTTAGATTCATGTCTTATAATTGTTTTGATCTTAATTATCATAGGTAGGTCTTAAATTGAGTTAGTTTTGGGTGTAATCTTACTAACTTAATTAGGGGCACATTGGGCCTGAATTGATACTAATTTGAGTTCATTGGGAGACCCGATGACCCATATATTTGGTCAAGCGGTGGCACCGCCAAACTAGTAATGGAACTGCCAAACTAGTAGTGGAACTGCCTATGAGTTGGAAAAATCAAAAAGGTACTTTTCTAGACTACAAGCGGTGGTACCACCTAGTATCAGTCTGTAGGCGGTAGTAGTTAATGCTGCAAGCGGTGGTATCACCCATACCCAGAAGACTAAATAATTTAAATTTTTGCTTCATTTTTGAAGCTATTTGGGGCCTATAGATATCCCACTCTTTCCTGCTTAAAGAAGCATGAAAGAAGAACAAAAAGGCTTGTAATTCTGTGTTGTAAAAGTATGAAAATGCTAAGTGTCCCCCTCCTCCTCTTTAAGTTTTTGAGCTTATTCTAAGAGAGGTGTGAGACTTATAAAGGTTGTCTCCTAAACCTGTGAAAAAGAGAAATGAGTTGTAAGAGGGTAATTGGTCTTCGCTCAATGAAAGAAGATCGTTAGTGAACGTTGGTAGCCTTGATAGAAGAGGAATTGGGAGTGGCCATAGGTCACGATGATCGAACCACTATAAATTTGGTGTGCACCTTCTTTCTGTTGGGAAATTCGTCTTGGGAGTGACATCTCATGCGCAGTTGAAGAACAGAAAATAAAACACCCCAAATTTCTCGTAGAAAGATTCCGTCGTCGTGCGAAGATTAGTGTGTCAAAATAAATCCATAAAAACTGCATGTGTAAAAGAAAATACATAGGGAGATCGTATATGCTTGAATCCCTACAAATCTGTCAGAGAGGATGAAGGAGGTCAAGCGTCCTCCTCTCTAGTGGTATCCATAGGGTAGGGACTGCGACGATGCACCTCTCTAGGGAGAAGAGAATAGAAGGTGGCTACCAAAAGAAACCCTCAGCCTATAGAGCTTTGGTTTTCTCCTATTTATAGAGGCCCTCTATAAACCCTAATGGATCTTGCCCTATTGGGTATTGGATCTTCATCCAATTACCCAAGCCTCTTGGATTAGTGGGTTTCGACATAATAATCTCTTATTAGCAATTATTGGATCTCATCTTAGGATCCAATAATTCAGGGACTTATTGGATATCCAATAAGATAGGGGGTTCAGCGGATATCTCATATCCGAACCTCTACTCGTCACAACATCTACCATATGTGTGTGACCCTCTAAACCCAATATTGAGCTGGCCGTGAGTCATACTTGTTAAAACTCCTTCTAACTTAGTGAATTATTATCTCTATAATAATTCACCCAACTCATCGACTACGGACGTATTTAGGCCACACTACGCCATGACCCCCAAACGATACAGGGGAATCCAATCCTTTGGACCTATCTATCCTCAATTACTATGTATCTATAGTCCTTCATCCATCTAATATCTCAGAGATCCTATACCGGGCATGGTACTTGATGGAAATCATCAATTTAGCAACCATACACCCCGATAGCTAAAGAGCTATGATACATATGAAATGCAAATTGACACCCTCCAACGAATTGAAACAAGGCGGATCGTTCAAGAATCTAGGAAACTATTCTAATTACTTATCAATAGAAAATTGATGAAATAACTAGAATAGCACTTTGAATTCCCATCCAAATCAAATAATATAAGTCTAAGGAGATAAGTTCTAAAGTTCATACAAGAACTTAAAACAAAACACTCACCGGTGTTGAAGAATTGTTATACTTCCCAATTGTCTTTCACTTTGAGAGTCAACCTGCCCCTATAACATTTATATTCCTCATGAAGTCTTGAATGGACTTTTATTCTTCAAGTTGAGGTCTTCAAATTTGTCCTTCTCTCTTTATGATCACATTGGCCATTTTAGAAGAATCATAGAATGTTTCTTCTAGCATGATAATCATTCCCCTTTCTGAAAAGGATTGACGAATCATAGCCTCCATCACCTTCTAGAGAGAGCATCGTGATCACATTTTCCTTACCTTTTTTTTTCTTTGATCTTTGATTTCTCTTTTTTTTTACTTTTGATTTTCTCTTTTTTCCTTTTTTTTACCTTTGATCTTCTCCTCTCTCTCTTTTTTTTCTTTGATCTTTGATTTCTCTCTTTTTTTTTTACTTTTGATTTTCTCTCTCTTTTTTTTTAACTTTCTGCTTTTTTTTTGACGATAAAGTCGTCTATCTCGCTTTTTTTCTTTGATCTTTGATTTCCTCTTTTTTGACGATTACTTTTGAGTGTTTCTCTTTCTTTTTGTGATAAAGTGAGGGGAAAAAATGAAAAACAAACGATGATAGCACAAGAAACACAACAATAAGAAGAAAGGAAGAATAGCAATTATGGATATCGTGATAAGAGAACAAGGAAAAGTTAAAAGATAACAAATAAATGGATAAGCAAACCTCAAACTTGAGCCGTGCTCGATACGATGCAAATGATGGAAATCATCAATTTAGCAACCATACACCCCGATAGCTAAAGAGCTATGATACATATGGAATGCAAATTGACACCCTCAATTCGGATCGTTCTAGGTACCTATCAATAGAAAATTGCTAGAATAGCACTTTGAATTCCCTTAAGACGCTACAAACTAACAAGTCGATAAGTCAAAGGAAAAGCAAAGATTTGCAAATGATAAGTTCTAAAGATACAAGAACTTAAAAACAAAACACTCATAGGTGTTGAAGGTATCCAATACCTCATTTATATAGTATGAGGAATTATCATAAGATAACATTTGATAAATGAAGATCTGATGGACTTTTATTCTTCAAGTTGAATGTGTCCTTCTCTCTTAAAGCTTCTCCATAGAATGTTGAACTTGACTAGCTTTCGTTCATATCTCTTGCCAGTGCCCCTACTAAGTCTTGCTCTTTTGATTCTCAGAAGAACTTTTTCTCTCTTAATCCGAATGACCTTTGCTCTATTGCCTATCTTAAGGTCTATCTCGCCTCTATTCAATCTCCGTGGAAGCAAATATGATAAGCCTTTGTCCAATTTGTTGGGTCTTTGATAAATGACAATCTTTACCTAAAGCTTCTTACCCTGTAAGGTACTCTTTGTTTTGCCTTCTAGTGCCATCTTTATCGCAGTGGGAAGCACTTGGCCTTTGTCCTTTGTTGGGTCTTTCTTGACAATCTTTGCCTTACCCATTTTTTTGCCCTTTCTGGTCTCACCTACATAGAGAACCGACTTCTCTTTCTTGATGGTGCTCTCTGCTTCTCTCAATATATTAAGGAGCTTTGGAGGGTCACCTCAAGTTTGTTCATATTAAAATTTATTATGAACTGAGAAAAGGAATCTGGTAGGGACTGAAGCACAAGATCGACACACAGGTTATCCTCTAGGATCATTCCTAGACCTGTGAGTTTCTTGATCCACTCAATAATCTTAAGGACATGGTTCTGAACCGGTGTCCCCTCAGTCATCCTGGCACGGAAAAAACTCTTTGATATCTCATATCGCTAAGTTCTTCCCTGTTCCTCAAACAGTATGCGGAGATATAGGAGTATGGAATTAGCATCCATATTTTCATGCTGTCTCTGTAACTCAGTAGTCATAGAGGCCAACATATAATATTGAGCAAGATTGGAATCATCTAAATACTTCACATAATGAGCGATCTCATCCTCGCTTGCCCCTTCGTCAGGCCTAGGGATCACTATATCAAGGGCATACGTGATTTTCTCTGCTGTGAGAATGATTGTCAAATTACGAAGCCAATCCATATAATTAGGACAGTGAGGCGGTTGGCATCAAGTATGCCACGTAAAGGATTTGAATGCGATATTTTTCTGAAATTAAAGATGTAGCAGAAATAAATAACATGCAGACTTTGTAAAAATTAAACAATTAGGATAAGGACTTCTATCTTAATATATTCCCACTAATTTTTCACGAGACACACAACACCCTTCGGTATGTGAATCGGAGACCCCTGGCGGATCTCTAGTGGGGATCGGGATCCAATCGACGTCTTAACGTAACCTCGAGAGACTCGACCAATCACGTTAAGCCCGTAAAGGTAGGCAACTCTTGCAAATCACAACTCCTTGTGATTCCCATCTTGTTCGGCCTCCGAACCACCATGGCCTCGAGGGACTCGACTAACCATAATGTTTAGTTAAGTCATCACCATGGTTACTGCTAGTCATATGTGCTCTGCAAGCCAATCACATGAGTGATGGCACTTGTGACTTGATATGCACATTTTCTCTTTGCTTATTATTAGGCGTTTTATCACTTTATCGTGCGTGTTGCATATATTATGATGTCCTTGGATCTGTGTAATGGGAATCGGATCATGATGAGATCACGATAATGAGACCGATTTACCTTTAAACACAGACCCTGAATTATCCTGGTCATAATTTACTCGAGAAGGACATCGAATAACCGGATAGACTGGTATGCTGTATACCTGTCCATATGATGGAGGTAGCTGGTCTCATAGCTACTCATGTGGGGACACTAAGGGTATAGTGCAGGTGCTCATTGGAGAATGAGTTCACTGATTGATCCGTCTATAGAATGCTGGATGGTTATTGATACCTCATGTCAGACAGCGATTCCATAGTCCCAGTAGTGTATATAGTCCTTAGACTTGAGACACTAAGGATGTCCCGTCGGACTTATAGGTTTGGAAAGTTTCAGATCTATTACAACCGGTTATTGAGAGTGGTAGCTAACCTTATGAGGGCTATTGAGTGTCAATAGAGGATCATCCACTCTTGGTATCATGAGAGGAATATCCCATGTGTTCTTACTCAAACAAATCCTTGGCTAAGGTTATTCGGATTGAGAGAGAAAGAATTCACCGGGAGAATTCGATAAGAGCAAGACTCGAGGAGAGACCGTATGGGACTGACAGCACCATGCCCTGTATAGGGTCTCTAGGATATTGGATGGATGAGAGACTATAGATACATGGTAACTGAGGACAAATAGGTCCAAAGGGTTGGATTCCCCTGTATCGTCTGGGGGACGCGGCGTAGTGGCCAGCTCGATATTGGGCCAGCTCGATATTGGGCCTAGAGGGTCACACACATATGGTAGGTGTTGCGACGAGTAGAGATTCAGATATGAGATATCCGTTGAACCCCCTATCTTATTGGATATCCATTAAGCTCCTGAATTATTGGATCTTGAGATGAGATCTAATAATAGCTAATAATAGATTATTGGGTAGAGACCCACTAATCTAAGAGGCTTGGGTAATTGGATGGAGATCCAATACCCAATAGGGCAAAAGATCTATAAATAGGAGGGAACCAAAGCTCTATAAGCTGGGGTTTCATTTGGTAGCCACCTCCTGTTCTCCTCTCCCTAGAGAGAGAGAGGTACATCATTGTAATCCCTGCCGTGTGGATACCGCTAGAGAGGAGGACGCTTGACCTCTTTCATCCTCTCCTACAGATCTGTAGGAATTCAGAGATATACGATCTCCCTAGGTATCTTCTTTTACACGTGTAATTTTACGGATTTGTTTTTGATGCACCGATCTTCGCACAATGACGGAAACTTACTATGAGAAATTTGGGGTTTTGTTTTCTATTCTTCCACTGCGCATATGATGTCACTCCCCTGAAGGATTTCCCAATAGTGGTATCAAAGCCAGGTTGTTCGTGCGAAGATTGGATCTTAAACTGCGTGTGTTGTGTTTTGGATTTGCTTTTGACGCCAAAATTGTTGGCGCAAAAGGGCCAGGAAGGGCACAACTGTTGCTGCCCTTGTTGTGTTCGTGCAGCGACCGCAAGAGCCTTGCTGCCTGCACAGGCAACAGCCGCTAGCCGGTGGACTGCTAGCCGTAGGAGGGCTATTGGCCATAGGGGCGCTGGTGGGCTGCAGGCAGCGCGGCAGATGCCGCGGGTAGCGATCATGAGCACTACGCCATGGGGATGGCGCCATGGGCGCCAGCTGCAACAGCAAGATGGGGCGATGGCGGCATCGCCCACATGGACAGCAGGCGCCGCCACCCCGGCACCCTCCCCATGCACAGAGGCCGTCGTCGGTAAGGTGGCGGCGGCCGCAGTCACAACGCAGGCAGCTAGGGGTGAGGAGTTAGGGTTTTAGGACAAAAGATAGTTTTGCCCCTCGGAATTTCAGAAATTTTAGATTCTACCCCTTTTGATAGAATTACCAAAATACCCCTTGGAATTTCAGAAATTCTAGATTCTGTCCCCTTTTAACAGAATTACCAAAATACCCTTTTGACCGAATTACCAAAATACCCCTGGGAATTCCCAAATTTTTTATATCCCTGATTTTAAAAATTAAATATGTTAATTAAATAGTTTAGTTAACTATTATTTTTGTCTAGTAGTCCTATAACATAATATATACATGTAATGTATGATGTGGACAGATGATCATGGACCTGTGATGTGATGTGTGTACATGTGATTATTATTATTAGGGCCTACAATCCTTTATTCTTTTCTCATTTATTGTCGGGCCTACGTGCCTATAATTATATTATAATTACATGAGGAGGCACAGCGGTAACATGACTCACGAGGTCGAGACGGACAATCCGTCGTATGGAGATGCGTTGAGATGCCGACGGATCCGACGAAGTGAGATGGACGATCACAGGGCATAGAGATGCGCTGAAGCATACATAGATCTTGATGTGAGTGATTGGGTCCACTGGCTCGGGCCTGATCTCATTAAGATGTGGTTCATGATCATCTAGTGTGATTGCTCATGTGATGTGTAATTAGATATACACCTACTAGATATGTATATATATATTTGCATACGATGTAGATATATATATTAAATACGTATGTGTGTGACACATTATGTTAGGAGATCAAATAAAAAATCCTCTCCATTAATAATATTAAGTTGGTAAACATGAGGCAATTAGAATGACCCACATGGCCTTCCATCGTTATAGCTAGAAACCGATTCCCGATGTAGGTTGAGTTGGTCGAGTCTCGAGACTCACCTATATCGCATCTCGCTATCTTATCTACGACATAGAGATGTCACCGGTGACCTAAGGACATGGTATGCTTGGTCGGGTCCCTCGAGAGTATATCACTAAATCAGACTTTTACGATGGTGATGACTTAACTGAACATCATGGTTGGTTGAGTCCCTCGAGGCCATGGTGGTTCAGAGGTCGAACAGGACGGGAATCATAAGGAGTTGTGATTGACAAGAGTTGCCTACTTTTATGGGCTTAACGTGATTGGTTGAGTCCCTTGAGGTTCCATTAAGATGCCAATTGGATCTCGATCCCCACTAGAGATCCGCCGGGAGTCTCCGATTCACATATCGGAGGGTGTTGTATGTCTCGCGAAAAATTAGTGGGAGTACATTAAGATAGAAGTCCTTATCTTAACTGTTTAATTTTTACAAAGTCTGCATGTTATTTATTTCTGCTACATCTTTAATTTTAGAAAATGTCGCTATCAAATCCTTTACGTGGCATACTTGATGCCAACCGCCTCACTGTCCTAATTATATGGATTGGCTTCGCAATTTGACAATCGTTCTCACAACAGAGAAAATCGCGTATGCCCTTGATATAGTGATCCCTAGGCCTGACGAAGGGGCAAGCGAGGATGAGATCGCTCATTATGTGAAGTATTTAGATGATTCCAATCTTGCTCAATATTATATGTTGGCCTCTATGACTACTGAGTTACAGAGACAACATGAAAATATGGATGCTAATTCCATACTCCTACATCTCCGCATACTGTTTGAGGAATAGAGAAGAACTTAGCGATATGAGATATCAAAGAGTTTTTTCCATGCCAGGATGACTGAGGGGACATCGGTTTAGAACCATGTCCTTAAGATGATTGAGTGGATCGAGAAACTCACAGGTCTGGGAATGGTCCTAGAGGATAACCTATGTGTGGATCTTATACTTCAGTCTCTACCAGATTCCTTTTCTCAGTTCATAATGAATTTTAATATGAACAAACTTGAGATGACCCTCCCAGAGCTCCTCAATATGTTGAGAGAAGTAGAGAGTACCATCAAGAAAGAGAAGCCAGTTCTCTATACTAGTGAGACCAGAAAGAAAAGAAAGGCTGAGAAGACCCTTAAGAAGGGCAAGAGCAAGGGCAAAATAGGTAAGGCAAAGGTTGTTAAGAAAGACCCAACAAAGGACAAAGGCCAGTGCTTCCACTGTGGCATAGATGGGCACTGGAAGAGGAACTGCAAAGAGTACCTTATAGAAAGGGCGAAACAGAAGCTTAGAGAAGCTTTAGGTACATTCTTGATCAGTCTCCATTTGTCAAAATCTTATGATAACACATGGGTTTTGGATACCGGGAGTGCTTATCATATTTACAATTCATTGCAGGTTTTGGCAGGACCTAGAAGATTGAACAGAGGTAAGATGGACCTTAAGATGGGCAATGGAGCAAAGGTTGCTATAGTGGCTATTGGCAAAGTCACTCTACATCTGCCTAGCGGAGCTATTATTGCATTAGATGCATATTATTATGTTTCTTCTATTATCAAAAATATTATTTCCATTTCGTGTTTGACAGTTATTGGATATAAATTAGTTTTCGAGAACAATAGTTGTTCAATAATATTATATGATTAGATCATCACGAGAGGAACATTGCATAATAGTTTATTTATGCTAGATATAACTCCACATATCATGAGTGTAAGTGAGTCTAAGAGGAAACAAGAAGAGGTGAACAATGCATATCTTTGGCATTGTAGGCTAGGTCACATCCACGAGGGAAAGATTCAAAAGTTGCTAAAAGATGGATATCTAGATCCATTTGAGTATGAGTCATATGCGACATGTGAACCTTGCCTTTGGAGAAAGATGACCAACTCTCCATTTAGTGGAACTAGAGAGAGAGCCACTAAGTTACTAGAACTCATACATAGTGATGTATATGGTCCCATGTCGACTCATGCCATAAGTGGTTACTCCTACTTCATTACTTTCACCGATGATTTCTCAAGATACGGATATGTGTACTTGATAAAGTACAAGTCTGAAGCTTTTGAGAAATTCAGGGAATATAAAAATAAAGTGAAGAACCAAATAGGAAAGAGTATTAAAACCCTTCGTTCAGATCAAGGAGGTGAGTACTTGAGTATAGAGTTCACCTAGTTCCTCAAAGACTATAGGATCTTATCCCAATGGACACCTCCTTATACACCATAGCTTAATGGTATATCAGAAAGGAGGAATCGCACACTATTAGACATGGTGCGTTCCATGATGTGTTTCGTCGACCTACCTATCTCATTCTGAGGATATGCCCTAGAGACCGCAGCTTACCTTTTGAATAGAATTCCAACCAAGTTAGTGATGTCTACTCTATATGAGATATGGATTGGGAAGATGCTTGATCTTAAGATTGTTAAGATTTGGGGCTGCCCTGCCCACGTTAAGAGACAACCCTGACAAGTTGGAATCTAGAATGGAACGGTGCAAGTTCGTGGGATACCCCAAGGAAACTTGTGGATATTATTTCTATCACCCTGAGGACCAAAAGGTCTTTTTAGCCAAGAGAGCAGTGTTCCTTGAGAAGGAACACATTCTTGGTGGAGACAGTGGGAGCATGATAGAATCGAGTGAGGTTGGAGAACCTAGCTCAAGCACCATTCCACAGCCAGAGTCTGTTCAGATACCTAACACACAAGTTCCAATTTTATGTAGGTCCGATAGAGTCTCCCATCCTTCTGATAGATATATGGGACATATCAGAAGAGAGGATATTAAGGATATTGATCCTTAGACCTACGAGGAGGCTATTATGAGCATAGACTCCGAGAAATGACAAGAAGCCATGAATTTAGAAATGTATTCCATGTACTCCAACAAGGTTTAGAACCTAGTTAATGCACCCGAGGGTATTGTACCCATTGGCTGCAAGTGGATCTTCAAAAAGAAGATTGGAGTAGATGGAAAGGCAGAGACCAATAAAGCAAGGCTAGTGGCTAAGGGGTATCGTCAAAGGCAAGATGTTGACTATGACGAAACTTTCTCACCTGTAGCCATGCTAAAATCTATTCAAATTCTATTGGCTATTGCAGCACACTATGATTATGAGATTTGATAGATGGATGTCAAAACCACATTCCTCAATGGTAACCTCGAGGATGAGGTGTATATGATACAGCCTGAGAGATTCATGTCCATCGAAGAAGCGACTCATCGGGATGAAGATAGCAAAGGTTGAGACGTAGGGGCAGGGATCCTCGTCGTCGGAGTAAGGACTATCGCTGCCCGGTAGCTGCGTTCCTTGAGCTAGGGACCGGCCGCTGCAGCCCCAATAAACTGCTGTCGTAGCCCCAACAGCGTAGAAGCAGCTGCAGGCAGAAGTTGTATAACCATGGTTCCACCCAAAAATGTGACAATAATAAAGTTTGCACAAAGTCGATGTTTGATCGATTTTTTGCGCATGCTCTCGAAAATTCAAAATATTGACCATTCCCAACTTATTAGATCTAGGGAAGTTGTATAACTTCGGTTTTGCTAACAAAACATGATCGTCATAAAGTTTGCTCAAAGTTGATGTTTGAATAGTTTTTTTCGCATAGTCTCAAAAATTTAAAATATGGACCATTCCCAACTTATTAGGCCAAGGGAAGTTGTATAACCTCGGTTTCACCAAAAAATGTGACGATCATAAAGTTTACACAAAGTTGATGTTTGATCAATTTTTTTCGCATCGTCTCAAAAATTCAAAATAATAACAATTCCCAACATATCAGGCCTAGGGAAGTTGAATAACATTGTCTTCGCCAAAAAATGTGATGGTCATAAAGTTTATACAAAGTTGATGTTTGATCCATTTTTTGCACACCGTATGTAAAATTCAAAATATTGACCATTCACAACTTATTAGGCCTATGTAAGTTGAATAACATTGGTTTCACCAAAAAACGTGACGGTCATAAAATTTGCGTAAAGTCGATGTTTGATTGATATTTTGCGCAGCATATTGAAAATTCAAAATATTGACCATTCCTAACTTATTAGGCCTAAGAAGTTGTATAACCTTGGTTTCGTAAAAAAACGTGACCGTTGTAATGGTTTCACCAAAAAATATGACTATCATCAAGTTTGTCTAAAGTTGATGTTTGATCAATTTTTTCAGACTTGTCTTGAAAATTCAAAATACTAACCATTCCCAACATATCTGGCCTGGGGAAGTTGAATAACAATGTCTTCGCCAAAAAATGTGGTGGTCATAAAGTTTGTACAAAGTCAATGTTTGATCGATTTTTTGCACATCGTTTTGAAAATTTAAAATATTGACCATTCCCAACTTATTAGAACTAGGTAAGTTGAATAACATTAGTTTCGCCGAAAAACGTGACAGTCATAAAGTTTGCACAAAGTTGATATTTGATCGATTTTTTTTACATGATTTGAAAATTTTAAAATATTGACTATTTCCAACTTATTAGGCTTAGGGAAGTTATATAATCTTGGTTTTGCCAAAAAACCTGGTGGTTATAAAGCTTGCGCAAATTGGATGTTTGATCGATTTTTTTTGCACTGCCTTGAAATTTCAAAATACTAAATATTCCCAACTTATTTGGCCAAGGGAAGTTGAATAACATTGTCTTCGCCAAAACACGTGACAGTCATAATGTTTGCGCAAAATCGATGTTTGATCATTTTTTGTGCACCATCTCAAAATTTTAAATTATTAATCATTCCCAATTTATTAGGCCTACGGAAGTTGTATAACCATGGTTCCACCCAAAAATGTGACAAAAATAAAGTTTGCATAAAGTCGATGTTTGATCGATTTTTAGCGCACGCTCTTGAAAATTCAAAATATTGACCATTCCCAACTTATTAGGTCTAGGGAAGTTGTATAGCTTCGGTTTTGCTAACAAAACATGATCGTCATAAAGTTTACTAAAAATTGATGTTTGATTAGTTTTTTTCGCATAGTCTCAAAAATTTAAAATATTGACCATTCCCAACTTATTAAGCCAAGGGAAGTTGTATAATCTTGGTTTCACCAAAAAATGTGACGATCATAAAGTTTGCGCAAAGTCGATGTTTGATCAATTTTTTTCGCACCGTCTCAAAAATTCAAAATACTAACAATTCCCAACATATCAGGCATAGGGAAGTTGAATAACATTGTTTTCGCAAAAAAATGTGATGGTCATAAACGATGATTGATTGATATTTTGCGTAGAATATCAAAAATTTAAAATATCGACCATTCCTAACTTATTAGGCCTAAGAAGTTGTATAACATTGGTTTCGTCACAAAACATGACGGTTGTAATGGTTTCACCAAAAAATATGACTGTCATCAAGTTTGTCTAAAGTTGATGTTTGATCAATTTTTTTCACACCATCTCGTAAATTCAAAATACTAACCATTCCCGACATATTTGGCCAGGGGAAGTTGAATAATATTGTCATCGCCAAAAAATGTGGCAGTCATAAAGTTTGTACAAAGTCGATGCTTGATCGGTTTTTTGCACATCGTATTAAAAATTTAAAATATTGACCATTCCCAACTTATTAGACCTAGGTAAGTTGAATAACATTGGTTTCACCGAAAAACGTGACAGTCATAAAGTTGATATTTGATTGATTTTTTTCACATGATTTGAAAATTTTAAAATATTGACCATTTCCAACTTATTAGGCCTAGGGAAGTTATATAATCTTGGTTTCGCAAAAAAACCTGATGGTCATAAAGTTTGCGTAAAGTGGATGTTTGATCGATTTTTTTTGCACTGCCTTGAAATTTCAAAATACTAACTATTCCCAACTTATTTGGCTAAGGGAAGTTGAATAACATTGTCTTTGCCAAAACACGTGATGGTCATAAAGTTTGCGCAAAATCGATGTTTGATCGGTTTTTTATGCACCTTCTCAAAAATTTAAATTATTAATCATTCCCAACTTATTAGGCCTATGGAAGTTGTATAACCATGGTTCCACCCAAAAATGTCACAATAATAAAGTTTGCACAAAGTCGATGTTCGATCGGTTTTTTGCGCACGCTCTCGAAAATTCAAAATATTGACCATTCCCAACTTATTAGGTCTAGGGAAGTTGTATAACTTTGGTTTTGCTAACAAAACATGATCGTCATAAAGTTTGCTCAAAGTTGATGTTTGATTAGTTTTCTTCGCACAGTCTCAAAAATTTAAAATATTGACCTTTCCCAACTTATTTGGCCAAGGGAATTTGTATAACCTTGGTTTCACCAAAAATGTGATGGTCATAAAGTTTGCACAAAGTCGATGTTTGATCAATTTCTTGTGCACCGTCTCAAAATTTTAAAATATTGGCCAATGGAATGGTCATAAAGTTTGTGCAAAGTCCATGTCGGATCGATTTTTTACCAACCATCTCGAAAATTCAAAATATTGACCACTCTCAACTTATTAGGCCTATGAAAGTAGTATAACATTGGTTTCGTAAAAAATGTCGCAAAGCCGATGTTTGATCAATTTTTTACGCAACGTCTCGAAAATTTAAAATATTCACCTTTCCCAACTTATTAGGCCTAGGGCGATTTTTTACGCAACATCTCGAAAATTTAAAATATTCACCTTTAAGTCGATGTTTCATCGGTTTTTTGCATAGCGTCTAGAAAACTTAAAATATTAACCATTCCCATTTTATTAGATATTGGGAAGTTGTTTAACCTTGGTTTCGCTAAAAAACCTGACGGTCGTAAAGGTTGCATAAAGTCGTTGTTTGATCCATTTTTTGTGTACTGTCTCGAATATTCAAAATATTGACCATTCCCAACTAATTAGCCCTAGGGAAGTTGTATAACCTTGGTTTTGTCAAACAAACATGAAGGTCATAAAGTTTGCGCAAACTCGATTTTTTATCATTTTTTGCGCACTATCTAAAAAATTTGAAATTTTGACCATTCCCAACTTAATAGGCGTAGAGAAGTTGTATAACTTTAGTTTTGCCACAAAACGTGAAGGTCAAAAAGTTTGCGCATAGTCGATGTTTGATCGATTTTTCGCATCGTCTCGAAAATTTAAAATATTGACCATTCCCTACTTATTAGGTCTAGGGAAGTTGTATGACCTTGGTTTCGCAAAAAAATGAGACGATTATAAAGTTTGCGCAAAGTCAATGTTTGATTGGTTTTTTGTGCACCATCTCGAAAATTCAAAATATTGACCATTCTCAACTTATTAGTCCTAGGAAAGTTGTATAACCTTGTTTCGCTAAAAAACTTGACGGTCAGAAAGTGTATGCATAGTTGATATTTGATCAGTTTTTTGTGCACCTTCTCGAAAATTCAAAATATTGATCATTCCTAACTTATTTGGCCTAAGGAAGATTTATATCCTTAGTTTCATAAAAAAACGTGACGGTCATAAAGTTTACGCAAAGTCGATGTTTGATCCTTTTTTTGCGCACCTTCTCAAAAATTCAAAATATAGACCATTCCAAACTTATTATCCCTAGTGAAGTTATATAACCATCGTTTTGCCAAAAACATGATGGTGAAAAGGTTTGCGCAAACTGAATGATCAGTTTTTTACCCATGGTTTTAGGGTTTTAGGGTTTAGGGTTTAGGGTTTAGGGTTTAGGGTTTAGGGTTTAGGGTTTAGGGTTTAGGGTTTAGGGTTTAGGGTTTAGGGTTTAGGGTTTAGGGTTTAGGGTTTAGGGTTTAGGGTTTAGGGTTTAGGGTTTAGGGTTT